>CM034153.1:93666173-94031173 GCA_019776745.2 Taxus chinensis
AACATAGTGGTAAAAATCTTGTTTAGATAATAAGTCTTACTTGATTATGTCAAGTCTCTCTCCATGGTGGGCCCAAATGTAATTTTCTTTCTTACTTTTTTTTTTTCTGACCTCGTTATGAAGCATAGAAAAATAACTCACTTTTGTTCTTGTGATATAGCTGTTTCATGGTGGTGGACCACATTTTTGACTATATGTTGATTTTTTGTTCTTTGTTTTGAGTTGGGCCACCTTTAGTGGACTTATAGCACATTACCGATGGTTTAGATTACAGAAGGGGCACTTTGTTAGAATGTCACGAAACACATGGCCTCGACCAACCTTTTGATTATGCACAACCATATAAATACTTTGTTGTCTTTTGAATGTTCGAAATAGTAATATGGTTTTAAAATATTTCACACGCTTTTGGTATCATTGTTGGGAATCATTTTGTTGCACTTGTAATTATTTTGGAGAATGCACTATGGTTAGAATTTGAAAGTTCATTTTCGATGATTTTAGTTTTTAAACTGAACTAGACGTGCGGCTGACCCCTTCTTCATGGTGAATCACCCCTCAAATCATGTGTCAGTAGCATTATTGACCTATCTTTGAGTTTAGCTTTGGTGATTTGAATGATAAAACCTGGGCCCTTGATCTCTTTACCTATGTTTCTTTATGTGATGATTCATGACCTGCGGTTAGGTTACCCCCTCATATTAAAAAAGCCGGTGGAAATTTAACATCCCACCTATTAATTAGGTTTTATGAAATCTCATCATGTACAAAATTGGATTGTTTTAGCCACTTAGTTGGTTCGGTCCTTGATGATACCATCGATTCTATACCTTATGGACTTGCAATCGTTTATCCTAACTCTTGTTAGGGTTACGTTCTACATAAGAATACTTGGCTGGTGTGGTGATGAAAATGATGTTTTGCCTTAGAAATTTGGATTGATCTTTGAGCAATGCGATCAGTTTCCTTTTGTTTTTTGACCATTGATCTTTAACTGTTGTTGAGTTCTAAGCAAACCAATGCTTGGATTTAGGCGATAAAGAGAAGCTCGACCCTAATGTTCATTTCATTTGGATTTTGTGATGTGGGAAAAGCCCTGGAAAAATTTTGTTTGATGTCATTGTTCTGTGGCTTCTGAACACTCACTTTTATAACATTTCCCTATCCCGCCTGTGGGGCCTTTGTGACTGTCTCTGTATATTTCTATTCATTTTCTTCTCTTGTATCTCAATTGTAATATGTACGGTGCCCACTATTATTTTTTTCCGATTCTGATGGAACTCATCTTTGCAAATCCAATATGCATCTATCTTGTTATTTTCTACTTTGGTGATAGTTTCTCTCAGTAAGTATTGGTTTTTTTCTGCCATTGTGTTGGTTGAGCTCATGTGATTCTTGACTGTATATTGCTCATCCTGAGCTTGAATATTTTATTTCAAAGAGATCCTCATGTTTTGTCTTGGCCACAAATTTTCTTCTTTTGAGCTGGCTATGCCACTGGCCTCACTGTTTGATGAGGTGGTAATTTTTTTTATGTCTGAGTGTTGTAATCACTTCGTCATTTACATTTTTCATTCGAGATACTGATGTTTTTATCCTTCTTTGCATATTCTGTGATCTTTGGGGTAACATCAGTCTTTGATTTGAAACTTATTCTATGATCATTTGAGGGTTTCCTCAACTTTGATTTAAATCGGTAAGTACTTGTTTCTCACTCTAATTTTAGTACCCATTAATGGGTTTTTTTATTAGAACCAGGATCTTTACAATTTCCCTCTATACTACAATTCGAGACTGATTGGTTTAAATGGGAGTGTTAACCTCTGAAATACTCGAATTCTTCCTCAACTCGGATGTGCATGCATTTTAATTCAAAGTTTTTCTATCTAATATTGTATTTTGATTACTAAATGGGTATTATTATTTTCTCAAAACTTGATAGATAGAATGTTTATTGCTTTGATTACTCGAAATCCTTCATTCCTTTTGATTTTTCTATATGTTCTTAAGGGGTATAATGTTTTATGAAAAGTTGTGATTCACTTGACATCATTTTAGGTTCTACACTTATCTGATTTGATTTGACCATTAATACCCACTGAGTTTTTGTCCCGAGTAATATTCCAAGATATGTTTACTTGGTACTTGTCTTCATAAGGAATCCCATTTAGATCTATACTGTTTATACTTTTTCTCCTTTTAGATTACTTGTACATTGATATTTATGAGTTCTTAAACTAAGTTTCCAAAATCTCTTCCTGCATATTTTTAAATCTATGGATTGAAACATTGCAACCCAAATTTGGGTATTTATCCTCTAATAAGGGTATTGGAAATTAATTTTAATCCATTCTTTTGCTCTATTATTTTTTCCTTTCTAGTCAAGTGACTCAAGCTCTATTTTATCTTCCTCTGCTCCTACTCCATGCCTAGCTTGAAGTTAACTAAAATACACAGGAAAGTTTTCAAATAATTGCATACTTATAGCTTTTGGATGTTCGATATTAATCAATGCATACCTCATTTCTATGAGATTTTTAGAGCCATTACTAGCACTTTCTCCTTTTTTGGTCTAGTGACAAACTGTGAACCTGAAGGAAATTATAATTTGCAATTTGTGTATCATGCTTAAACATGTATTTGATCCGTTCATTGGAACAGATCCTTTGAGATTGAACTGAGTTGAGATGGGTGCATACGTAACCCTCCATTGTTGATGTGAACAATAAAATACATTTGAACTAGTGGTGACTGAATGCATTCTTCATTTGCATAGTGTGAACCACAACCTATATTATAACCCACTGAAGATGAATTTCTCTTAGGAACCTGACTATATTGAACTATCCTTATAGGGTATGTGCTTCATATGCTAGTAGTAAGGAAAACTCCTTGTATGGTTTCCATTTTCATTAGTTGAATCCTTAATACATTATCTCTTTCATGCTTTCTGAGAACTAAATTTTTCTATGCATTTTACTGTACATGTAAAACTTTGAATCATGCATTATATTTAGCTATGAAGCTATACCGTAGAATTTTGTGCACTTTATCTACTTTTGGTTTGGTTTAATCATGAATCTTGTATGTACTTTCTTGAAATTACAAGTAGTTCATATGTTTTTTAGGGATAAGCCTTGATTGAGATGCTTGTTAAGATTTATGTTACTTTGTTTCTTCCACATAGATGTTTTATTCCCTATATAGTAACATTTCTAACATGTTGGAAAATCTGAAATGTTGATTTTTCATGGCAAACCATTGGCAATTTTTTATCCAGAATTCTCTCTTCCATCCATTTCCAGCTATAGTAGTTGTATTTTCTGATTTAGAATATAGAACATAACACTTCATGTTTGAATCTAGATAAAAATGAGACATCATAGTTGTTTATCTTGATCATGACATGCTTTGCTGCTCTTCTATATCACTTATTGATTTAAATATTTCCTTTAAGCATTGAGTAGTTAAAAGCAGCATGATGGAAAGTTGTAAATGTCCATTTTACATGGCGAAGCCCTGTCAAAATTTTCCTAGAATCTTGTCTTCATTCCTTTTCAACTGTAACCTTTCTTTTCTAGTTAACTTCAGCTTATGAAAATCTAATTCTTCTCCTTTAGTTGTAACTGAAAAGTGTTCTTCTATTTGCTAGTTTCTCTTTTACACTGTAACTTCTTCCATTTCAGAATAGTTATTGAAACTTTGAGTTACATTCTTCCTTTTCTTGCATGAATTTACAACTTGTCTATTTTTCCTTGGCTGCAACCTATATATGCACACATAGGAAAATAGTTAGAAAATACTTAGGATTTTTGGCCTCTCTTATGTCCATGTTTTCTTCTTTTATTTTCTCTTCCTTCACTTCTTTCTGAGTCAATAAAGCATGTATGCAGCTTGTTATTCAAGTAAATTACATCTTATTTTATTAGAGATTCATATGAACAAATTAGGATAGTCTATGAATATGATTTGATCCCTGAGCTCGTAGCAAAAAGTTATTATTTTGTTCTTTTCAGGTACAATGGCTTCTAAAACGGAGATGAAGGAGGAACAAAAGATGGAGATGGAGATGCTTCAATCGAAGAAAGGATCCCCAAGACAATGATGGATTCACTCATACTCCTTTAATTTCCATTTCATGCATGTGTACCTTTTATTTTAGTAGTTGTACTTTAATTTCCAGTTACATCCCACGGTTGTGTGGGAAACATTTGAAAATTCCTTATGACTAAAACATTGAATTTTGTAAATGAGTTGTATCTTTCTTTTTGCATTTCAGCTTTCTGTATGAATTGTATGACAAACTAAACTTAGTCACTTAATTGAATTTCTTAATCATGAAGGAAAGAACATTAATTAGAATTTGTAACATTCAGTAATGAACTCTAATTTTATGTATATGCACTTACGTTAGTTTTCCCAAAACTCAACACTTCACCTACTCTATATTTTGGTGTCTTCATCAAGACAACACAACTGTTGTTTGAGGCCGTTGTAACTAATAACATCAAAAATTCCTTAGCTTAGGTATACTTCACCCATGAATTTCATCGTAATGATGAAGTTTTAAGTTGCCCATTTTTGCACAAGTGCAAAAATTATCAACATTACCCATTGACAAGGTTGTCTCACACTTTGCTCATATGCTTCAATATCCTCAATCCACTGTGTAGGTTGAGGCATAACTTCAACCATGAAGTCAAGCTTCTCCTGAGTGCTATAATGTCTTGGAAAATGGCCTCCCCATGGACAAGGTGCCCTGATACCAATATTTAATGCCTTCATTTTTGTTGTAGGCTTGCACTGCACCATGCTAGCCTCCATCCCTTACATCTTCTCCAGTAGATCAACACTTTCCATGTAGTTGTTATCATCATATGGATCCCCTTGTTCTTGATAATCCATATAGAAAAATTGGTTTTGACCTTGCTCATATGGGTAGGCATAATGGTATTGGACCTAATCATAATGTTGATCTGGAGGAGTTGGGAAATGCCTTTGCTGTGAGTGTGAGTTCCGTGAAGGGAATGAAGACATGTTTTCACAACTTCATGGGATGGAAGAAAATGAAATATGTGGAAAGAAAATGGATGGAAATGGATGCAAAAGGTTTGTAACTCAGAGAATGGGTCATTAACTAGATGAAGTCACCAGATGTGCTTTGTAGGTGCCTCAAAAGGCTGAATCCTAATAGGAAAACACTGACTTGCTAAGATAAAGTAGTAAGGTGCTTCATTCCTCTCCCACCGATCATTCCAAAACTATTAGTGTAGAATCACAATGCCCAGAATGGCCTGGTTGTGTGCGTGGGGAATTCAGTGTGATTGCACAACATTGGACCATCTCTTAAGTTATGGGACTTGCAAACCCGAGATGGACCTTCGGAGAAAGTTTTTTCTTGCTTCCTAATCTACCTTCCACAAGCTACTCTAGTGGAGGTAGAATCTAATCTATCCTAATCTAACCATTTCAAGGGAACAGGGAGAGAGAGGGTGAAAGAGCCAACACTAAGTGTTGATACACTAGAAAAGGAAGTGACGAGATACTATGCTGAGGGAGAACGGAACAAGGAAAAGGGAACTGAGGGAGATCATACAGAAGTGACACATACCTAGATCCAAATACACCATCGAAACTCCCTGAAGCATGACATCTTACACCTGCAAATGTGAAATACATACATAGGGAGAAAATGTGAGATAAATAGACAAAAAGAAACAACAAAACAATGTCAAGGGTTGAAAGACAACATGAAACAAGATCTTATTGCTCTATAAGGTGCAAGGACTATTACATGGGTACTCAGAGACACAAATACGCTTACCAGGTATAGGAGAAGGCTTACATCTCAAACGGAGTTAGGAAATGATATTGACAAAGTTTCCCCACATCCTAGAATGTCTCTTCCCTCTCAAATGAGAATCAGAGGGAAATAAGAGAAACTTGATTTTTCTCTTAAAGCTTAACCACAAACCATCAATGCCTACTGCGGATCCAACCACAATCTATCAAGTCTACCTGCTATGTCTTTTTGGTGCATTGGAGAAGGAAGAATGGCGGATAAAATCAAATTTGATCTAGTTGTTGGAGAACCTGGATTGCATATTAATGACGTGAAGACATTTTCCCAATTTTTACCCACCCAACCTCACCAAAATTAAAGTTTCAAGCACCCATGGTGTAGATGAGGTCGAGAGCTTCCTAATGGTGCCAAATTTGTTGAATTTGGGGTAGTGGATCGAAAGATATGTCCATTTGAATATTTGAGTCAGGTCTGTACAAAAATGGTGAAAACCAGTTTAGCAGAATGGGTCTGTGGACCTGAAACTCACTTTGTGCCTTTTGGCACCAAAAATGCAAAATGAAAAAAATACCACGCAGCCCCACAATTAATTTTTGTCAAAAACCCATCTTCCCACTAGTCCACATTTTCCCTTTGGGAGAAAAGTCCTCCCCAAGCCCGACGGTCCACTTCTGGAAAAAAATCACTCCAAGTCCCACCTTCCCACATGTAATTTAGGCCTGACAGGTGGCTCCTTTGGCATCAATAGAGGTGCAGATCACTTTCATAATTTATGCCTTTCGAGCCAAAAAGTTTGAATTACCTTCGATGACCTGTCTTCCCGCTTTGAATTGGAACATGACCACATGTAGAGTTGGCGCTAGTTTGGTGACAACTTTTGGATTTTTCTTTTGAAGTTGTTTCGAAGAGACATGTTTTGACTTCAACAACTTTCTCTATTTATTTATGTTTCAGTTAAGCCCTTTTGCTTGGCGAGGCCTTAAGTCTGACCGTGGACATGTGGAGTTTTTGTGCTCGTTTGGAAACCCACTCGAAATTTTACTTTTGAAGTAGTGCCATGCTGACACTTGGATCCTTGCACTGGCCTACCTCTACTTTGACTATTCAACCCCCAACTCTGCCCTTTTTGAGATCTAGACACATAGAAGGCCCATGATTGTCTGAGTCTCCACTTTAGGTCATGCCTTTGAATTTGTGCTGATGCAATATGTGATGATGTCCGCTGGCTCTCTATACTTAGCCGATTCGAGACAATGCCTTTCTCGGACCACTTTTTGACTTTTTAGCTGTTGACTCTTCCCCTCCTTGGACCCGAGACACATGAAGGCCTGGCACTTGTTTGAGTCTTTGGATTTGGCTTCGACAATTGAAGGTGCACCGTCTGGACATGTGGCAGCTTCCGTTGGCCAGTGACTTTTCAATTGCTTATTTGGGCCTATTATGTCCCACTTTTTAACTTGTATTATGCGGCGAGCCTGCACTCATTTAGGGGCTGCTCTTTGGCTGTGTCTTCTGGAATTGTGCTGATTTGACACATGACACCTTCTGCGAGTCCATTTATACTTGGGTGGTTCCGGCATTGAGTTGAATCGTATGCAAAGTCTAAAACTTTGAGCTCCTTGATTCAATCTTCTACTTTTGAGCTTTGGTCTCCCTTGACGTCGTTCGGCCCTATTTCTTTACCCTGCTCCTCCATTTTGAGTTTTCCTACTCCTAATATTTGGGATCAATTGTCAAATTTAAAAGGTGGCTCACCTGATAGAGCTGACCCTTAGATTTTTCTGTGTAGGGTCATGTTTGATCAATTTTTCTAGGACGGAAAAATTGAGATTTTGTGAATCACGGGTACATCTTCCTGCTAGATGAAGAGACTAGTAGCCTTGAATTATCCATTGGGCATAGAGTCAAGAATTATATCTTGATACTGATCCTTTTCACTTTGAAACTTCTCCCTGATTGCCTTCATCCTACTGAACCTAAACTCACCCTGCTGGGGCTTTTCCTATTCCCGAGAATGGACTGTCTCGAATCTGATTTTAGTTGCCATGTATTTGTGTTTTATTTGAGACTAGCAACTGTTACAGGAAACTATGCGTCTCCCTATCATGAAAATTGAAAGTCCTGGCCTTTGCACCTCCTAAGAAATACGAACAAAACTTATGTACAAAGATAAAAATCATACATTCCTCAAATGAGACATGTAGAGTGTGAACACACACTTCTTCTACTGAAAACAAAATCTACTCCTACTCCTATACTAACCCTAACAAAGAAAAGATTAAAAAATTCCTGCCACAGGAATGGAGAAATAGCTTGGCTTCCTCAAAGGGGGCATCCATGTAAATGGTTTGATGTTGAATATGGCTGCTTTTATGAGTGAAAAATTGACAAGTGGTCAATCCTCCACCCATATCATCAAGGTATCAACATTAATGAAAAACACCTCCTCAATCTAATTTGCATTGGACTCTTGGATGTGTTGATGGTGACCCTTGGTGCTTTGATACTCATCTTCATGTCCTGAAGTGGGCATGACTAATTTTGGCTTCTACCTTGGCTCCAATGAAACCAAGTATCTGATTGGGCAAGGTCCAATCCATTGAATTTTCACAGTGCTATGATATTTAACTCCAAAAATGGAGTCTTCTTGTAGATTTCTCTTGATGGGTGATGTGAGAGGGATGATAGCCTCATACTCTTTCCCTTCTTCTACAACAGGTGTGACTTTTGGAATATCAAAATCTACCAAATTTTATTGAGGAGGCATGTTACAAACTACAGGTTGTGCTTGCACATTCTCTTCCATAGCAATAGGTTCTTGTTGTTGAACAATGAATGATGGGGGAGAAAAGATTAAAATTTCAACTAGCTCCTTCTTATTAAAACATTCTTTTGAGTCTAATAGGAAATCAAACTATTTATTTTCCTCATGTAGTAAGGTCTCTCCCTCTTTCATGGTGATCTTAAAATATTCATTATTTTCACCATATGAAGTTGCATCTTCAATCATGAAGCTAGTGAGTTCAGGATCTTCCTAAAAATCATACTTTTGGAGAGGTTGAATAGGAGAGGGGTCTGTAACTTCTCGTGCAACTGGATAATGATCCAGTGCCTCTGAATCAATTCCTATCACCTCCATATGTTATTATTTAACTAGACTTGGAGTTGATTGTTCTTTTTCCTTCTTGACTGATTTTGAAGCTTTTATTAGATCAACATCTTCTTCAGATAAAGTGTCACTATAAACACTACATTCAAAGCAAACAAATTTTTGATCTTCTCCTTTTTGTTCTTTTTCTTCTTCTCCTAAAAAATCAGCCTTATCCACCACTAGATCTTCAACATTGACCTCCTTTGTTGGCTTAACCATCAAGGGGATCTTAGTAAACCCAAACCTAGTAGCCCACCGCGTTAGATCTTCTATCATTTCTTTTCTGTTGGGTTCCCTTTCTTGTTTCTCTCCTTAAATGGATTCTTGACTCTCTTCCCAACATGGACTTGGGAAAGCAAGAGGAGTGAAAAGTTGGGGTTCAACCAACTTTTCACTTGTTTGTGGTCGGAAGGAGGTGGAAATTCTTTTTTTTTGGAGGAAATGACTACTTGGGAATGAAAAGGGAAGAAGAATTGTAATGAGGTAAAAGACTAGAAGATGGAGAAGGGAAAGCAACACTTGGGGCAGAAAGTGAGGGGCTTGACTCTTCATCATGCAAAAATGAAAAAGTTTTAGAAAGAGAAAATGAAGGAAAAGAAGCTGGTGGTTGAAATATCCATTGAAAAGGTTATATTGCACTTTGCTCATATTCGTCAATAGCCTCAATCCACTGTGTAATTTGAGGAAGCATTTCAACCATGAAGTCAAGCTTATCCTGAGGGTTGTAATGTCTTGGAAAAGGGCCTCCCCATGGACAAGGTGCCTTGAAACTAATCTTGAATGCCTTAATTTTTGTTGTAGCCCTAGGCTGCACCATGCTATCCTCCACTTGAATCTTCTTCAGCAAATCAACGCTTTCTATGTAGCTATTATCATCATATGCATCCCTTATTCTTGATAAGCCTCATAGCCAAAATGGTTTTCACCCTACTCATATAGGTAGGCATAATGGTCGTGTGTAGTTATCACTTCCCTTGAACACATTTTTTGTTATTGATTTCGATACTATCAACTATACTTATGGATATTATTGTAGCTTTTGATTTAGCATGATGTTAGATCTTAGAGATAATGGAATTTTGTTGATTTCAATTCATAAATGATATGTGTGGATTATTAGAGATAGTTTTATATTGATGTTGATATGTTTTTGACTTGGCTATATATTTGTGTGTGTGTGTGTGTGTGTGTTTCAGACATATGATACTTCGTCATTTTGAGTAGACCTAGAAAATTAAACTAATCTTATGATCATATGGTTATTGATGAAATATAGGACCAAGATGTTGTTAGAAATTGTAAATGATATAGTTACTTGCCTAGATAATGTTTTGATTCATATATAGATGATTGTAGAGTTATATTGTATATTTATTTTAGGTTTTTTGATGTGGCCACAAGGCCCAAGGAGGTGTTATGTTTTTTGTAGGTAAACATGTCACAACAAACATCGGGGGTGTTGGAGACCAACCACATTAGATTGCTAGATGAACTCAACAAGGGTCACCATGAAAACCTATATTTTGTTGTGTGTGTGTCTTTGAATTGTTGTTAGGGGTTCCCATGGGGGGAACACATTCAATTGTGACCAAGGGGTTATGTGTTACTCATTCATTTAGTTTCCTTTATCTAGTTTTTGTATGAGAATTATAGTGATGCATTTCCCCTTTTGTTGATCACTTGATTTATGTCTAGATTAATAAATTAATTAGTTTACTGAATTAATTTAGAATGGGTCAAAAGAATTCATTTATTAGAATTGATGGACCTTGGTTTAAGTGTTGTCAGTTGAGTGCTTGTGACCTTGAGTGTTGTACACTCTACCCCTTCATGAAAATTCAGATGTGTCCTTAAGGAAATTTTTTTGAGGATTGTGGGACAAGTTAAAATTCTCCCACACCTCTTAAATTGTTATACCAACCCTAACTATGGGTTGGGACGTCAAAATTAGGCCTTATTATGTGTGTTGGGAAGACAAATTGTAAGTTTTTATTGTACCTTCTTACATGTAATTATTTTAATCCTTCAGGGATGTGGGCTTGGATTGTGTGTGTAAGTAGAATGTCATTTCTTCTTCCACTTATTAATTGTGGTTTGGAGTTTGAACTTTGACTTGTGAGTTATAGTTAATGATGAGTGATGTGGCATCCTACAGGGAGCCACCTCACCCTTCTCTCTCCCTTTTCTATTTATTCAAGTTATGGTAAATGATCAAGCTTACGAAGGAAAGGTAGGACCTATACTCTTGTAATATAATTTTCCTATTCTTTAATTGTGTATATGTACATGTTTGAGTGTTTTAGTATGCTTGTGGGTTTCTTATGTAGATTGCTTAAGTGTGGTGTAGGAGAGGACTATGGGTATCTTACATGTTGGGAGGCATAAGAGTTAATTGCATGTTTTGGAGGGGGTTGGGTTGGATGCCCCACTTTGGAAAAGAAATTTCTTACATTTCTTACTTGGTCTATTTTTATGAGGGAGCCATAAGAGATTAGAGGGAGGCATAAGAGAATGTGTAAGGTATAAGAGGTACTTCAGGGAGGCATAAGAGTGTGTATGTGTTTTAAGATATTTATTGGAGGGTTTGTAGGTGGGCACCCATTTCCCATTGAGAGGCATAAGTGACCTCCCCATAGATCTTACTCTTTTGTCTTTTGCATGTTGAAGCCTTGTGTAATTTGTTTATTTCCTTCTTGTGATTATAGTTGTATTGTTTAGATTTTGGTATGGTTGTAGAATCTAGTATTTTGATGTGGAAGCTTGTTTTGTTTTCATGAGTTGAATCCATTTTTCATTGCAATGTGGTTGGGGATCGGGGGCCAATGAGGAGGATGGATTCTCCTCCTCATTAGAATTCTTTGTTGGGTGGAGAGTGTTGGCTCTCCCCCCCTTTTTTGTTGTGTACAAGTGATGACAAGATGGATCTTGGTTGGGGAGTTTATCTTGGAGCTATGATTTAATAAAATTTGAAGTTCATTTTAGTCCTTCTTTCTTGAAAAATTTTCCCACATTAAGTGGAAGACATTATATTAGTAATTGTGATGAAAAGTTGTGTTGATTCTTAAACATTAAAATTGTACTGTATGTGAAAAGTTAAAGGAAAAATTTGTCTTTGTAAATTTAGTTTTCGTTGTAATGTATGTGGAAATGAAAGGCTCTTTTAGTGAAGCTAGTTGATGTAATAAAAGGGTTATTTGGAAAATACCTTGTTACTCTTTGAGTGGAATGGAAACCTTCATTAGGTTTTTTGTTCTTGCTCTAAATCAATTAGTAGAAATATTGTTAAAAGCCTCTTGTGGAATGTTAAGGAATTTACATGAAGAAATATTAAATTTCAATGCATTACTTGAAAGGCATGTAAAGGAAAAAGTTTGCCTACTTGTTCATTTACTTACATTGTTGAAAGAGAGTAAAACTATGTATACTTAAGATGGAAATAAATTAAATTTTAATTTTCTTTTACATATTCAACAAAATAATTAAATTTTTAAATCTAGTAGAGGAAAAAAATTACCCATTTGAAACTATGATTTAGCTTCTTGGAATGTGTAAAATTATTACTAAGTTATTACAAAATTACTTATAAAACCATGTAAGCCAATATTATAAAAAGTGAATTTTATCTTGCCCTCTAAACCCTTATTAAAATTCTATTAAAAAGTGGATTTTAAGTGTAAAATTTAGTCTAGGTAATGCCATTAATAATATAGCTATTACTCCTATTGATAAGATTACCATTATTTAAATATTGTTATTATAACAATAATAATATTAATAATATTATATACATTACTAATATTATACTATTATTAATATTAAATAAATTCATAAAAATGATATTTTATATCTATATATATATATATATATATATATATATATATATATTTATAAAAAGGTGTAACTATATATTTAAACAAAAAAAAATCATAAAAAAAAAGAAAGGGACCGAAGTTTTAAGCCATATAAGGCTATGGCATATTAGTTAATAAAGTAAGGGTTTGGTGAGGACCCTCCCCCCAACCCAGTAAGAGCTTTTCACGGGTAATACACCCCCATGGGCATTCTTTATTATTTTGGCAGACTGTAAAAATTGTTGCGGCCGAATATATTGTCTTAATTTGTTATATATATATATATATATATATATATATACAAAACTTATAATGTGATTTCAAATTTATTTTAATCTATTTAATTTTTTTTTAAAAAAATATATGTATATATATATGTGTGTACAAATACATAAACATGCACATATATACACATATATACATATGTATGTATGTATGTATGTATGCGCATGTTTATGTATTTGTACACACACACCCACACACACCCATATATATACATATTTTAAAAAAATAAAAATTAAATAGATTAAAATAAATTTGAAATCACATTATAAGTTATCTAACTAACTATATATATATATATATAAAACAAATTAAGACAATATATTCGGCCGCAACAATTTTTAGAGTCTGCCAAAATATATATATATATATATATATGCATACCCAAATGGAGACACTTATCAAACTTAGCTACATAATTAAAATGGGGCAAAAACCACAAGCCAATTTTGGTAAATTCAATAAAAATGAAAGAAATAAAATGTATTAATACATTTAAAACCCTAAGTTTAATTACCCTTTTAATTTATATGTTTAATTTCAAGACATGTGCTGATTTTTTAAGGCACCACTTTATGGGGTAAGGAAGTGTTTATTATCCTAACCAAATATTAACGAGGGATCTTACTAGTTATTTCAAATTTGCAGGAAAAATTAAATAACCTTGGTGTTTAATTACTTTTTCCACTTTTACCCTTGACATCTGATGGGGAGTATTTAACTATAATAGGAATTTAATTGTTTATTAAATTAACACTTAGGGAGATTAAACATGCTTAGCCCAATCCAATGTATTAAAGTATAATGTAGAACTTAATTAGTGTGTTATCATGGGAAATTAATTATTCAAGTTTTTTACTTTGAAACATTAATGTGACGATTGTAGTTTTGAGGCCTGTATGCGGGCATAATTTTTTTTTAAAATAAAAAATTATTCCATAATTTTTCTGGCTAACCCTAGGTTGTTCTTGGGTCTTGTGCGGGTGTTTTTAGTAGGCGTTACACTTGGTATCAGAGTAGTGGGTTCAACACATGGAACTTGGGCCAACATCGAAACCTAAAAACCAATTAACAAAATTTGAACCTCCATGTTTAAAATATTAATAAAATATTAAATTTTCTTGAATTGTTATACTCGCCTAGTGGCATTTTTTCAAACTCGGGTAACTATAAATGTTGAACAAAATTGATATTTTTGTTAACTTCTAGTGTATTAGGATCTTGGTTCTCTTGCTAAGATGTTGTTTAATGAGTCCTAACTGTTGCTTTGGACGTATGTTGTGATAACCCTTTTAGAATCTTCCTCGTTGGAATGATAAATTGTATGGTGTGATTCTTGTGATCGGACATTAGTGGTTGTGTTCTGGGGTCGGGAGGAGTAAATTCAAAGTTGTTTAGTTGTCTAAATCTCCCCTCTTTCCTTCAGTGATTAGAAGAGTTAGTTTTGGTTGTTGTTTTGGTGACGTAATCCCCGTATGATTAAGTGGGATATTAGGTCTTGGTGTCACTTTTGATTCAGCTTTACGTACGGGTCCTTAGAAATGACCTCGACGCATAGTACCCCTATTGGCTGCCATGAAGGGCTGCGAAGTGAATGTAGTGTTAATTTTGTGTGTTTTAAATTCATAATCTTGTGTTATTTTATCAAGGACCAACATCTTATTTTATGATTGGATTGAGAAGCTCTGAGGCTCTTCTAGTTATTTATATTTTTGCGATAATTATCAGAATTTGTAATGTGTCTACTTAACCACTTTCGTTGGTTGCCGATATTTCTTGTATTTTATTTGGTGAATCAAAGCTCATTCATATTGTTGGCTACTTAGCTAAACGTTACGTGGTTTGTTCTTGCATAATGATGAGTTGGTTGTACGTTGTTTGTATTGTGACAATTCATCATATGAGGGTACACCCTAGGTATCTTCAATGTGTTTTTAGGTGCTTTAAGTTGTGCCCTAGTTTTGGATGCACAGAACCTTGAGTGTTTCTAGGATCTTAGAGTGATCTTTTCATTACTCGGCCTTACTAGAAAAATAGTTCATTGTGTAGTGCAGTCTAATAGTGGTGGTGGTGATTCTCTTACAATCTGGAAAGACCTTGATCCTCGTCGAAGTAGGGGTGTTTAATTATGGGCTTTTAGATTTTGTTAGGATTGGATTACTTTTTGGTTGACTATAGATGTTAGTGGAAAAGTTTTTGTTTGGCAGTGACTTTTCATTGATGGCATGCTAAGTTTTATCATGATTTCCTTGCTTCATTATAAAAAGTATTGACTTGTGGATTGTATTCATTTTGATAACTATGATTAGATTTAATCGCATTCAGGAAATGTGTTTAATTAAGTGTGCTTGTTTTCCTCACATTGACCTATAAATAAGCCTACCCTAGCCTTAACATTTTCAATTGTTAGGAATAACACTCTATGACCTATTAATATTTGGGTACATCGAGACACTTATGGATGCTTTTGGGCCTTTTTATTGGACCTTGCTATTAGAGATGTAGTTTAGTAGATCTTGATATTTTAATCTTGGTTGAGTTTATATTATGTGTCTTATTTTGAAAACTATAACTCTTAGTCGTAAAGTACATGTTGACTAGATTAGCTGATTGTCCGCTTGCATTTGATGCTTTCTAGTGGGAATGTGGTGTCCTTGGAGTTAAAAAAAATATTCATTGTCATCTTGTTGCTTGGTTGGTGGTATCTTGTGGAAATATGGGTGTAGATTTGAATACTTTAATTTTCTTATCATGTGAGTAAAATGTTTTTCCCTAAAAAAAAAAACATTTTTAAACCTTAGTAGTTTCGTAAAAGTAATTATTCCTCTTTAATGGGATTTTCCTTCGTAACTTCTTTTGATACTTATGGAGACCCGCTTGGAGTTTTTAGTGATGATTGTAATTATTTGGTAAACCCTTGAAATATTTGCGTGACTCATGTTGGTGGATTGATTGCTAGTTATTACAAAATTAATGATGTCATTGTTATGATTAAATCTCTCTTGTTCCTTTAGAATTAAAAATTCGATAGACTGATTTATCTCTTATTACCATAAAGGTAATAATGTGATATGGTTGAATATTCATTCCCATTATTATATATTTGGTAAAATGATTAAATTGAGCATGATAAAACTCTAATTGAGGAGCTTCGACTTGAAACTTAACAGGTACACTCGAACATTAGGAAAAGGAAAATGGTCCTTGCTATAACCTTGGTACATTAATAGAGAAATTAAACTTTGTACAAGAATAGGAAATTTTTTCCATCCACCTTCCCTAGGATTAAAATAAGTACTTTTTCCACATATACAAAATGACGAGATATCGTAGTGGTACTTCTTATAATGCAAACATGTGATATCATAATAAAAGGAAGTTTCTAGTTAAGAAAAATTGTAAGGAATGTCCTAAGAAAGTGAAACTATAACTTTTGACTTAATAGTTGGTTTTTGAAATGAGTAAGATTTATGTGTATTGAGTACAATGTATAGTTGAACCTTTAGTTCTACCTCCTACTCAAAATTGTGAAACACCTTGTTGTTAGTGATGTGTTCTAATTGCGTAGTACTCCCTTATGTATAGGCATAGGTTATTTTCTCTTGTAGGTTTGGGTTGTCATACCCTTGTTTGCTCGTAGATCGACAAGTACAAGTTGTGGCTTTTAGGATTTGGTATTATCTCTTGTGTTTAATAAAAGAAGCCTCTTTGAGTGCTGATTTAGTCCTTAGTGACCTAGGTTATTGTAATTTTAAGGAAACATAAGTTAAGGATATGAATTTTTTTTGGGAAGTTCTCTTTTCTTCTCATTGCTTATGACACCTTGTTAATGTTTGCTCATTTTTCTATTGAGAAAATAAAGTAAAAATTATTTTTGTAAGTTGTTACTTGTTTTGGTGTGATGCACTTCTGGATTATAGTTAGAACCCTCTTGTTACTTGTTCTTCTCTCTAGATCCCTTGAGTTCTCATTGGTGTTTTGATTTATGCATGTTCCTTCTTTATGGTTATTTTGAGAGTGAGAAAGATGTAAGATAAATGAATCCCATCATGTTATAGTGAGTGGTGCCTCTTGTTTTGATATGTTAGTTTCTAGTGGAAACATTTTCTAATTACTTGACGTTCTAAATCAGATTAGTGTTGTGTGTTCGATCTTGAATGTAAAATCAAGTTGTAGAAAACCTTATGGTCATGTTTTTCCTTAGTTTTTTCTCGATGAAAATTTAACTATACCCCTCTCGATTCATAAAAGTGCTTACCATGAATAGTTTTCTTGATTATAAATGTTTTGGCTAATTTAAGCGTCATTCCTTGTTAAACCTAATCTTGTGTGATCTAAAAGTTGTGAGACCTTTGAGTAGACATGTTTTCTCATAAAAATTTACTGTTATATGGTTGATTTTTGCTACCCTTGTCTAAATAACAAACTTTGAAAGCGTAAATTAAACTTAATGGAAGCCTTAAATTTTGTTATTGTAGTATGTTGTATCCATGGGAAACTATGTGGTCATATCGTGTTCATGAAATTCTCCCTAATATTCCTTTACTTGGTGGTTATTCTTGAGACTCCTTTAACCTCTTCATGATATAATGTTATGTGTTTGTAGACACCAAATTTGGGTCTCACAACACCCTGTACCCTGTATCTCGTCCCGTAACCTAACCCTATCTCACCACCTAAAACTTTACACACCTAATGATTTATTAATTACCTATTAATAAATCCACATCTCCAACGCCGCCACCTCATCTTGCCACCTCACCGTGACCTAGCCCTAACCATAAACCAACCTAATTAAGACTTATGAATTAGTCCAGACCCACACCCATGACTCATTACCCCTCACCCGCACCAAAATGAGCCTAATAATGACTTGACCAAGCCCACAACTGATCCCTCGGGAGAAAATGAGGGAAAGATGGCTATTTTACTAAAAATAACCACTTTGACCTAACCGACATTGGTTCCTACTCGACCGCCGTCGGTTATGAAACCGCCATCGGTTCCTTGTTAATGACCTCCCCCAACCCAAATGGGAGGATCCAGAATTCATTTGGCAAAAAAAAGGGAAGTGAAATAAGCAGAAGAGGTTGCAGAGAAGAGGATCTAGCCAAAGACTATAACTGAGCAACTGGATCACTGTCACACTCATCCAAGCATTACAAAAGACCGAGGATAGCCTCATCAGCTCACTTTCTAATACCGGATTATCCCAACTAAGCCTTACTATCGCCACCACATTCCTTGGACATGTATCTTCATCAGGAACTAGAAAGTAGTATCTTGTAGTTCTTTGTTATCATGTGCTTTAATTCATATTAAAAGGGGAACTGACCACCTTCGAAAGGAAGTCTAATATAGGCCTAAGGTAGTTCCCTCACTTATTATCTAATTAAGATCTGGTGGTCTTATATTCTTACTTACAGGTAGTCCTTCCTAGACAAAAAGGAGTTCTTCACAATCGATCTGATCTCTCTACGGTATGTGCACACCTTCCCAACACTCAACAGGTATTCCTCCTAGCCCTAACCCTTATTTTTTTCTCAAGAGAATGAAAGGATAGAAGGAACTCTATTCCAGAACCAAATTTTGTGCGGAACATTTTGGCACGCCCGGTAGGACTCTTTTCAGGTTTCTTTCTTTCTTGCTTGCTTTCATATAGGGAGCACACTTGTTGTTTCTTTCTTCTAAATATTCACAAAATATTTTGTCATTTTGGTAAAAGAATTTTTTTTTCTTTCACGTTTTTGCATTAGCGAAAGTCATCTTCTTTGCTTCATCAAAAATCACTTTCGATTTGGGTTTAAAACACGTGCATCACATTCTTGCTTGTTGTTTTAATTCTAGTGAATGTAGATTAAGTAACAGGTCATACACGTGGGGGTGATATCCACAGTATTGACGAGAAATTAATCTTACTCTTACTGCACAACACATACCAAATCACATCATAATCAACACAATAGCTCAAACATCCCCCCTTCCCGCGGTATTCCTCCGCTCGATTGAGGTAGCATTATGAGCCAAAACAAACTTGACATCTCCCTTAGGTCTCTTGTTTAGAATTCACATCATCTGATGCCTAAGGCATAAGCCCAAATTGATTAAAACTAATCCTAGTGTTAGTCTCTTGATTTGCTTGTGCATCTTGCTTGTTTTTTAGTTCTGTTTCTCTGACATACACTATTTCAGTGATCACTTCAAGATAGTTTGGTAGGTATATTAAGCATTTTTGTCCCCAAACTAGTAGCATCTTACATCCTCTCTTTTCTTTCATAGTGACCGACACCGGTCCTATACTACTAACATTGGTTAACTAACCGATGCTGGCTACATTCTGACCGACATTGGTTATCTGATCGATATCGGTTACTGTGCTTAACAGTTCTTGACAAACCAGCAACCTATCAATTCCAACATTTTGTTATTTTTTCTGTTTCGGATTGATTAAATCATTTATGTGTCCTCTTGTCCATGGTTGTTATCACCCGGAAACAAGCTGCAGCCATGGTTCTGCATGCCTGTTCCGTGCCTTTGCCTGAGTCACCCCCTTCGCATCCTATGGGGAATCCTACGGATACCAATAATTTTCCCACAATCCCTGTAGGAGATAAGGAATTTTCCAAAATTTTGGATGCTAATCCTAGCGCCGTACAATATTATTTGTCTCATACCCCTGACCGTGCACCCGACGGTCAGCTCCTCATTGGTATGCCTATTAGTATCGCCACTCACTTAGCCCCTTCCCCACCTAATAACTTCGCCTCACTGTCTTCATCCTTATCCCCGTCTCCTAGCTCAGTAGCTTCGGTGGTTCATACTGCACCAATTGGCTTTCCTTTCATTAATTTGGGGCCCCACGTGTCAATACCATCCAGTGACCCTACCTCATCTCTCTCACAGACTGTCTCTTTTATAACTTGCTCTCTGCCACCTATACACACGAGCTTTCCCTCACAAGCTCCGCCCACCTTTTCATTTCCACAAATTCATCCGGTGGCCTCAACCTCTTATATAGGACACCCTTATTCGGCTGCCCCGATACATTCATCACCATTATCTTATCAACATTCAATCCCACCACTATCTAGTAGTGGCTCTTGGACCAATCCTCCTCTATTTACAACGACAACACCATCATCTAACCCAACCAATGATTTAATCAAACAAATGATGGACAAGATGCAAAATCTTGAGGCTTTTGTTTTAGGAAGTCGTAGCACCCTGACATATGAGCAAGTTTGTCAGGAGCATATTCATCCTTCTGTCCCCCTTCATACATATCCTCCTTAATGAGAATTACTGAAATTTACTCAGTTTAATGTTAAGGAGGACCCTCAACAACACTTATGATCGTTCATACATGCCTACTATCTGATTGCTCATGACGATGCCTTACTTCTCCGTACCTTTCCCATGTCCTTATCAGGACCTACCTTGGAGTGGTACAGTGCTTTAGCCCAGCACTCAATCTTCTCCTTTAACCAGTTACCCCAATATTTCTTGGATCACTTCTCCGTCAATATTGCCAAGAAAGTATCCATTACCGTCCTCTATGCCATCCGATAATTTGAAGATGAGTCTATCGCAGATTTCGTTGGACGATGGCGGGGCCTCATCAACCAACTTACTTACGCCTTACCTCAGGCCGAGCTCATTGAACTCTTTACGCGGGCCTGCGCTAAACACATTTCTCCCACCCTCCAAATTCAAACTTTCCGCACCTTTGATGAGCCCTTTACTATGGCTCGGAAACTAGAGATTCGTGCCTTAGAGGAGGAGAAATTGAGGTTACGCAACAAAAGCTCAAATTTCTAGACCCAAGACTCTACCACCAACTCTCACGCATCGGCTGTTTCGAAATCAAAGGGTGCAGTACATGTAGTGACGGTCAAATATCAAGCATTGTCTAATACCCAACCGAAAACCACCTATAAGTATAAAGCTGAGCCCATCAACTACACTCCCTTGGGAGAAACTTATGGTGTGATCTTAGAAAAATTGCTTAAAGTAGGAGCTATCACCTTGCCTCCTGTTAAACCTCACTCCGGGTTTGATTCCACCCATGCTATTCCTTCTTGGTATAAATAAAATGACTTCTGTAACTTCCAACGCGTGAAGGGACATAGTCACGAAAACTGCAAGATGTTGAAAAACATAGTGCAGGAAATGGTTGATGCAGGGGATATAACTCTCGATAATCCTAATGCCCCTGCTAATCAAAATTTAAAAATATTCAACAAACCATTTCCAAACCATGCATCTAACAGTAACACAAACCAAGACACCTCAGCTAAGGAGAAGAGTGTGCATGAGATCCATGTGATTTTTAACTCCCAACCCAGGGCTTCTATTGAGGAAATTTTGAATCAAGCTTCTTCACCAACGCAAGGATTCTCGCCCCCTTCTCTTTCATTAGGACAAGAGGACAGTCCCACTATTCCTTTACCCATAAAGGAATTAACCGCCCAGAGCTCTCTTCTGACAAATGAACCTTCTTACACCACATCCCTACAAGATTGTGAGCAGATGTTATCTAACTTATATATTTCCCCAACATATCCTTCCACCAATCTTGCTGCAACGAAAGAAGGCTTACCACTTATTATCCAAAATTCACCCCCTGGGTAAATTTGATAACATGCATTAAATTCTCAAGTCCCAGGTAAATAGATTGAGTCAGGGAAAAAATTCATGTTTCTAGGGTCCCGTATGAATTTTTCTAACTCCCCTGTCCAAGGAGAAAAGAGCAAGTTTTGAGAAAAGGTGAAAAAATTACAGAAAACAAGCTCGGGCCAAGAAAAATCATGAAAAATGGCTAAGTCCTAGTCCTCGCAACAGTCGGGACATGAAGGAAATCTAGGCGCGAATCAGCCGGAAGGCCACCAGGCAGTCTGCGCAGCAGTTGAGACAGTTGGGACAAAGGTACGCGAAAGATGCGGATCGGCCAGTTTGACGCAAGTCAGTCCATTTCGGGTGATTCAGAGAAATTTGTCCCAGGTAGTCTGGGACAGTTGTGACAAAAGTATACGGGGGACACGAACCGTCTGGTTCGGCTGAAATAGAGGACTTTCGTACTGGGACATCCGGGCCAAAACTACGTGGGGGACGCGAAAAGCCGAAAGAGCCGAGAGCGAATGGAATCTCGCCACGTGTCTTTGCCGCAAGCAGGAAAAAGGGAGCTTGAATCGGCTGAAGCAGGAGATTTTCATCCAGGACAGCTGGGAAAAAGGTACGCGTGGGACGCGAAAAGCTGAAGTGGCAGAAGGCAAAGAAGAAAAGTCAACGTTTGACCCGTGAAACTTCAAACGGCCATAACTATTGACTCCGAGCTCCGATTTTCAAAAAATTAGACTTTCTAGAACGAGCACGATGTCCTCTTCGCCACAAAAACCGGATTTATTATTTTTAACAAGGGTATATATATTTAAATAAGAGAAATATATTTGGCTCCCGTTAGTTAATGCTCATTCCCGTCAAATGACAGAAAACACCTGCCAGACCCAAAATACCTGCCAGCACTCAGAAGGCCATAACTTTTGCATTTCTCAACGAAATTGCACAAAATTGGTACCGTTGGAATCGTGGCTCTGAGACCGATGTAAAAAAATCAAGAAATTTCAGATTTTATGAGAGATAGATTGATATTTTTAACAAAACGTGGCCGGGTTCATAATTGTATTTCATTTGGTGGTTGGGAGTGCAATTAAGAGGCATGGTCGTCATTATTTCTCTACTGCAGAACATGGGATAGTATGGGGAGCCTTTTGCAAGTAATATATAATCATTTTACTCCATTTAATGCCTCTGACAGGTGGTTGAAGGATAGATTTCGGGATTTCCATTTTCCCTTCTCTTTCCCTTCTCATTTTTTCTATGAATTGGAGTGTTGGGCTCATTGTAAGGAGAGAGTTTTTTAGGTAGCAAAGCTCTGTAAAAATTACTTTGTGAAGCCAATGTGCTGCAGGCCCTTGCAGTGGACTCCTTGCATGGTGATCCAGGCCCTTATCTGGTAATAGATTGAACTGTGCATATTATGAAGCAATAAAATACCAGTTTGTGGATGTATCTTCCCCTGCTGTGTTTTCTTACATTCTTCTTACCCCTTTAATCTTTCTACAAGAATATTGTGTCTATTATTATGTTCTTGCAGGGATCCATTATCATTGTGTATGCTTGGAATATTGTTGTGAATGCATTTTGCTAGATTATGGAGAACTGTCATCACCTCTTCTAGTGTGTACTTTGCTTCTGTATTTCAGACATTTGGAGACTACTCTCACACCCTCCTTTTCTGGTGTATCACCGCTTTAGTGTAGGATTTCATTTTACGCATTCTCTCTCCCTGGTCCCTTGGAAATTTAGATTAGAATAGTTAGTTTCCCCTGCATTAGAGTAGATTGTGGCAGGTAGTTTAGGAGCAAGAACCAGCTTTCTCTGGAGGTCTATCTCAAGTACCAAGTCCCACAACTTGGAGATAGTACCCATGTTATCCAATCACACCGTGAGTGTAAGTATATGCACTTGTATAAACATAAGGGTGTTCTGATTCGGTGATAAAAGTTCTGGCACACCCGGTGGGACATTAGAGGTCTTTACTTTCATTGTAACAGATTGATGTGCACCTGTTGTAAGTTCCAGCTTTGAAGGAGCTTTAAAATCACACAACTGGTGACTCCAAAAGAGGCATAATCCACTAGTTTCTGCAGTCCAAATCCTGGAAAATTTATGAGAAGAATACAAACCAGGTCAAGAACTAGGGAAGAAGGATTGTTTGTTTATCTAGATCTATCTCCAGGCAGAGAAAGAAGGCGAAGAAGAGCTTAAAGATCTGTGTCTCCACCTAATAGAACTTTGTCTACACCTCCACCTCGTAGACCTTTTCTCGCATCAACAAGGGTTCTCAGGCCAATCAGAATGGCGTAACCACTAAATCCCTTTGTCAATTTCACTGGCAACAGCCCACTTGCCCTCAATGCACAGAATCTAGTTCCAAATGCAGCATTGAAGAACATTCCATTTTTCACTGGAGAAAATCATGCCACTCTTGGTGATCATGTCAAAGACATTGCTAACGTCTGTGCAATCCATGAGATAAATGAAATGGATATGGCTGTCAAATTGCTAGCGTCTTCATTCAAAGGGAAGGCATTACAATGCTTTAGGAGCCTTGGAGCTGGTTCTATCACAAATTGGAATCAGTTATGCATAGTTCTCCATGAGCAGTTTGGGGAAAAGGGAGACAATTTGTCTCTACTAGAACAATTTACAACTATAAAGAGAGCCCCCAACAAGCAGCTGACTGACTTCAACTTCATATTTCAAAGGTCTTGGGATAGGATTCCAGTGGCAGTCAGGCCAACAGCAGAAGGTGCTTTTCTATATTACCTTAAAGCTTTGAATTCTGATATTTCTATGTTAATTCAATCTATGGGAGGCACAACCTTAACTGCTGCTTATAGCATTGCCATTAGAGCCAAAAACTGTCTTATTCAAGTTGGTAAACTGGCTCCTAGGCCTCCCATGCCCTTGTATCCAAACCTAGAAAATCCAAGCACTAGTCAAGCACCCACTTTGTCTCCTATTCCCACTCCTAGAAATCAAAGCTCAAATGAAATTTCTACTTCATCCTCTAGTGCTTCAAATGAACTCCAAGAGGTCATGAAACAATTGCAAAATTTAGGAAATGAGCTGGTTACTATCAAAAGACAACAAGCTCAAAGTACTAGACCGTATCAGCCCCAAGCGCAGTACCAGGCTAGGCCCCCATACCAACAAAATAGGTCACCAAATCAGGCTTTAAATCAAAATCAAAGCCAAGTAAGGCCTCCCGCTAATAGACCATTTCATCCCTATAACCCCAATGTCGTATCTGCTTCTAAAGCATTAGTGCTAGTCCAAAATAACATGGCCCAAGAATATGATTGGTGTTTCTCATGTAGTCAGCCACATAACTAATCAATGTGATTTAATGGTGCATTAAATCAAGCTCTGATGGTGCAAACTATCAGTGGGTCGCAAGAGTCCAGCCACGAAGGAGATCAGCAGTAGGAAGCACCTCAGCAGGGAACATCTCCGAATGAAACTACTCTTGTCAATTGGTAGGCCGAAGATTTCCATGGTATAAATCAAATACCCTCTCAAAGTGTTGCAGCCAACACAAGGTCAAAGAGGAGAAATTTGGGTGATGAACAGCCATTAGCTCTAAGTAATCCACAACCTTCTACCACTCCACAAGCCACTGTTGGCAAACAAAATGTAGTTCTAAACACGCAAGGAGCATCCAAACCAGCTCCTAAACCAACTCAAATGCCAGCTGCTGCCGGTCATTTGCAAGGAATGAATGTGTAGGCTAGAGGACAACAGAGGTATGCTTCATCCCCATTCAACATCATTGATCAGATGAAGAAGACAAATGTAAACATATCAATGTGGGAATCACTATCTATCCCAGGCCAAAGAGATTTGCTACAAGCTGCCATGAAGGACTGGTCAACTTCAAATCAGCAAGTCCAGATGCAAGAGAAGGTACTCACAAATGCTTCCCAGCCTGAAGGAAATCATGGAGGACAACAAGGTAAAATGTTGAAGCCCCCTCCATTTTATGTTTTATTGATCATAAGAGACAAGTTGGTACATAATTATATGATTGACTCTGGAGCAAGCAGCTCAATCATGCCAAAACAGATCGCTAATCAATTAGGGATTTAATATAAAGTCATCTCCAAGGGTGTAGTGCAATTAGATGGGAAAGCAGTGACAACGGTTGGAGTAATCAAAGGTTTGAGCCTCACACTGCATGCATGTCCCAATGTAATAGTGTTACAAGATGTGTCAGTCATAGACCTACCACCACTCTTTGCTTTGTGCTTGTCAAGAGACTTCACTGCTAAAATTGGAGGCTATCTTTCGGCGGATTGGTCACACATGTTGTTCAGAACAAGATATGGAACCAAAGCCACAATCAAGTCTGAACCTATTGCAAACTTTCACATTGAGCCTTACACTCCAAGCCAAATCAATACCAATTGTTTAGTGTTTGATCAAGAAGATTATCCAAGCACTGATGAAGTTGACACCAAGGTTGGAAGCATCCTAGATTTGACTCTTGATGAATGGGCAAGAAAGGTGCATGCTTTTGATCCTTATCAAGAAATAGAAGAATCTGAGCTAGGAGTTTATTGTTTACATGAAGAGAATCAACCTCTCCCCAGCATCACCAAGCCAGATCATAAGGATAAGAATGAAGTATGGAAATTCTTCTTTGATGGGTCAAGGAGTAGACAAGGTGCAGGAGGAGGAGCTATGCTCATTTCACCACAAGGTATAAAGTATTACTCAGCCTTCCGTTTTCAGTTTTCTTGCTCAAACAACACAGCTGAGTATGAAGCCTTAATTCATGGACTGCACTGGGCAAAGAAGAAAGGCATCAGGAATTTACAAGTATTTGGTGATAGTGAGCTAATCGTAAACCAAGTCAAAGGAAAAAATGCTGCCAAAAATGATCTGTTGAAGAACTACAAAAATCGGATATGGGATCTTATTGAGGATTTTGAAGCTTTTAGCATCAATTCCATCCCAAGAAAAAAGAATGAAGCTGCTGACAGGCTGGCAGCAATTGGGGCTGCATTTGATGTTGTAGAAAGTATCAAAAGTGAGAAAACTCAGCCTCATATCAAAGTGGTTGTGAGGCCCGTTGTTCCGGATAACAACACAAGTTGGCAAGTCTTCGAGAATGATCAACAGATTATTAATGTCCTGCAAGAAGAAGCTGAGTTCTCCGCCAGGAATCAAGACAAGCTGGAGCAGCAGTATGGTGACCAAGTGGTGCAGTTGAGAACTAACAAATTACCAAAAGGCCTCATAACCTTGGAGTTAATCTTCAACCTGAATGATCAGTTCCGGAAGGAGAAAGTGAACATTCAAGTAAAAGGTGAAGATTCAGAACCTATTTTAGTGGAAGAAGGCAAGACATTGCAAATTGGCAAAGTAAGTACCTCACAAGAGAAATCTGATTTTGTTCAGCTTTGTCAAGAGTTCCCAGATGTCTTTGCTTGGACTTACAAAGATTTTAGAGGTTTCAACCCAAAGTTGGCACAACATACTATTGAGTTGGATCTGGAATCCAAGCCTGTTAGGCAAAAGCAAAGGCCAGTGAATCCCCATATTGAACCTCTCATGAGAAAAGAGTTAAGCAAGCTTATTGAGGCTAGTATCATCTTCCCCATCAAACACTCAAGTTGGGTTGCAAAATTGGTGCTAGTGAGAAAAAGAAATGGAGAAATTAGACTGTGTGTTGACTTCAGAGACATGAACAGAGCCTCACTCAAAGATCATTATCCGCTTCCATCAATGGAACAAATATTGCAGGTTGTAGCTGGTTCAGAAAGGTTTTCATTGCTAGATGGATATTCAGGCTATAATCAAATAATGGTAAAGGAAGAAGATAAATTCAAGACAGCCTTTACTAAAAAATGGGGCACGTATGCTTACAAGAAGATGCCATTTGGACTGTCAAATGCCGGAGCAACATTTCAGTGAGCTATGGATATGGCATTCAAAGGCTTAATCAACAATATAGTGCTGGTATACCTAGACGATATCACTGTCTTCTCAAAGAATGCAGCATACCATCTCTTTCACCTCGAACAAGTGTTTCAGAGGTGTAGAAGGTTTGGAGTGTTGTTGAATCCAAAGAAATGTATATTCTTGGCACACGAGGGCAAATTGTTGGGCCACATTGTCTCTAGGGAAGGGCTAACAATCGATCCTGAAAGGGTTGAAGCCATCTGAATGCTTCCATTGCCACACCATAAGAAATCTCTTCAAAGCTTCTTAGGAAGGATAAACTTTGTCTGTAGATTTGTGCTTAATTTTGCCACTCTTGTGAAGCCTCTAACAATGATGTTGAAGAAGAGTCTAGCATTCAAATGGACAACATAAGGCAAAGAGAGTTTTGCAAACATCAAGCATGCAATATCACAAGCTCCGGCTCTTATCAACCCAGACTTTTCAAAGGACTTCATGTTGTATGCATTTGGAGGATCAAACACAATCTCAGCTATCTTGACACAGCTGAATAAAGAAGGTTCATAACAGCCAATAGCATTCTTTAGTCAAACCTTGGAAGATTACAAAATAAAGTATTCTTTCATCGAAAAGCATGTCCTTGCCGTCATCAGGAGCTTGAAGAAGTTAAGACATTTGGTCTCAAACAATAAGATTCAATTGCTGGTGTCTCATGCTGGTGTCAAGGACTTCCTCCTAAACAAGGATTTAAATGAGAAGAGAGTAGGTTGGATCACTTGGGTGATGGAATATGATATTGAAATCAAAGTGACCAAGCTAGTTCGTGGCAAAGGCTTGTGTGAGTAGCTCGCTTCCAAATAACCAGACGGGTCAGAAAGTGAAGAGGATGCTGTCCTACTACTACAGAATGATCAAGAACAACCGACTGATGATGCATCCATTCCATGTTGGACTCAAGACTTGGTGCATTACCTCCAAACAGGCTTGTGCCCTCTAGAAGTGAGCAAGGCAAAGAGGAGATACTTTAGATTACAAGCTATCCCGTATGTACTCATTAATGGTATCTTGTTCAAGAAAGACATCAATGGTGTTCTATTAAGATGCATTGGAATAGGTCAAGTTGAGAAGATCTTACACGAGATCCATGATGGGGAAGCAAGAGGCCACTTTGCTCCGCAAGTGACAGCTCTCAAAATCATGAAAGCTGGTTACTATTGGCCTACTGTGTTCAATGATTGCTACTCATGGGTCAAAAAATGCAAGAGATGTGCATTCTTCACAGGGAAAGAAAGGTTAGCAGTGCTTCCCCTTCATCCAATTTTAGTAAATCAGCCATTCATGCAATGGGGATTGGACTTCATGGGGTTATCAATCCCAATTCAAGTCAAGGCCACAAGTGGATACTTACAGCAACGGATTATTTCACCAAGTGGACCGAAGCAGTGGCACTCAAGGAGGAAAATGAATCTAATATCTTAGATTTCTATGAAGGGATAGTCATGAGGTTTGGTGCCCCTGCCACTATCATATCTGACAATGCATTGGCATTCCTTGGCACAAAGATCACTGGATGGGCTGTCAAGAATTGTGTATATCTCAGCACTTCATCGAACTATTACCCTCAAGGTAATGGCCAAGCCGAGTCTACAAACAAGAACCTACTAAGAATCATCAGAAGGACTCTGGATGAAAATCAAAGAACTTGGCACGCAAAGCTCAAATCAGCCCTATGGGCTGATAGGATCACACCCAAGAGGTCTACAGGAAGCTCTCCATACAAGCTTGTGTACGGCAAAGAAGCAGTTCTACCTATATTACTTGAGTTGCCAGCGTTGGAGCTCATGAAACAGTTAGAACTAGCTGAGTTCGAACCTATGGAAATCAGATATGTAGAGTTAATGGAGCTCCAAGAAATTAGAGAGCATGTAGCCCAGGCAATAGAGAAGGATCAAGCCTTGATCAAGAAGACTTTTGACAGGAAGGCCAAGGCTAGAACCTTCCAAATTGGAGATCTAGTGTTGAAATGGGATGCAGATCATGCAAATCCGGGAAAGCATTCCAAGTTTGATGCCATCTGGAGTGGCCCATACATGATCATTGAATGCAAAGGTAGCAATGCCTTCCGACTGGCTAAGTTGGATGGTGAAGAATTTCAGATTCTGGTCAATGGGATCTATCTCAAACATTGCTACTAGAAAGATAGCTTTCCACCCTTGTAAATATTAATTTAGAATTTCCATTCCTCTAAGAGCTTATGCACATTGTACTGCTGTTAGAGTAGTTTTTATTTCCCTAAGTGCTTGTGCACATGTCATATTGCTTCTAGTATGTGCATGTTTGCAGTTCATGAAGCTCCTGGAAAAGAATTACAGCCACAGGAAAACTAACTCAACGAATGTTTCAATGGCTCAAGGACACATGTTTTCAAATTTCAGATCAGCTGAGAGGTTATCAAATAGACTCCATGCCGAATGGATTGCTACAAGCAGCTGGTCGTTCTACCTAGCAGGCAGGTAACCCCGCTGAGTCGCCAAATTGTTATCCAAAATTCACCCCCCTGGGTAAATTTGATAACATGCATTAAATTCTCAAGTCCCAGGAAAATAGATTGAGTCAGGGAAAAAAGTCATGTTTCTAGGGTCCCCTATGAATTTTTCTAACTCCCCTGTCCAAGGAGAAGAGAGCAAGTTCTGAGAAAAGGTGAAAAAATTGCAGAAAACAAGCTCGGGCCAGGAAAAATCATGAAAAATGGCTAAGGTCCTAGTCCTCCAGGCAACAGTCGGGACATGAGGGACATCTAGGCGCGAATCGGCCGAAAGGCCGCCTAGGCAGTTTGCGCAGTATTTGGGACAAGTTGGGACAAAGGTACGCGAAAGAAATCCGACCTGGCGGATCGGCTGTTGAAACAGGTTGGGACATCTGGGCAAGTCAGTCCATTTCGGGTGGTTCGGAGAAATTTTTCCTGAAGGCAGTAAGCAAGGACAGTTGGGACAAAAGTACGTGTGGGACAAGAACCAACCAGGTTTGGCCAAAACAGAGGACTTTCGTACTGGGACATCCGGGCAAAAAGGTACGTGGGGGACGTGAAAAGCTGAAAGAGCCGAGAGCCAATGGAATCTCGCGACGTGTCTTTGCTGCAAGTAGGAACAAGGGAGCCCAAATCGGCCGAAGCAGGAGATTTTCATCCGGGACAGCCAGGAAAAAGGTACGTGCAGGACGCAAAAAGCTGAAGTTGCAGAAGGCAAAGAAGAAAAGTCAACGTTTGACCCGTGAAACTCCAAACGGCCATAACTTTTGACTCCGAGCTCCGATTTTCACAAAATTGGACTTTCTAGAACGATCACGACGTCATTTACGCCAAAAAAATTAGATTTATTATTTTTAACAAGGGTAGATATATTTAAATAAGAGAAATATATTCGGCTCCAGTCAGTTAATGCTCATTCCCGTCAAATGACAGAAAACGCCTGCCAGACCCAAAATAGTTGCCCGCACTCAGAAGGCCATAACTTTTGGGCTCATTTCTCAACGAAATTGGGCACAAAATTGGTACCATTGGAATCGATGGTATCCAAGCCCGATGCACAGCAGTAAAGAAATTTCTTTATTTGATGAGAGTATTGATTGAAATTTTTAAGAAAACTGTGGCCGGGTTCATCCTCTGTTTGTTTTATTTGGTGATTGGGAGTGCAATTAAGAGGCATGGTCATCATTCTTTCTTATGCTGCAGAACATGGGAAAGTATGCATGGAGAATTTTGCAAGTAATGGTATAACCATTTTACTCAAATTTAATGCCTCTTATAGGTGCTTGAAGGACATATTTTAGGATTTCCATTTTCTGTCTCTTTCCTAAAATTTTTTCTATAAAGATGGAGTGTTGGGATCATTGTAAAGAGAGAGTTTTTCAGGTAGCAAATCTCTGGAGAAAATTTCCTTTGTGAAGCCAGTGTGCTGCAGGATCAACCTTGAAAGTGGACTCCTTGCATGGTGATCCAGGCCCTTATCTTGTAAGAGATTGAACTGTGCATATTTCTGAACCCAATACCAAATACGCAGACTGCTTTGTGGATGTATCTTCCCCTGCTGTGTTTTCTTGCATCCTTCTTGCCCCTTTAATCTTTCTATAAGAATATTGTGTCTATTATTATGTTCTTGGCAGGGATTCATTATCATTGTGTATGCTTGGAATATTGTTGTGAATGCTATTTTGCTAGATTATGGTTTGAACTGTCATCACCTCTTCTAGTGTGTACTTGACTTCTATATTTCACACATTTCGAGGGACTACTCTCACATCCTCCTTTTCTGGTGTATCACCACTTTAGTGTAGGGATTTCATTTTACGTATTCTCTCTCCCTGGTAACCTTGGAAATTTAGATTAAAATAGTTAGCTTCCCAAACCCTGCATTAGAGTAGATTGTAGCCGACAGGTAGTTTAGGAGCAAGAACCAGCTTTCTCTTGAGGTCTATCTCAAGTACGCAAGTCCCACAACTTGACAAGAGATAGTACCCATGAAATATTCCCAATCCACACTGTGAGTTCAGGTATATCACATGGTGAGTGATTCGATTAACACCATTCTATCGAAGTAATTATGAATCGAGCGGATGTTATCTAACTTATCCCTCACCCCCTTCTCCTTTATCAGAAAAAAGGACAACCCCGCTATTCCTTTACCCATAAAGTCAACCGCCCAAAGTTCTCTTCTCACAGAAGAGCCTTGTACACCACATCCCTGCAAGACTGTGAAGATGTTATCCAACTTATTCTATTGCCCCACTCCTTTTCTTGCTCATCGCCCTTAGTCCTTAGAAGAGAAACTCCTTGAGCCTACATCACTAAACTCCTCAATCATGACGGATCCCCGCGAACATGCCCTCCTACCTATTAGTTCTTCATCACCTAAATCTTTCCAGTGACTAGTTGACCTCTTAACACCCATTGATACAGTGCCTCATTTACCCCCTGTATCACACCCACAGTGGACCGGAATCACAACCCATCTCTCTTCCATACCAAAGTTCATCATTCACACATGAAGATTGTCATCCCTCAGAAGATAGACGAGTCCTTATGGGATCGTTTGAGTACACCATGCTCTACTCAAATGCAGATGACTGATCCAGACACCTCTACCATATACCCAAAGTGTTTACAAAAGCTCAAAATGCCTATGTCCTCACCTTCACCCCCCTCATCTCTACCAAATACCTCATCCACCTCTATCAACCTAACCAAACCTTCCCCTACGCTTGGGACTTCACCAATACCTAGCCTGACACACCCACCTAAAACGGTTAGATTTATCCAAAAATAAAGCTGTCAATCCACCTAGGAGACAGACCCAATCTCCTCGAGTCCAATCTATGCCTCTGTCCACAACTAAAACCCTCGTCCTCGATCACACCAGATACTGCAGGCTCGGCTTCAACCCTCACCATCACACCTACCTTCTATATTGGGGCCTCACCCCTCCACCTTGCCTCAATACACCATGCCTCCTACACTTCTTTAACATGACCAACACCTTCTGCACCCATACAGAAATCTGCAGGCATCTCAACACCGTCACCCCAAGTATCTGTCCTACCTACCAACCCTTAAGAAAACTCGATCATCAAAGGACTTGTTTGTTGTCGCTCCTCTTTCCTCTGTGGTTGTTTCCTGCCACCACGTCATCTGTGGCCTCATCATCTAACCAACTAAACATGACTTCTGCGCAGAAGAAAGCCACACATTAGTTAAAACCAATCATCAAAATTCCCTTGTCTAAACCACCACCCATACGAACCACTTGTACCCAACCATTACCAAAACAATCAATAATCTCACCCACTCAATCAATAGCCTCATCTTCCTCTGAATTTGACCTACTCAAAGGATCTTACGCCAAGATCCTTGATATGTTGGTAGGAGGATGCGACCATTTCCCTACCCCCACTCAGACCCTATGATCCATCTAAACCTCGACCTATAGGTTATGATGAATCTAAAATCATGTGCTTACCACCGCACACCAGGACATGATGTAGAAGGATGCAAAGCTTTGAAAGCCATCCTTCGCTCAGTCACCTATCTCGGATAGAAAGCCTAAGAAAGATAACTTATGGAGAGAGAAATCCCTTAGCTTCAATCCCTTCTCCTATACCACCTGTCCCCACCTCACCAAAATCTATCATCATTGCAACCCCGCCTCTCGAGACAATGACTTATCCCTACCATCTTCCTCCTCTCATATTCACGAGATCAACATGATTATCATTGCTACTCGAGGTCAGAAAAACATTGGAAAAGCTAAAGAAAGCACACCTGCGGCCTCTCTTTCTCCTTCCGCCATCCCGATCGCACCACCACCTAAAGTGGTTATTCATGGACCTGCCTATCCATCTCTGATGGAGTTTCCCATCGTACCATGATCAAACAACTTCACCAATCTCCTATAAAAAATGACACTTTATGATCTCATTCAAACATCTGAATCTCATCGACAAGCTCTTAATTGAGATCCTTCAAGGGATAGAGGTCCTACCTAACGAAACATTGCCCATTGCCTCCATTTTAACACCCAACCACGTTGCTTCTCTCACCAAACAACCTACCTCCACAACCACTTCTGTCCCTGTACAGCAAGCCGCTACTATCAGTTTTTCTGAAGAAGAAATTGTCATCTTTGGTGCAGAAGATCCTGACCCTAGCTCTTTTCATCTCGGCTTAGGTCCGGGACATCTCGGGTACATCGTGTTATGATTGACGGGGGCGCTAGCCTAAACATCATCTCTTCCAAAGCCTTCCAACAGATGAATATCCCTCCTAGCTTGCATGTGTGCCAACCCCACCATGTTGCTGTTCATTCAACGATGCTATTACTTCTACCCTAGGCACCGTGATCCTTAACATTTATGTAGGGCCACGTACCTTACCCGAACTCTTCTATATCCTTGAGGGAGAATTCCAATACAACATGTTTTTAGACCACCCTTGGATCTGGGGTATGGGATGTGTTCCTTCCACCTTACATAGATGCATAAAATTTGAGTATGAGGGGAAGTCATACACTGTCACAGATGACGCCTCCCCCTTCAAAACCTGCAATATATTATACCTCCCTAATGATGTGCTTGTACCAGTCAAGAGACCCATTAATCCAACCTAACCATCTACTTCAACCATGCCTCAACCATCCACCTTAGCTGCACCCACACCTTCGACCAATGAAACCACCGACACAAATACCTCTTCCTTCCCCGCGGATAACATCCCAACCTCGGATCCCTTGGTAGGTGTTTTTCAATGCCTTACGCTAGGGGAATACAACCTATACAACATTAGCACTTTCCATACCCCACAGGAGTACAGACAGTTACATGCATATCCTACCTACGACCGTCAAGTGGGGGAGGTGATCTCCTATGGACCACCTAATTGCCGCACCAACTTAATGTATGGGGGTGTCGACACATCCTCTATCACTCCTGAACCTCCCCTTGGTGTGGTTCCCTTCCAATTTGATTTTCAATATCTAACCAACCGTCGTTTCACCCTCACCTTCTTGACACGCTGTGCCTAGTTCCAGGGTTTTGGTTTCGGTCTTTATGAACAAGGCCGACATACGATCATTCCCATAACTACCCGCAAACACAAATATTGTCATAGTCTTGGATTTTTTGAACCACCTACACCAAAGAAACCTCATGTCAATTATACCCAGGAAAACAACAAAGTCACCTCTTCTAAACCATCATCGCCCATTTTTCCATCTTCACCCACAGAATCAATAGACCTGGAATCTATCCCTCCTAACTTTTTTTTTTCGTGAATGCTATCTTCCTGGTTCCTCTCACTTATCAACGCGATAGTGAGGACCCATCTTCTCTCCCCCTTTTGTATCTAGATATGATTGAAGAAGATTCGCCTTCAATTAATGTTGTGGAGTGCCAGGATGATGACTCCATCCTCACCTACCTTGGTGTGGATGACTCTTATATTCAATGTGCCTTACCATCGGACACCCAAACTATGTTGAATGAATTGACTATAGAAATCAACATCCACACGGAGGATAATCCTCAAATTTTAAAGATCAGACAATCTCTCGACGCATTAGAACAAGCCGCCTTCACTACCTTCCTCTGTGCCTGTAATCAATCTTTTGCTTGGTCTTACGCCGACATGCAAGGAATCAATCCTGACATTATTGTCCATAACATCACTCTGAAACCAGACGCTAAACCAGTTAAATAGAAACTAAGAAAAATGTATCCATGCATTTCCCTCTTGGTGAAAGAAGAGCTTCAACACCTCCTTTTTGTTTCTTTCATCTTACCTATTGACTATCCGCAATGGATTTCTAATATCGTACCTGTCACTAAAGTGACGGGGGGACTTCAGATATGCACGGATTTTCAGGATCTTAACCTCGCTTACCCAAAGGATGACTTCCCCTGACCTAGCATTAATCAACTTGTTGATCTCACTGCGGGCCATGAGATGCTTTCTCTCATGGATGGCTTCTTGGGATACAATAAAATTTTGGTAGCCACGGTCGATCAACATAAAACCGCCTTCATTACCCCCTGGGGAACCTTCTGCTATCGTGTCATGCCATTCGGCCTTAAGAATGCTGGTGTGACCTATCAACGGGCTATGACTTATATTTTCCATGACATTATGCACACTATCCTTGAGGATTATGTCGATGATCTTCTTGGAAAATCCAAACATCGCAGTGAACATCTTGATATTTTAACCATTATTTTCGATCACCTATTACAATACTGTTGTTATCCAAAATTCACCCCTCAAGGTAATTTTGCTAACATGCATCAAATTCTTTTGTCCTAAGCAATTATATTGAGTCCAGGCAAAAATTCATATGTCTAGGGTCCCCTCATATTTTTTCTAACTCCCATGTCCAAGAAGAAGAGAGCAAGTTCTGAGAAAATGTAAAAAATTGCAAAAACAAGCTCGGGCCAGAAAAAATCATAAAAATGGCTAAGTCCTAGTCCTTGCAATAGTTGGGACATTTGGGACATCTGGACGCGAACCGGCCGAACCGGGTGAAATGAGTCAAGGCAGCCCGAAACAGTTGCGCCAAAAGTACGTGAAGTACGCGAACCGACCGGATCGGCTGAAATGAGAACTTAAAATCTGGGATGCGCGGGACAAAAGTATGTGAACCGGCCGAACCGGGTGAATCGGGAAAATTTGTCCCGAACGGTCCGAAAGCAAATGGGACATCTGGGCTGCAAGTACGTGAACCGGCCAGTTCGGCTGAAATAGGGAACTTCAGCACTGGGCCAAATGGGACGAAGGGACGCGCGGGACGTGGATAGCTGAAGGCCAATCAGATCACGCCACGTGTCACCGGCAGAAAAGGGACATGGAAGCCCATTTCGGGTGGTTCGGAAGAATTTATCCCACGCAGCATTTGGGACAAATGGGAAAAAGGGACGCATGGGACGCGAAAAGCCGAAGTGGCCAAAGGCAGAGAAGAAAAGTCAATGTTTGGTCCATGGAACTTCAAACGGCCATAACTTTTGACTCCGAGCTCTGATTTTCACAAAATTGGACTTTCTGGAAGGAGCACGATGTCCTCTACGCCAAAAAAACCAGATTTATTATTTTTAACAAGGGTAGATATATTTAAATAAGAGAAAAATATTTGTCTCCACTCAGTTAATGCTCATTCCCGTCAAATGATAGAAAACGCCTGCCAGACCCAAAATAGCTGCCTGCACTCAGAAGGCCATAACTTTTGCATTTCTCAACGAAATCACACAAAATTGGTACCGTTGGAATCATGGTTCAGAGACCGATGCAAAAAAATAAATAAATTCCATATTCGATAAGAAATTGTTTGAGATTTTTAAGAAAACGTGGCCGGGTTCAGAACAGTGTTTTATTTGGTAGCTGGGAGTCCAATTAAGAGGCATGGCCATCATTCTTTCTCTACTGCAGCACATGGGACAGTATGGGGAGACTTTTTCAAGTAATGTATAACCATTTCACTCAATTTAATTCCTCTTACAGGTGGTTAAAGGACAGATTTCAGGATTTCCATTTTCCCTTCTCTTTTCCTTCTCATTTTTCTATAAATTGGAGTGTTGGGCTCATTGTAAAGGGGGAGTTTTAGGGTAGCAAAGCTCTGTGAAAACTACTTTGTGAAGCTAGTGTGTTTCAGGCCCTTGTAGTGGACTCCTTGCATGGTGATCCAGGCCCTTATCTTTTAATAGACTGAATTGTGCATACCAGGAAGCAATAAAATACAAGTTTGTGGATGTATCTTCCCCTGCTGTGTTTTCTTTCATTCTTCTTGCCCCTTTTATCTTTCTACAAGAATATTGTGTCTAGTATTATGTTCTTGCAGGAATTCCTTATCATTGTGTGTGCTTGGAATATTGCTGTGAATGCATTTTGCTAGATTATGGAGAACTGTCATCACCTCTTCTAGTGTGCACTTTGCCTCTGTATTTCACACATTTGGAGACTACTCTCACATCCTCCTTTTCTGGTGTATCAATGCTTTAGTGTAGGCTTTCATTTTATGCATTCTCTTTCTCTGGTCCCTTAGAAATTTAGATTAGAACAGTTAGCTTATCCTGCATTAGAGTAGATTGTGGCAGGTAGTTTAGGAGTAAGAACCAGCTTTCTCTGGAGGTCTATCTCAAGTAGCAAGTCCCACAACTTGGAGATAGTACCCATGTTATCCAATCACACTAGATGCCTAGAGTGATCAAACTAGAAATTTGATCAACATCCAGGGGTGTTGTGATTCGGTGATAACAGTTCTGGCATGCCCGGTGGGACCTTAGAGGTCTTCACTTTCATTACAACAAGATTGATGTGCACTTGTTGTAAGTTTCAGCTTTGAAGGAGCTTTAAAATCACACATCTGGCGACTCCAAAAGAGGCATAATCCTCTGGTTTCTGCAGTCCAAGCCTGAAAAATTTATGAGAAGAATACAGACCAGGTCAAGAACTAGGGAGGAAGGACTGTTTGTTTATCTACACCTATCTCCAGGTAGAGAAAGAAGGGGAAGAAGAGCTCAAAGATATGTGTCTCCACCTAATAGAACTTTGTCTACACCTCCACCTGGTAGACCTTTTCTCACATCAACAAGGGTTCTCATGCCAATCAGAATGGCGCAACCACTAAATCCCTTTGTCAATTTCACTGGCAGCAGCCCACTTGCCCTCAATGCACAGAATCCAGTTCCAATTGCGGCATTGAAGAACATTCCATTTTTCACTGGAGAAAATCATACCACTCCTGGTGATCATGTCAAAGACATTACTAACGTCTGTGCAATCCATGAGATAAACGAAATGGATGTGGCTATCAAACTACTGGCATCATCGCTCAAAGGGAAGGCATTGCAATGGTTCAGGAGCCTTGAAGTTGGTTCTATCACGAATTGGAATTAGTTATGCATAGTTCTCCATGAGCAGTTTGGAGAGAAGGGAGACAATTTGTCTCTTCTGGAACAATTGACAACTATCAAGAGAGCCCCCAACGAGCAGCTGACTGACTTCAATTTCAGATTTCAAAGGTCTTGGGATAGGATTCCAGTGGCAGTCAGGCCAACAGCAGAAGGTGCTTTTCTATACTATCTTAAAGCTTTGAATTCTGATATTTCTATGTTAATTCAATCTATGGGAGGCACAACCTTACCTACTGCTTATAGTATTGCCATTAGAGATGAAAACTGTCTTATTCAAGCTGGTAAAATGGCTCCTAGGCCCCCACATGCCATTATATCCAAGTTTAGAGAGCCCAAGTACTAGCCAAGCGTCTGTCTTTAGCTCCTATTCCCACTCCTAGAAATCAAAATTCAAATGAGACTTATACCTCATCCTCTAATGCTTAAAATGAACTCCAAGAGGTCATGAAACAATTGCAAAATTTGGGAAATGAGCTGGTTACCATCAAAAGACAGCAAGCTCAAAGTGCTAGACCGTATCAGCCTCAAGCTCAGCCTAACAGGCAACCATATCAACCTCAAAGACCACCCAATCCAGCTGCAAATCAGAATCAAGCAAGGCCTCCTGCCAATAGAACATTTCAGCCCTATAATCCCAATGCTACATCTGCATCCAGAGCTTTGGTGCCAGTCCAAAATAACATGGCCCAAGAATATGATTGGTGTTTCCCGTGCAGTCAGCCACATAACCAATCAATGTGCTTTAACGGTGCATTAAATCAGGCCCTAATGGTGCAAACCATTGGGTGGGTCACAAGAGTCCAGCCACGAAGAGAGACCAGCAGTAAGGAAGCACCTCAGCAAGGAACATCTCCGAACGAAACTACTCTCGTCAATTGGCAGGCCGAATATTTTTGTGGTATGAATCAAATACCCTCTCAAAGTGTTGCAGCCAACACAAGGTCAAAGAGGAGAAATTTGGGTGAAGAACAGCCATTGGCTTCAAGTAATCCACAAGCCGCTGGAAAACAAACTGTAGATCCAAACATGCAAGGAGCATCCATACCAGCTCCTAAACCAACTCAGATGCCAGCTGCTGCCGCTCATTTGCAAGGAATGAACATGCAGGCCAAGGGAAAGCAGAGGGATACTTCATCTCCATTCAGTATCATTGATCAGATGAAGAAGACAAATATAAACATATCCATGTGGGAATCACTATCTATCCCAGGACAGAGAGATTTTCTACAAGCTGCCATGAAGGACTGGTCAACTTCAAATCAACAGGTCCAAATGCAAGAGAAGGTGCTCACAAAATGCTGCCCAGACTGAGGGAAATCATGGAGGACACCAAGGTAAAATGTTGAAGCCCCCTCCATTTTATGTTTCATTGATCGTAGGAGATAAGTTGTTGCATAATTACATGATCGATTCTGGGAGCAAGCAGCTCAGTCATGCCCAAGAATAGATAGCTGATCAGCTAGGACTCCAATATGAAACCATCTCCAAGGGTGTAGTGCAATTAGACGGGACAACAGTGATAACGGTTGGAGTAATCAAAGGTCTGAGCCTCACACTACACGCATGTCCTAACGTAACAGTGTTATAAGATGTGTCAGTCATAGACCTACCACCACTCTTTGCATTGTGCTTGTCAAGAGACTTCACTACTAAAATTGGAGGCTATCTTTCAGCGGATTGGTCGCACATGTTGTTCAGAACAAGATATGGAACCAAAGCCACAATCAGGTCTGAACCTATTGCGAACTTTCACATTGAGCCTTACACTCCAAGCCAAATCAATACCAACTGTTCAGCGTTTGATCAAGAAGATTATCCAAGCACTGATGAAGCTGACACCAAGGTTGGAAACATTCCAGATTTGACTCTTGATGAATGGGCAAGCAAAGTGCATGCTTTTGATCCCTATCAAGAAATAGAAGAATCTGAGCTGGGAGTCTATTATTTACATGAAGAGAATCAACCTCTCCCCAACATCACCAAGCCAGATCATAAAGACAAGAATGAAGTATGGCAATTGTTCTTTGATGGGTCGAGGAGTAGACAAGGTGCAGGAGGAGGAGCTATGCTCGTTTCACCACAAGGTATAAGGTATTACTCAACCTTCCGTTTCCAGTTTTCATGTTCAAACAATACAGCTGAGTATGAATCCTTAATTCATGGATTGCACTGGGCAAGGAAGAAAGGCATCAAGAATTTACAAGTATTTGGTGATAGTGAGCTGATCATAAACCAAGTCAAAGGAAAAAATGCTGCCAAAAATGATCTGTTGAAGAACTACAAAAATCGGGTATGGGATCTTATTGAAGATTTTGAAGCTTTTAGTATCATTTCCATCCCAAGAAAAAAGAATGAAGCCGCTGACAGACTGGCAGCAATTGGGGCTGCGTTTGATGTTGTAGAAAGTATCAAAAGTGAGAAAAATCAGCCTCATATCAAAGTGGTTGTGAGACCAGCTGTTCCAGATAACAATACAAGTTGGCAAGTCTTCGAGAATGATCAGCAAGATTGTTAATTTCCTACAAGAAGAAGCTGAGTTCTCCATGCCAGAAACCAAGACAAGCTGGAGCAGCAGTATGGCGACCAAGTGGTGCATCTGAGGACTAACAAACTACCAAAAGGCCTCTTAACCTTGGAGTCAATATTCAACCTGAATGATCAGTTCCGGAAGGAGAAAGCGAACATTCAAGTAAAAGGTGAAGATTCAGAACCTATTTTAGTAGATGAAGGCAAGACATTGCAAATTGGCAAAGTAAGTACTCCACAAGAGAAATCTGATTTTGTTCAGCTTTGTCAAGAATTTCCAAACATCTTTGCTTGGACTTAAAAAGATTTAAGAGGTTTCAATCCAAGGTTGGCACAATATACTATTGAGTTGGATCTGGAATCCAAGCCTGTTAGGCAGAAGCAAAGGCCGGTAAATCCTCATGTTGAGCCTCTCCTGAGAAAAGAGTTAGGCAAGCTCATTGAGGCCAGTATCATCTTTTCCATCAAACACTCAAGTTGCGTTGCAAACTTGGTGCCGGTAAGAAAGAGAAACGAAGAAATAAGATTGTGCGTGGACTTTCGTGATCTAAATAAAGCGTCACTCAAAGATCATTATCCACTTCCATTAATGGAACAAATATTGCAGGTTGTAGCTGGTTCAGAAAGGTTTTCATTGCTAAATGGATATTCAGGCTATAATCAGATATTGGTGAAAGAAGAAGATCAATTCAAAACGGCCTTCACTACAAAATGGGGCACGTATGCTTACAAGAAGATGCCATTTGGACTGTCAAATGCCGGAGCAACATTTCAGCGAGCTATGGATATGGCGTTCAAAGGCTTGATCAACAAGATAGTGCTGGTATATCTAGATGATATCACTGTCTTCTCAAAGAATGCAACAGACCATCTCTTTCAACTCAGACAAGTGTTTCAGAGGTGTAGAAGGTTTGGAGTGTCATTGAATCCAAAGAAGTGTATATTCTTGGCACACGAAGGCAAACTGTTGGGCCACATTGTCTCTAGGGAAGGGCTAACAATTGATCCTGAAAGGGTTGAAGCCATCCGAACGCTTCCATTGTCACACCACAAGAAATCTCTCCAAAGCTTCTTAGGAAGGATAAAATTTGTCTGCAGATTTGTGCCTAATTTTTCCACTCTTGTGAAGCCTCTAACAATGATGTTGAAGAAGAGTCTGGCATTCAAATGGACAGCAGAAGGCAAAGAGAGTTTTGAAAACATCAAGCATGCAATATCACAAGCTCCAACTCTTATCAACGCAAATTTCTCAAAGGACTTCATGTTGTATGCGTTTGGAGGATCAGACATGATCTCAACTATCTTGACACAGCTGAATAGAGAAGGTTCAGAACAGCCCTTAGCATTCTTCAGTCAAACCTTGGAAGATTACGAAATAAAGTATTCTTTCATCGAAAAGCATGTCCTTGCTGTCATCAGGAGCTTGAAGAAGTTCAGACATTTGGTCTCAAACAATAAGATTCAACTGCTGGTGTCTCATGCTGGCGTCAAGGACTTCCTCCTAAATAAGGATTTAAATGAGAAGAGAGCAAGTTTGGATCACTCAGGTGATGGAATATGATATTGAAATCAAAGTGACCAAGCTAGTTCGTGGCAAAGGCTTGTGTGAGCAACTCCCTTCCAAACAATCAGACAAGCCAAAAAGTGAAGAGGATGTTGTCTTGCTACTACAGAACGATCAAGACCAACCAGCTGATGATGCACCCGTCCCATGTTGGACTCAAGACTTGGTGCATTACCTCCAAATAGGCTTGTGCCCTCTAGAAGTGACCAAAGCAAAGAGGAGATACTTCAGATTACAAGCCATTTCATATGTGCTTGTTGATGGAGTTTTGTTTAAAAATGACATCAATGGTGTTCTATTGAGATGCATTGGAACAGGTCAAGTTGAGAAGATCCTACACGAGTTCCATGACAGGGAAGCAGGAGGCCACTTTGCTCCACGAGTGACAGCTCTCAAAATCATGAAGGCTGGTTACTATTGGCCTACTGTGTTCAATGATTGCTACTCATGGGTCAAGAAATGCAAGAGATGTGCATTCTTCACAGGGAAAGAGAGGTTAACAGCGCTGCCCCTTCGTCCAATTTCAGTGGATTAGCCATTCATGCAATGGGGATTGGACTTCATTGGGGTTATCAATCCCAATTCAAGTCAGGGCCACAAGTGGATACTAACAGCAACAGACTATTTCACCAAGTGGACTGAAGCAGTGGCACTCAAGGAGGAAAATGAATCTAATATCTTAGATTTATATGAAGGGATAGTCACGAGGTTTGGTGCCCCTGCCACTATCATATCAGATAATGCATTTGCATTCCTTGGCACAAAGATCACTGAATGGGCTGTCAAGAATTGTGTGTATCTCAGCACTTCATCAAGCTATTACCCTCAAGGTAATGGCCAAGCCGAGTCTACAAACAAGAATCTACTAAGAATCATCAGAAGGACTCTTGATGAGAATCAGAGGACTTGGCACTCAAAGCTCAAATCAGCCCTATGGGCCGATAGGATCACGCCCAAGAGATCTAAAGGAAGCTCTCCATACAAGCTTGTGTACGGGAAAGGAGAAGTTCTACCTATATCACTTGAGTTGCCAGCACTGGAACTCATGAAACAGTTGGAGCTGGCTGAGTTTGAACCTATGGAAATCAGGTATGCAGAGCTGATGGAATTAGAAGAGACAAGAGATCACGCAATGCAGACCATAGAAAAGGATAAATCATTGGTCAAAAATAGTTTTGACAAGAAAGCTAAGGCCAGGATATTGCAAACTGGAGATTTGGTACTGAAGTGGGATGTTGATCGTGCAAAACCAGGAAAGCACTCCAAGTTTGATGCCATCTGGAGTGGCCCATACATGATCATTGAATGCAAAGGTAGTAATGCTTTCCGACTGGCTAAGTTGGATGGTGAAGAATTGTAGATTACGGTCAATGGGATTTATCTCAAACGTTGTTACTAGAAAGATAGATTTTTACCCTTGTAAATATGAATTTAGAATTCCCATTCCTCTAAGTGCTTATGCACATTGTACTGCTGTTAGAGTAGTTTTTATTTCCCTAAGTGCTTGTGCACATGTCCTATTGCTTCTAGTATGTGCGTGTTGCAGTTCATCAAGCTCCTGAGAAAGAATTTGCAGCCATAGGAAAACCAGCTCAACAAATGATTCAATGGCTCGAGGACAAAGGTTTTCAAATTTCAGATCAGCTGAGAGGTTATCAAATAGACTCCATGCCCAATGGATTGCTACAAGCAGCTGGCCGTTCTTCATCTGGCAGGTAGATGACCTCGCTGAGTCGCCAAAATTGTTATCCAAAATTCACCCCTCAAGGTAATTTTGATAACATGCATCAAATTCTTTTGTCCTAAGCAATTATATTGATTCCAGGCAAAAATTCATATTTCTAGGGTCCCCTCATATTTTTTCTAACTCCCCTGTCCAAGAAGAAGAGAGCAAGTTCTGAGAAAATGTAAAAAATTGCAAAAACAAGCTCGGGCCAGAAAAAATCATAAAAATGGCTAAGTCCTAGTCCTTGCAATAGTCGAGACAGTTGGGACATCTGGACGTGAACCGGCCGAACCGGGCGAAATGAGTCAAGGCAGCCCGAAACAGTTTGGGACGTGCGGGACAAAAGTACCCGAACTGGCCGAAAAGGGCGAAATGAGTCAAGGCAGCCCGAAATAGTTGTGCCAAAAGTACGCGAAGTACGTGAACCAGCCGGATCGGCTGAAATGAGAACTTAAAATCTAGGATGCGTGGGACAAAAGTACGCGAACCGGCCGAACCAGGCGAATCAGGAAAATTTGTCCTGAACGGTCCGAAAGCAAATGGGACATCTGGGCCGTAAGTACGCGAACCAGCCAGTTCGGCCAAAACAGGGAACTTCAGCACTGGGCCAAATGGGACAAAGGGACGCGCGGGATGCGGATAGCTGAAGGAGCTAAAGGAGCCGAAGGCTAATCAGATCACGCCACGTGTCACCGGCAGAAAAGGGACATGGAAGCCCATTTTGGGCGGTTCGGAAGAATTTATCCCGTGCAGCATTTGGGACAAATGGGAAAAAGGGACACGTGGGACGTGAAAAGCCGAAGTGGCCGAAGGCAGAGAAGAAAAGTCAACGTCTGGTCCATGGAACTTCAAACGGCCATAATTTTTGACTCCGAGCTCCGATTTTCACAAAATTGGACTTTCTGGAACGAGCACGATGTCCTCTACACCACAAAAATTAGATTTATTATTTTTAACAATGGTAGATATATTTAAATAAGAGAAACATATTCGGCTCCAGTCAGTTAATGCTCATTCCCGTCAAATGACAGAAAACGCCTGCCAGACCCAAAATAGCTGCCTGCACTCAGAAGGCCATAACTTTTGCATTTCTCAACGAAATCACACAAAATCGGTACCGTTGGAATCGTGGTTCCAATCCTGATGCATAAAAATCAATAAATTCTAAATTTGTTAAGAATTTTTTTGAGATTTTTATGAAAACGTGGCCGGGTTCAGAACAATGTTTTATTTGGTAGCTGGGAGTGCAATTAAGAGGCATGGCCATCATTCTTTCTCTGCTGCAGCACATGGGACAATATGGGGAGCCTTTTTCAAGTAATGTATAACCATTTCACTCAATTTAATGCCTCTTACAGGTGGTTGAAGGACAGATTTCGGGATTTCCATTTTCCCTTCTCTTTTCCTTCTCATTTTTCTATAAATTGGAGTGTTGGGCTCATTGTAAAGGGGGAGTTTTTGGGTAGCAAAGCTCTGTCAAAATTTATTTGTGAAGCCAGTGTGTTGTAGGCCCTTTTAGTGGACTCCTTGCATGGTGATCCAGGCCCTTATCTTGTAATAGACTGAACTGTGCATACCAGGAAGTAATAAAATACAAGTTTGTGGATGTATCTTCCCCTGCTGTGTTTTCTTGCATTCTTCTTGCCCCTTTTATCTTTCTACAAGAATATTGTATCTATTATTATGTTCTTGCAGGAATTCATTATCATTGTGTGTGCTTGGAATATTGCTGTGAATGCATTTTGCTAGATTATGGAGAATTGTCATCACCTCTTCTAATGTGCACTTTGCCTCTGTATTTCACACATTTGGAGACTACTCTCACATCCTCATTTTCTGGTGTATCACTGCTTTAGTGTAGGCTTTCATTTTATTTATTCTCTTTCCCTGGTCCCTTGGAAATTTAGATTAGAACAGTTAGCTTATCCTGCATTAGAGTAGATTGTGGCAGGTAGTTGAGGAGTAAGAACCAACTTTCTCTGGAGGTCTATCTCAAGTAGCAAGTCCCACAACTTGGAGATAGTACCCATGTTATCCAATCACACTGGATGCCTAGAGTGATCAAACTAGAAATCTGATAAACATCCAGGGGTGCTGTGATTCGGTGATAACAACTGTGTTTGTCTTCAACCAAAGAAATGTGTCTTTGGCATCCTTTCGGGAAAACTCCTTGGCTTTATCGTCTCTTTGCGTGGCATTAAGGTTGACCTAGCTAAATTCAAAGCTATCCTAGAAATACACCCACCCACTAACCTCAAACAATTGCGTAGTTTGCAAGGAAAACTCTAGTCTATCCGGTGTTTCATTTCACAACTCTCGGATTGATGTCAACCTTTCCATCATCTCCTTAAAAATGACATTGTCTTTCACTGGAGTGAGGAGTGCCACCAATCCTTTGTGGCTCTTCAAGCCTATCTCTTGCAGCCACCCATGCTTGTCCCACCTCAGAACGATCGCCCTTTCTACCTTTACCTTTCTTCCACCGACCATGTTGTAGGAGCCATGCTCACACATCGTGACTCTGAGCATCGAGAACAAGCAGTTTATTACATAATCCGTACTCTTATGGATTACGAGACTAGGTAAACACACGTAGAAAAGTTGTGCCTAGCCATATCATTTGTGGCCACCAAACTCTGACATTACCTCCTGAATCACAAAACTTTTTTCATCACCAATGCTGACCCCATACATTATATGTACGCCAAACCTCATCTAAACCAATGCATCACCCGATGGCTTATACTCCTCGCCGACCTCGACCTTGAGTTTGTACACCAGAAACTAGTCAAAGGACAAACTATCACAGACCAACTCACGGAAGCCCCTCTACCTAGGAAATAATTTACCAATTTTACCTTCCCTGATGAGCTCATCGCAACTCTTTCACTTAGTGATGTGTCATATCCAATGACCCTCTTCTTCGATGGATCTAAATGCCACCATGGTGGAGGGACATGCATTGTTCTCATTCCTCTTAAAGGTTAACCTATAACTCTTTCATTCAGGCTCGATTTCCCTTGCACTAACAATACAGCGGAATATGAGGCCCTTGTTTTGGGTCTCCATGTTGAGTTACACTTAGGTGTGAAGTCTATTAATATTTTCGGTGACTCTCAATTGGTAGTAAATCAAGTTACTGACATCTACCAATGTAAAAATGAGGAACTTCAAAAGTACAAACATTACGTGGATTCACTTTTGACCTTATTTTCTCATTATTCTATCCAAACCATTCCCCGCTCAACTAATAAATTTGCTGATACTATGGTTTGCTTGGCCTCGCAAATTCTAGCCTCACCAACTGAATTGGACATATTTGTCTTGGTCCAACAACTCTTTGCCCCATCATACTTAGTTCCGGATGTTTGTATGGTAAATAATGTATCTGCTGATTCGCAGGACACCTGGTATCACCAATTTCATGACTACCTTACAACCTCTGTTCTACCACCTTACCTTACTAGTAATGGAAAACGTGTTTTTCTTAAAAGTGTTACTCGTTATGTCATCATGGTGGGACTCTTCTATAAACGTGGCTTCGATGGTATCCTATTTCGTTGTATAACCGGTGCTAAAGTCACTCATACCACCCAACAAATCCATGATGGACTTTGTGGCGGGCACTTTAGTGGCCTCGCCATGGCCAAGCAGATCCTTCGCCTAGGATATTATTGGCCTACTATCAATAAATACTTCTGTGAATATGTTAAGCATTGTGTTATGTGTCCACAACATTCCAACCTTCAACATACTCCTAGCCACCCGTTATAGGTCACATGAGATCTTTGGCCTTTCTCACAATGGGGTTTAGACCTTATTGACGAGATTCACCCACCTTCTTACACCATCACCGTTGGATCATTACGGAAACCAAATATTACACTAAATTGGTGGAGGCCATTCCACTCATTTCAACCAAAAAAGAAAAAATCGTTGAGTTCATCAATCATCACATTATCTGTCATTTTAGTGTTCCTCATCGCCTGATAACAGATAATAGAAAATATTTCAAAAATTAGTTGTTACAAGACCTTTATGACAAATTTGGTATCAAACTTAGCTTCTCGTCACCCTACTATCCACAAGCAAATGGACAAGCCGAATCTTATAACAAAACCTTAATCAAAATTCTCATGAAATTCGTTAAAAATTCTAGAAAAAATTGGCATGATCACATCCCCTTTTCCCTTTGGGCTTATCGTACTAGCTTTCATACTTACACTAATGCCACACGATTCTCTCTAGTGTATGGTACCGAGGTTGTCTCACCTCTTGAAATACAAATCCCTTCTCGTAGAATATCTCTTCAGGATATTCTTGCCAACGATGACTTCTGCCAAGAGCGGTTAGCCCAATTAGAGCTTCTTGACGAGCGTCGTCTTATAGCTCTTAACCACCTACAAATTTATCAAAAGTGCATTAAGTGTGCTTATGATAAGTGAATTCATGAGCGTACCTTTAAGATTGGTGATCTTATCCTCAAAGAGAATCAACATGTAACCAAACTAGAAAAGAGAAAACATGGAAAATTTTCTCCTAATTGGATTGGGAATTACATTATCACTCTCACCTATGGATTAGGTACTTATCGTTTAGCTTCACTTAATGGTAAACCCGAGCCTGAACCCCTTAATGCCTTGCATCTCTTACCATTCTACTGTTGAATTTAGTGTTACATCACTTCTTATCTACCTTGCGCTCGTCCCTTGAGCTCATTTACCACCTCATACATCTTGTTTTGTGCATCTCAAAATGGAATCAAGCTCACATGGTTTGATCATCACCTCCTCTTAAAGATGCCTTCCCCTTTTTAGTTTGTTCCATGACTTAAAATTATCAAAATAACAAGTTCTCAATTATATGATTCTAGGATATACTTGAGTCAAACTTCCTACAAAACTAGATGCTTCATGCCAAATGGACATCTAGACCGCTATACTCTAAACTAGACTGCTCCCTCGCAGGACAGCTATGTGCAAAGTCGCATCTGTTATTATACACTAGACTGCTCCCTCGAAGGACATATATGTTGAAAGCTGCACCATGCTACTATAAGTAGACTGCTCCCTTGAAGGAAAACTATACAAAGTCAGCCTCTATCAGAAGCTTCTTACATTGATCAGCTTCGTAAAGACCTCGAGAAATAACAAAATTCATATCCCATATAGAATTCCCGCATTGATCAATCTATATCCAGAAAAATACAAGAAGTATTCAAAAGCACTTTTGAGTCATGGACTCGTCTATTTAGGTTTAGATCTATTTCGTCAGAATAATCACCTTATAACAAGTCTTCTACACCATCCACCTCACCTCACCATTTTTCACAACAACAAAACTCAAGGGACATGACGTATATCTGATATATTGTTATTATACAACTCTTTTCACCTATTGACTTCTTGCCTATGCAAGGTACCTAGGGATTCAAGCTCATCCTATGATAATACGTGGTTTTTTTATCTATTTCCAACTATGGGACATTTTTTCCTTTTTTACCCGAATCTGGGATTATATGTTGACCTTAATCAGGACACGGTTCCCTAATGCTTGGGTAAGCTAACCCTCACTTCACCTATACCTTACAAACTCCAACAACCTTACCCTACCAATATCAAAATTTTTACCAACCAACAAAATGCCTAACCACAACCAAATTGCCTGAATTCACCTCTCCCTAGTCCTAAGGGAGAACTACATCGGTCTGAGGCCCCTCCTTACTTTTTGTAATGGGCTATGTAGGTAGTACTTAGGAGACATGGGGTCTCCCAAGGTTAGCTCAACCATCCCCTACCATAACCTATCATGTGTGGTGTTTTTCTTAAAAATATAAATGTTTTTGCATATTTATATTGATAATACTCACCTTTGTCCTTTACCAATCCAAACATTCAAAACACACACATTTCTTATTATTATCATAACCTCAAAATCAACATACATATTCAGTTTTATTTAGATGTTAAACGAATACATCTTCTCTATCATCAACGCGCAGGTCGGCATCCTTATTTATTCTTGTACCCTTATGAAATTCATGTAGGCCCCTGCGCCTCATCCTGAACTAGGTAGTGATGGTGATTGTCGACGCCACTCACATAGCCTCTCCATCCTCAAATGGTCCACTACTATTGGTTCCTCCCACTGATCTTCCAATCTCTCCTGTAACATACGAATTTTCCCTCTCGCGTGGAGGAATCTTGCCTCTAGTCTCTCCACTCATGACTGCGAAACCTCTAACAATCCCGTTGTCTCATTCACCTGTGTTTGAAGCTGGTGAACTAAACCCTGTAGGTGGTCTCTCTCTGCTGTAACCACAGCTATGTCAGGATGATTGGCCCTCTCACATACACCTCAGAGCTCTGCTACCCACCATAATCTATAAGACTTTGTCACTCCTACATCCATTACCCTACGATCGGCTGCTGCCTCCTCTGGTCCTTCTGGAAGTGTTGGTTGTGGCGGTGAAAAGGGTGCCTCGGCGTTGATCCTCCTGTATGGTCTATGAGCCATGGGTATATCTTAAACAAATCCAAATTATCGCCGCATGCGATCTAGATGAATCCTCTCGTACTCACCTGGCCTGTGTCCCGCGATCCATCTTAATCGCTCTACACCCCTCAAATTCTCAGCTATGTTCACTGTCACCATGTAGTTCCCTTGCGGCCTCCAATGGATATCCGGAATCGTCACCATCTCCCACATCTGCCTATAATACTCAGCGTCATCTATCATAGTTTCGGCTCTTTCCTCTTGCTCTGTCTGGACCCATCATCCGAATCCCAACCTCTGCACTCCTGTCTCTCCTCCTTGGATTGGTTGGCCTATTGGTCGCACACACACAATGTGCTCATAGGCCCAATAATGTAATAAATATGCACAATCCAGTGTAGTCCTGTGATTTTTCCTGCATGCCCATAAACCCCTATATAGCTCCGCAAGATATGCAGGTGCCCATGCGAAAGTAACACTACCTTCAATCATCTCACGAATAATACACATCAATGATTTCAGAAATCCTCCCTCGTCCACTCTAGGTAATGCATAATACCCCACCGCTATCATTAATACCACTTCCAACCTTTTTACCTCAGGGTGTGCCGCAACCATTATACCATAAGTGAATGTCAAACATCACTATGTCAAATCTCGTGTGGCTGGACCAAATACTGCCATTATCGCTGCCTGTGCTGCATTAGGCCTTGCCTGGTAGACTGGTCTTCCTATAATTGGGAGTCTCAAAATTTAGAACACATCTTCTAATGTCACTGTCATCTCCCCTGTTGGTAGATAAAAGGTATTCTTTTCAGGATTCCATCTCTCAATTAATGCCTGCAACATGGCATGATTGCGTGCGATCTGTGAATAATAGCGGATTCCGCTTAACCCCACACGGTTTATTAATGCCCACTTAGTTGGTGTTACATCCACTTGGAACCATGACAACAAAGCTGGCACCCTGTCATTCATCCTCAACCTTTCCTGTGCCTACACACATTAAACCAACAAACAACAAATCAACAAATAACTTCCAACGTGTTTTTTATCGCAATCCACAAATTTACACAGTAACCGATATCGGTTATAGACAACCGATACCAGTTACCTAACCGATACTGGTTATTATTAAACGATATCGGTCACTGTCAATTCCAATCACCCCGCTCAAAAAAACACTACCGATAATAACTTCTGTGCTCGTTTTCCCCTCTATGTACCTACGCACATATCTCCAACACCTGATTACCTACCTTACAACACTCACCCCATCCCAAGTATTTTGCCTATCACCTTTCTTTTTCATCTCTACCCACTTACTTTCCCACATCCTATTCATATGCATGCGAAAATTTAACTCAAACCAAAAATCATATATACCTCCTGGGATGCAGCAGTTTGAGGTGGAACCTGTCTTCCTTGTCCTCTCTACCTACTGGATACTTCTCCTTGTTCAGCCATCTTCACCACCCTCTTCACTATTACTTGCCTTTATGCCTTCTTACTCCAAGCTCACGATCACTTTACCTGTCTCTTTCCTCCTTATCACTCAATTCTCCCATGTAACTACCCTATATGGACGACAACAGCCTCGCATCCTCATATTTAATATGTTGCATGGCTCTAAAAATAAGAATCTAAAATTTCCTCCCCAGCTTTTCTATTTTTAGAAAATCTTGTTTTAACATAACCGATGTTGGTTATGTAACCGGTATCAGTCAACAGTAATCGACATCAGTTATCTAACTCATATCGGTCAACCTATACCTATTTTGATTATATCCAGACCTTCTCTTTGTTTTTTGCAAAATTTTGGTGGCACCTACCTCTTTTCCCTGCATAATGACATCAGTATCTACATCCATCATCATACCAAACATCAATATTTCAAAACATATGCATATCATTAAAACATCATCCACATCATTTATATATACATCACAAACATTCCAATACCATCAACAGAAAAACATAAAGCATTATAATATATGCACCAAATCCACAATTACACACACCATATGGATCAACCTCATCATCTATATATATCATCAAAACAATGTTACAATATACAAATTTCCCTGCATGGGGCCTCTATCATACAAACAAAAAAAAATTCGGCACGTAGGCCGCTATCTCTGTCAAAATCTCGACTTGGCTCGCAGGCCGGCCTCTCATGTCAAAAATATACTCGGCTCGCAGGCCGGTATCAACTATACAACATGTACTCGGCTTGCAGGCCGGTATATATAACAAACATGAATACATCAATCCTATGAGGGCACGCAGGCCTCTATATACACACTCGGTTCGTAGACCGGTGTCTCTATCAAAAAAACCCATCTCTACTCCTGGGCTCTCTCCCCCTCCCTCGGCTCGTCTCTCAGCTGGCCCCTGTGCCGGATCTCGCCTCCTACCCGTCACTAACCCACCAGCTATGGCTACGCCCCCCTGTGACCTTTGAATCCGAGACGTCTCAGTTCTGTGAGCTGCATATGGCTAATAGTCAGCCCCGCTACCATCCAGTACAACCTGATAATATCGGGCCTCTACTCTCGCCTCCATATATCGGGCCCATGCCACTATGGCTGGTGGGGCTGGTCCCCCGACTCCTAATAGAAGTGGACCCTGACCTGCCTGTACACCTTGTGCCTGAGGCTGTACCGGTGCTTGTGCATGTGCCTACGCCTGAGGTTGTACCTATACCTATGCCTGAGGCTATGCCTGTACCTATGCTTGGGCCAACTGCACCTGTAGCACCCCAAGCTGTGCCTGTGCAGCAGTAAGCTGCCCCTGTAATAACTACACTTGGCCCAAGAGATGGTCCCTCTCCGCTATAACAGCCACCAAATCTCGCTGTGCGGGCTGTGCTCTCATGGTTTCCCTCTGCCTTGCCCACTAAACCAAAAATGCACCTGTAACACCGGCATCGTCCACCGTATCATCCGACGGTCTCTCTGCAACCCAGACTAGGTCCAATGGCTACAGAAGAGGCAGTGGTACCTCTACATCCTCCCTCTGATACTGTGGGAAGGGAGGTGGCTCATCTTGTCGTAGGCCCAACTGTCAGCGTACCCTCTCTAGGGGAATCCGCTTATGCTCCCCGGGTCTCTGTCCAGCTATCTAGAAGATGTACTGGATCCATCATAGCTATGCTCGGGCTCCTCCATGGGGCTGATGGCCTCTGTATGGCCTCCATATAATATCTAGTGTGGTTAGGCCCTCTAACATATGCCTGTAGTATGCAACATCTCGCCCTGCAATAACCGCTCGTGGTTGGTCCACGACCCCCAACCACCTTTGAAACCCATACCTACACTGCCTATGGCCCTGGCTACTAGGGCAGCCCTACAGGTCGTAAACACACAATGTACTCGTAGGCCCAATAGTGTAGCAAGAATGTCGAGCATATCCCGAATCGCCTCATACGGCGATAGCCCCAGAGCTCTCTATATAGCTACACCAAATACACCGGTTCCCATGCATAGTAGGTGTGCTCCTCCACCATCTCATGTAATACTCCCATCAGTGCCTGTGGGAAGCGACCTCCCTCTGAGTCCGGGAGGGTGAAGCAAGTGATACCAATCATCATCAGCATGGCAAGTCATGTCTCTTGTCGATGTGTGTGATATATATCGCTGTAGCAGATGCTCGCACTATGGTACGTAATCAATGGCGTTGCATCCCCGAATACCTACAGGATGTTTTCCATCGCTGTCTCAACATCCACCTGGAACACCGCCTCCACTATGATCGGTAGTCTTAGGATGCGATACACATCCTCTAGTGTGACTGTCATCTCTCCAATCAGGAGATGGAAGACATTGGTAGCCAGATCCCATCTCTCAATGAGGGCAACCATCAGGTTGTGGTCCCTATCCACAGCCCTATATCTCTGGACTCCGCCAAGTCCAAGCTCCCACATGACTGCCCATTGCGCTGCAGTCACATGTGGCTGCATTTGGCCCAGTAGAGGTGACATCTGATCCCGCATCGTCAGCTACTAGCGTGCCTGCAAAAACAACCCACTCCATCAGGCCTACTCTTTCCAAAACAACTACCCAACAACCCCAAAATCACTAACCCCACCAAACAAAACACCTACAATATCCCCTTTACCTATCCCACAACCTACCACCTACCCCACTCATACACCACCCGATTACCCCCACCCCAATAACCTTTCCTAACAACTCTACCTTTTGCCCTTTCACCCCACAAATCTATCCTACCCGCCTATAACAAACCAACACAACAAATTTCACACCCTTTCCTCCTACCCATGGTGACCGGTACTACTCACCCTCGACCGTCATCGGTCCCCCACCCCTTATCTATACCCTACTTTTATGCATCGACGTCGGTCGACACATGACTGATGCCGGTCTCTGAACCCACAAAATCTCAATAGCTTGCGTGGTGACCAATGTCGATCGCTTAGTGACCGACATCGGTCATTGTGGGATTTCGGGGCCGGATCGACAACAGCCCCCAAATCCTCTTTCTTCCTATTTCTACCCATCTACCCAGCTGAATTTCCTAAAAACTTAGCTACCCTACCATTTTGACTCACCTAACATATCTACCCACTCCATTTTACGATTTACCTTCATTTATTCATTATTTTCTCAAATTTTAGATTCCTACCCCAAAACCCACATCCTAGCTAAATGCATCAACTTCACACAAAGAGAGATTTAGAGCCTACCGGTACGACTTCATGTCGTTGTGGTAAGATAGGTGGTGGTGGTCCAGTTCCTTCAGAACCTCTTGCTCCTCCAGGCTATGCCATAGCTCCAAATCTCCTCAGCAGGGTCCCCAACCAATCAAACTCTACCTCCTAATCTCTGGGGCCTACCAATAACTCACTCCCCCACTCAACTAGTGCCAACTCAACTCAAATACCCAATTCAATCAATTCAAAACTCAGACAAGAAACAGGTTGGCACTCAAATTCACAATGTGAAAATGACAAGCCGTATTTTTTCTTTTTATAGGTTTTGACCTCTAACCGATATCGGTTATGAAGCACCCTAGGAAACCGGTATCGGTCTTATAACCGATACCGGTCAATACTAACCGATATCGGTTACCTGCCTAGTTTACCCTAACTCCTGCTCTTCTCCATCGAACTCTATTTTTCACCACATCGCCTACCCCCGGCCTTTGCTCAATACCCTTATTTTGAATTCATTGGCCTGACCCAAGGCCGCCACCTAACCAATTGGCCCGACCCAAGGCCACACCTAACCAATCGGCCTGACCCAAGGCCACAATGAACTAACTAGCCCAACCCAAGGCTGCAACTAACCAATCGGCCCGACCCAAGGCCACACTTAACCATTCGGCCCGACCCAAGGCCGCAACCAACCACTCGGCTCGACCCAAGGCCGCAACAAACCAATTGGCCCAACCCAATGCCGTAACCAACCAATCGGCCCTACCCACGGCCGCACCGAACCACTCAGCCCAACCCAAGGCTGCAACCAATGACTCGGCCCGACCCAAGGCCGCAACAAAACAATTGGCCCAACCTAAGGCCGCAACCGACCAATTGGCCCGACCCACAGCCGCACCATTTAGGTACCTCAACCAAAGCCCACAAATTATAATTCCATCCACCCATAATGTTGTTGTTTGTTCAATCGAGCTCACCTATTCGTGTTTTAGCATGATTAGGATACTTGAATTCATCCACCACCCAGCTTTGGTTAGACTGAGACTGTGATGTTTATCTCAACCAAACCAACCATTTAGTACTGTCGAACATGCCTAAACGTTCCGGTACCTTCCCTGTTATATTCCCTGGAGATACTTCCTATGCCTTGGATACTAGGATTATAACAGCCTTGTTTGGATAAACTATCGACCTTTGCCTATGAACTACTTTTTGGCTCTTCAAACCATGTACCCTGGTTGCACTACTACATTTTAACGTGCGTCAGCTTCCTTGTACTTACCCCACCATCTTACCAGCATCTCACCATCATTTACCCTTTATCAACCCTATCCCTGATTTCATGTCACCTCCATCTATGATAGACTTGAGGGGGATTACCTATACCCTTAACTGGGGCAACCACTTTTTATTATTGTAAGTGCAACTTTAACATACAAGCCACATGACAACAAGGGGCAAATGTAGACACCAAATTTCGGTCTTACGATGCCCTGTACCCTATATCTCATCCCGTAACCTAACCCTATCTCACCACCTAAAACTTTACACACCTAATGATTTATTAATTACCTTATAATTAATAAATCCACATCTCCAACCTCACCACCTCATCTCGCCACCTCACCGTGACCTAGCCCTAACCCTAAACCAACCTAATTAAGACTTATGACTTGGTCCAGACCCACACCCATGACCCATTATCCCTGACCCGCACCAAAATGAGCCTAATAATGACTTGACCTAGCCCACAACTGATACCTCAGAAGAAAATGAGGGAAATATGGCTATTTTACTAAAAATAGCCACTTTGACCTGACCAACATCAGTTCCTACTCGACCGCTGTTGGTTATGTAACTGCCATCGGTTCCCTGTTAATGACCTCCCCCAACCAAAAAGGGAGGATCTGGAATTCATTTGGCAAAAAAAAAGGGAAGTGAAACAAGCAGAAGAGGTTGTAGAGAAGAGGATCAAGCAAAAGACTGTAACTGAGCAACTGGATCACTGTCACACTCGTCCAACCATTGGAAAAGACCGAGGATAGCCTCATCAGCTCATTTTCCAATACTGGATCATCCCAACTAAGCCTTACTCTCGCCACCACATTCCCTGGACCTGTATCTTCATCAAGAAATAGTAAGTAGTATCTTGTAGTTCTTTGTTATCATGTGCTTTAATTCATATTAAAAGGTGAACTGACCACCTTCGAAAGGAAGTCTAATATTTCCTGGGCCTAAGGCAGCTCCCTCACTTATTGTCTAATTAAGATCTGGTGGTCTTGTATTCTTACTTACAGGTAGTCCTTCCTAGATAAAAAGGAGTTCTTCATAATCAATCTGATCTCTCTACAGTACGTGCACACCTTCCCAACACTCAACAGGTATTCCTCCTAGCCCTAACCCTTATCTGTTTCTCAAGAGAATGAAAGGATAGAAGCAACTCTATTTCAAAACCAAATTTTGTGCGGAACAGTGTTGTATCTTGGCTGATCACGTAAGGTTACTATTTAGAATTAAATGTTCACAACATTTCCTGGAGAAAGTTTATAACTCATCCCTTGCAATATTCCTTCTTCTTGTCGAATTGCATTAAACCAAACTTGGGTTCTGTGGACCCACACCTGTTCGAAGGAACACAATTCCACAAAGGGTATGATCCTTTTTCTTTTGCAGTGACTCCTACCTCTTTCTCCGTGATTTCTGGGAGGAAGTCAAGTCTAAGGGGAGGGGGATGTAGTGACCACTTCCCTTCAATGCCTTTTTTTTTATTGATTTCGATATTGTCAACTATACTTATGGATATACTTGTAGCTTTTCATTTAGCATGATGTTAGATGTTAGAGATAATGGACTGTTGTTGATTTCAATTCATATATGATGTGTGTGGATTATTAGAGACATTTTTTATATTGATGTTGATATGTTTTTGACATGGATATATATATATATATATATATATATATATATATATATATTTCAAACATGTGATATTTCATCATATTGAGTAGACCTAGAAAATTGAACTAATCTTATGATCATATCATTATTGATGAAATAGAGGACCAAGATGTTGTTATAAATTTTAAATGATATCATTACTTGCCTCGATAATTTTTTGATTCAGATATAGATGATTGCGGAGTTATATTGTATATTTATTTTGGATGTTTTGATGTGGCCACGAGGTTGAAGGATGTGTTATGTGTTTTGCAGGTAAACATGTCACAAAAAACATCAGGGAGATTAGAGATCAACCACATTAGAATGCTAGATGAATTCAACAAGCGTCACCATGACAAAATGTATTTTGTTGTGTGTGTGTGTTTGAATTGTTGTTAGGGATTCCCATGGGGGGAGTCACATTCAATTGTGACTAAGGGGTTATGTGTCACTCTTTCATTTAGTTTCATTTATCTAATTTTTGTATTAGAATTATAGTGATGAATTTCCCCTTTTGTTAATCACTTGAATTATGTCTAGATTAGTAAACTAATTAGTTTACTAAACTAATTAAGAATGGGTCAAAAGAACTCATTTATTAGAATTGACGGCTCTTGGTTTATGTGCTGTAAGTTGTGTGCTTATGACCTTGAGTGTTGTACACTCTACCCCTTCATGAAAATTTGGATTTTTCCTTAAGGGAAAATTTTGGAGGCTTTTGCGACAAGTTACAAGTTTCCCACACCTCTTAAATTGCTATACCAACCCTACCTATGGGTTGGGGAGTAAACATTAGGCCCCATTATGTGTTTTGGAAAGATAAAATGTAATTTTTTATTCCACCTTCTTACATGTAATTATTTTAGTTCTTAAGGGTGTGGACTTGGATTGTGTGTGTAAGTAGAATTTCATTTCTTCACCCACATATTAATTATGCTTTACAGTTTTAAGTTTGACTTGTGGGTTAGAGTTTAGGATGAGTGATGTGGTGTCCTACATGGAGCCACCTCACCCTCCTCTCTCCCTTTTCTATTTATTCAAGTTCTTTTGCTTGTTTGGGGGTTACTTCATTTCTTTGTGCTCTTGCATCTTTGGGAGTTAGAGGATATTGGAAGGCTTGTGGATTTTTTGGAACTTTGGTGATTGTTTGGGCTTGAAGAAGCTTGGTGTGGAACTCTTGAATCAAGCTCTACCATGGAAAGGTAGGATATATACTCTTGTAAAATAATTTTCCTTTTTTTTTTATTGTGTATATGTGCATGTTTGAGTGTTTTGGTATCTTTGTTGTTTTCTTGGGTAGATTACTTAAGTGTGGTGTAGGACGGGACTATTAGGATCTTACATGTGAGGAGGCATAAGAGTTCATTGCATGTTTTAGAGGGAGTTGCGTTGGGTGCCCCACCTAGTAAAATAAATTGCTTGCATTTCTTACTTGGTCTATTTGTATGAGGGTTCTATAAGAGATTGTAAGGAGGAATAAGAGAATATGGGAGGTATAATAGGTACTTGAGGGAGTCATAAGAGTGTGTAGGGGTTTTGAGATGTTTATTGGAGGGTTTGAAGGAGGGAACCCATTTCCCATTGAGAGGAATAAGTGAGCTCCCCATAGATCTTACTCCTTTGGATTTTTCATGTTGAAGCCTTGTGTATTTTTTTGCTTTGCTTCTTGTGATTATGGTTTTATTGTTTAGATTTTGTTATGGTTGTAGAATCTAGTATTGTGATGTAGAATCCTATTTTATTGCCATGAGTTAAATCTATTTTTTCATTGCAATGTGGTTTGAGCTTGGGGGCCAATGAGTAGGATGGTTTCTCCTCCTCATTGGAATTCTTAGTTGGGTGGAGATTTTTGCCTCTACCCCCCTTTTTTGTTGTGTACAAGTGATGAAAAGATGGATCTTGGTTGGGGAGTTGATCTTGTAGTTATGCTTGAAGAAAATTTTAAGTTCATTTTAGTCCTTTCTTGTAAAAATTTCCCACTTTAAGTGGAAGAAATTGTATTAGTAATTGTGATGAAAAGTTGTGTTGATTCTTGGACATTAAAATTGTACTGTGTGTGAAAAGGGGAAGGAAAAAATTGTCTTTGTAAAGTTATTTTTTGTTGTAATGTATGTGGAAATGAAATAATCTTTTAGTGACGCTAGTTGATGTAATAAAAGGGTGATTTGGAAAATAGCTTGTTACTCTTTTAATGGAATGGAAACCTTCATTAATTGTGCTGATCTTGCTCTAAATAAATTATTATAAATATTGTCGAAATCCTCTTGTGGAATGTTAAGGAATTTACATGAAGAAATATTAAATTTCAATGTGTTACTTGAAAGGCATGTAAAGGAAGAAATTTGCCTAGTTGTTCATTTATTTACATTCTTGAAAGAGAGTAAAACTATGTATACTTAAGATGGAAAAAAATTAAATTTTAATTGTCTTTTACTGTAGACACCTAAAATATGCTTACATTTAGCATTTCATCCAGTTCAACTAATTGACGACACTTCATTAATCAATCCTTCTTCACTCCATTCTCAGATGCCCATTTACGACACCTTTTCAGTTGTATTCTTCCCATATTCGACTTGTTTGGCTAATATCTCTCATACTAGCTAAACATTTCTCCTTTTGACCATTCAGAACCTCCGTAGTTATCTATAGACCACTTCTATTGGCTTCTTAGGCTATCTATCAGTCACAATTGGTTATCCATACCCCTCCCAACTCTCAATGAGTCTCTAATCACTTGCTAAGAAAAATTTAACTAGCCTAAACCAAGCTTAACTAAGCCTAAAGTATGTTTATCCTAATCTAATCCTAAAGTGCTTTTTGAGCTTTAGTCCCACATGCACCCAAATTCCAAATTCTTCCAAACAAAAAACTATAAATACAAGGTTAAGCCTACCCATTCAAACTACAACTTTAGACACAAATTTACACCCACATTTACATAAGCTAAAGCCAAAACAAGCCTAAGAAAGCTTAAGAGCTCATTGGAATTAGCTAAGCTAATAAGACATTTGATCTTGGGTCATCCAGCATTAAAATAGCTTCATCTTGCACCCATGTTAGGTTAGTAATGGAATAGCTAAACTTGGCCTTGTAGACATTTAGTGAGATTCATTCACCCTCATGGACTAAAACAACAAAATTGATTGCGTAGGTCCTCTTAGGTTCATTATTTCATGCTTTCAAAGAATAGAGGTTAAATGCTATTTTGTTACATTTCTTTTTTATTTCAAGTTTAAATACATGTAAAGTAGGTTTCCTTACTCATTTCTTATCTAATGGTCCATTGAGGGACTTGTTATCCAAAATTTACCCCTCAAGGTAATTTTGATAACATGCATCAAATTCTTTAGTCCCAAGCAATTATATTGATACAAGGAAAAAAATCATGTTTTTGGGGTCCCCTTGGATTTTTTATAACTCTCCTGTCCAAGAAGAAAGGAGCAAGTTCTGAGAAAAGGTGAAAAAGTTACAAAAACAAGCTTGGGCCAGAAAAAATCACGAAAAATGGCTAAGTCCTAGTCCAGGCGGTCCTTGGGACAGTTGGGACATCAAGGTACGAATCGGACGAAAGGGCGCCAGGCGGTCCGCAAAGCAAAGGGACATCCTGGCCTTGAGGACGTGCGGGACGTGAAAAGGCGAACCGGCCGAAAAGTGGAAAAAATCGACTAAGTGTTGTTTTCAGACAGTTCGGGACATTCAGGCCAAAAGTACGTGGAGGACGCAAACCAGCCGAAAAGCCAAAGGACTGTTTGGGACATCCGGGCCAAAGGTACCCGCGGGACATGAAAATCTGAACCGGCCGAGAGGAAAAATTGTCAAGTTTGGGACATCTAGGACAACAGTACGTGGAGGACTCAAACCGGCCGATACAGCCGAAAGAGGAGTATTTCGTCCCAGGTAGTTTGGGACATGTGGACCAAGAGTACACGGGGGATGCAAAAAGCCGAAGCGGCCGAAGGAAAAGAAGAAAAGTCAACGTTTGACCCGTGAAACTTCAAACGGCCATAACTTTTGACTCTGAGCTCCGATTTTCACAAATTGGACTTTCTGGAACGAGCACGATGTCCTCTACACCACAAAAATTAGATTTATTATTTTTAACAAGGGTAGATATATTTAAATAAGAGAAACATATTCAGCTCCAGTCAGTTAATGCTCATTCCCGTCAAATGACAGAAAACACCTGCCAAACCCAAAATAGCTGCCTGCACTCAGAAGGCCATAACTTTTGCATTTCTCAAGTAAATCACACAAAATTGGTACCATTGGAATTGTGGCTCCGAGACTGATGCAAAAAAATCAAGAAATTCCAGATTTGATGAGAAATTGGTCAAGTTTTTTTTAGAAAACGTGGCTGGGTTCATAACAGTGTTTCATTTGGTGGTTGGGAGTGCAATTAAGAGGCATGGTCATCATTCTTTCTTTGCTGCAGCACCTGGGACAGTATGGGGAGCATTTTTCAAGTAATATATAATCATTTTACTCCATTTAATGCCTCTTACAGGTGGTTGAAGGACAGATTTCGGGATTTCCATTTTCCCTTCTCTTTCCCTTCTCATTTTTCTATAAATTGGAGTGTTGGGCTCATTGTAAAAGAAGAGAGTTTTTAGATAGAAAAGTTCTGTCAAAATTGCTTTGTGAAGCCAATGTGCTGTAGGCCCCTGTAGTGGACTCCTTGCATGGTGATCCAGGCCCTTATCTTGTAATAGATTGAACTGTGCATATCATGAAGCAATAAAATATCAGTTTGTGGATGTATCTTTCCCTGCTGTGTTTTCTTGCACTCTTCTTGTCCCTTTAATCTTTCTACAAGAATATTGTTTCTATTATTATGTTCTTTCAGGGATCCATTATCATTGTGTATGCTTGGAATATTGTTGTGAATGCATTCTGCTAGATTATGGAGAATTTTCATCACCTCTTCTAGTGTGTACTTTGCCTCTATATTTCATGCATTTGGGGACTACTCTCACACCCTCCTTTTCTGGTGTATCACCGCTTTAGTGTAGGATTTCATTTTATGCATTCTCTCTCTCTGGTCCCTTGGAAATTTAGATTAGAATAGTTAGTTTCCCCTGCATTAGAGTAGATTGTGGTAGGCAGATTAGGAGCAAGAACTAGCTTTCTCTGGAGGTCTATCTCAAGTAGCAAGTCCCACAACTTGGAGATAGTACCCATGTTATCCAATCACACCGTGAGTTTAAGTATATGCACTTGTATAAACATAGGGGTGTTGTGATTCGGTGATAACAGGACTTTACACAAAGCTTTGGGGTTTTTCCCCATATCCATACCTCTTTGTAAAATCTTTCATTGAACACATTTGGCATGCCTAGTGGGACACTTATGTACACCTTCCATTAATGGAGGCCTTTTAGGTTTTTCAAAGTTCATTTGTAAGTTTTTTGCTCAAATCACTTGTTATTTTCTCATTTTTATTTCTTACCCTAAATAAATGACCTTCATTTATATACATTTTGTGGGTTTTATATAGAAATAGGACACTTTGACTAAAAACTAACCTGTTTGCTCTTGAAAATTTAAAAATTCGTGTTTTTAGGGTTTTCACAGGGTGCCCGTAGGTGTTAACAAAGGAACACGTATCCATCATTATGGGTATGTATCCATCATTTGGTGTGCGTATCTATCATTATTGGCACGTATCCATCATTCTCGGTGCGTATCCATTATTTTGGGCGCGTATCCATCATTCTAGGAACGTATCTGTCATTCTGGGTGCGTCTGCATCACTGTTTCTATGTTTTCTATGTTTCTGAGCATAAAAACATTTGCGTGTATGTGTACCCATTGAGAAAAGCACATATCCATCATAATGGGTGCATCTGCATCACTGTTTCTGTGTTTTTTGTGTTTCTGGGCGTAAAAACACCTGCATGTAGGCATACCCATTCAAACAGACATATATCCGTCATATTGGGCATGTTTGCATCACTATTTATATGTTTTATTTGTTTTTGGGTGCAAAAACACCTATGCACACACGTACCCATTGAACTAGGTACGTACCTGTCAATAAAGGGGTGCGTATGTGTCAAACTACATTCACCACCAATATTTCGGAGGTCATAATGTTTTCTCCTGAGCTCGAAACGACTCCATTTTTGTTGCGTTGGAAAGGTATTGAAGAGAAATACACAATGGAATCATATAATTAGGATTTTGACTTACAAAAAAATTATGGTTTACATTATTAAGTAAATAGTCATTTTTTAACGTGTCTTAAAGTTCAAAAAATTATTTTCTTGGCCAATCTAACACTTTGAGAGATTTTTGTGGCACTCTTCATTTGTTTTCAGGTTTATTTTGGTCTTTATTTGAATAACTTAGTTAAGTGTTTTTCATTTCTTCACTTGAACTAGGGTTTGTAAAAAGTGCGTATGCTCTCTCCTCGCACCTTAAAAAGTAATCTTGGAGATTAGAAACACTTATACCAAACTTATATCAAAACGCTCAAAAACACTTATTTTGTAAAAGGATGAAGTAAAATTTCATGTGATTTCAGTAGGATTTTTCACGTTGCATATGCTCTTCCTTCGTACCTTTTGGCGATCATAGGAATCAAAAGTAAAGTGTGAAGTTTTGTTTCTTGATATCAATCTACGAACTGGAAAATTACTAACAATTTTTTGTGTACAGGACCTATTGCTTATCAAAGAAAGGCGTCAAAAAATAAATAAAAACCTTCTAATACACGTGTTCTTGCAGGTTTCTAAACAGTGTGCTACTTAAAACCACATTAAATTAAGAAAGATAAAAAACACACCAGAATCAAAATATTGTATTGCAGGTTTCAAAAAAAGCTACGTCCCTATCCGCTCAACTGGAACATAACCCCTTTAGCATAATGCCTTAAGCTATAACAATGGGGGTGGTTCCAGGAACCCTAAAGTAGTCCACCACTATGTAACCTCGTGGATGAAATAGAAAGTGCTCCACTTACCCACTTGACTAGTATGCCTTGTGAGTTAGAGTTAGAAGTTGTTCGTATCACGACCTTAGTAAAAATACATGATGCATGCATTCATTTGCCAATGTACTTAAGGGGGAAAAAGCTGAGATACTCCCAAACTATTCATTGTAACTTTTTAGGTAAATCATGCCTTGCTCTTTGACAACCTTGTAACACCTAGTTGAGAGAACTTGTTAGGAAAGCCATTTTGTCAAGGAGCCCACTTTAATAGTCCTTTGTTGCGTCTTGGCCATCACAAAGTGATAACTTGTTTGGATTCAAAACCTTATTTTTCAAACAAGACAAAGAATCCACTTAAGCTAGATCTAAGTGCCTTTCATTACGGAAATTGGACGAAGTTTCACTTAGCTTAGCTTCTTTCTCACCTTCGGATGAGGCGAAGCTCTACCCAAGTGATGCTTATTTCATTTCCATGTTTTTATCTACAACTTTGTGTTCTTGTTGCCCATTTGGGGTAACAGAAGGCATCTTTCAGGAGTGTTATCATAGATAGTGTTCACCACTTTTTGGTTAGTTTACACTCATCCATGTTTGCGGCTGATTTGTTAAACGTCTAAAGTGTGTGGATGCGTCCTCATATATTTGATAACCACTTGATCTTGATTCCAGGATCATCATCATAGTTTGGATTGATTCATCATTTGATCTCCCTTTGACGTGTTACCTTGTTTGCATTGTCTCGACACAATTAAGATACTTATGTCATGTTTTTCATAAACGTGATCTAAGTATCCACATTGTGGTGTTACACTACGCACATTGTAACAAATCCTCAGTATACCTTTACTTTGTTTATTTCAAACATTGTCCCAAATCCTGAAAGGTGTTTCTTACCCTGTTTGCATCATTTTAATACCAGTTTGGCACTAATATCTCACTTCTCTGTGAAGATGGATAGACGTGTCCAATTGGTGTGGTTACATGGCTTACATTTGTAAACCTTTCCCTTTAACATTTTGGCCTTGTTTTTTTTTGAGCTTTTCATGGTATCCTTTGATTGGGAGTCACGTCTACCTTTTGTTAATATTTATGACTTGTTCATTTTGAGCTTAACATAAATATTGGCATTGTGTTGATCATCTTTGCATCGAACTATCACTTTACACATGAATTTGCATAGGGTGTATTTCCTTGTTAATTGGCTTTATGTTTCAAACTTGCATGATTGTTCCTTGTGATTATTCATCAGGAAATATTGTTTTCTAGAAAAAATCCCTTTTAATCTCGTTGAGATTGTGTCATCACGATGTCTATTTTCCTTAGACCTTCAAAAAATCATGCACACGTCTCCATACTTACGTAATGTCTAGTTGGTTGTTATTATGATACCCTTAATCGACTTGTCACTTCCTTCCCTTTAAAGGAGTTCCATCCCACTTTCTAGATTTAGACATTTGTAATTAAAAACAATGCCAAAAATGACTAATTATGGCTCAGTTTCTCACATTTACAACAATATAGAACCTAGGTTTAGCAATTCGAATCAAAAGATTCCCATTACAATTAAGCCTCATTTGGTTCTTCGTGTTAGAGATCCCATTCAGGTACCCTATTCCCCACCTTCAGCTCATAGTCGGTGGTATGGTTTGGATTCTTCTAATCCAAATTATTATTCATGTTTCCCCCACTCTTCTTCTTCCGATTCAGATCCAAACTACCATTCAGAATCCCACTCTTCTTCTTAATATTCAGATCCCAACTATTTTTCGGAAACCCCTAGATTAAATCTTGAATCACGGTCCTCCCTTCCTTAGTAGGACCATCATTCCCAATTACCTCAATGATGTATTCCTCCTTTGAATACTCACATGACTCCAAGTTCCATCAATCAAATATCTAGTTTGGTTCTTGATTCATGGTCCTCCCTTTCTTTGCAGGACCTCCTTCATCATTCATCTCAATGACCTCTTTCTCCATTGAACAGTTCCACGACTTGGATTCCCTCTAGTCAATCATCTAACTCGACTCCTACATCACAACTTAAGGAATGGCTATGTGATCCTATTGACTCCTCCACATTAAGTCTCCTTCTAGAAAATCAATCTAGGTCCAAATCCAAATCATCCATTCATGAGACTTTTGCCTCAAATCCTACTTCCTGTCTTGAGTCATCCTCTTATGTCAATCAATATTCCTTCCTTATCGGACCTATTTCTTCTATTCAACCTTCTATGGCCAAAGAAAAACAACCGCTAGTGATTGATTTCTCTCAGAATGAAGAAAAAATGAGAGTACCCGATGATCTCCCTTTAGAGGATTGCAAACAAGGATTCTTTCTATAAATCGATACACTCATGTATTGGGGAAAATAAGTTGATTCCTTTTATCAGAATATAGAGGAAAATCCTAAGGTCATGGAATTTTACTCTTTGTATGCCATTCCATCTTCACCTTATTTTGAGCATGATGAGATGTTAGGGTCTAGCATTGATCCATGGCCTATCTTCTCATTGACAAATCATTCCTTATCTATCACAATTCCTCAATCAAAATCTCTCTTTGTGTCACTGCTAAGTAGCCCATTATCTTCTTTTATTCTAGAGCCACCTGTGGGTAGTCCTCCATTCTCTACTTTTGGGTCACCTCTTGGTAGCCTATTACCTTATATTCTTGGGCCATGTTCTAGTAGCCCTTCATCATATTCTATCTATGGGATGCCTCTGAGTAGTCCCTCCTCATCTATACTTGGTCCACGCCTTAGTAACTCATCATATTCTACTCTTGGTCCATGTTCTCGTAACCCCATTTCTTCCATCTCAGGGACATATTCTAGTAGCCCTTCATCATCTTCTATCATTAGCTCACCTCCTCTTATCCCATCCTATTTAATTCTTGGACTGTATCCTCATCATCCTTCTACCAATGATCGGGGCAAGCCCACCATTATTTCTCTTGTTCCTATCCTCAATCATAAACGTTTACTTTCTCCCACTTCTCAGGATCATACAAGTCACACATTAGCTTATAAGAAACCCAAAAAATTTCTTAATCAAGCTCAGATCCAAACTACAAAGAGCTCTATATCTCCTAACAAATCCAATGATCTTAAGGTTAAAAATAAAACATGCTTCAAGAACACACATCTACGTAACCATCAAGTTTGGCACAAAGTGCGTAAACCTATTGATATGGAACTCAAGATCCCGCATACGAAATCCATGTTTTAAGATAAATCGTAGTCATTTGTTGAGTACAAGATCACCACGATCATCGAGATTGGAGAAAATATTACGCTTGATAAACAAACATGTCTAGTCTCCCTTATCAAGGAAGTCACAAACATCATTGTTGGATCTTACCATGTAGAGTGACTTTGTTGGTCCCAACCTCTTTAAAATATCAAAAATATAAAGATAAAAAAAAATTCAAAAATTCAAAAAACATGACAAAACACAAGAAAAATCAAAGGTACAAAGATCAAACATTGCAATCAGGTATTGTGTACACATGGATGTTTCTTTCTTCCCTTTCTTATCATTATTCTACAAGTCTTCCTACCATTTTCATCCCTTCGGTTGTATTTTGGTTAGAATTTTCTCACACATTTTGTGACATTTATCTCTATGGCATCTATTTGACCCTAGTATTTTACCACCTTGGTAAATTAAAGAACGGCTAACCTCTTAAAGATCCTATCACATTCAACATCTAATAAATTTGTTGTGAAGAACTTTTGGACATATTTGTTGACAATAGCTAATGTTGTCATCGTAATCACGTTCCACCTCCTTCCATCAAGCCATTTGTGGTTCTTAACCCCTTTTCAAACAAGAGAGCTGAAATAAGTTTTCAGAAAGCAAAATAAATCAAAAAATCAAAAAATCAAAAGCTAAAAGCTACAAAGCAAAATCAAATTGATATATAACTCTCTATTGGGGTATTTCCAATAATCTCTTTCAAGGCTATGGATGCCTGACTAGTATTAGAGAAATTTTGTGATTACAATCAAATGCTTCTCCATCGGGGCTATAGATGTTTGGCTGGCAGCGGAGCAATGTACAACTATCATTGCACCATACAAATAACCTATCATCTATCAAAATAAATCATTCCTACACATTGGCTGGGGTGTCTTCACTTTCTTGTCTATTAACTATTCCCTTCAAGAGATAATTAAATTCCATGTACACACATTGGATCTCTATGAGTAGGTAGGTTTATTATGTTAGCAAGTGTCTTATTTTGGACCTTGTTCAGACTCTTACTCTAGTATGTATCTTGTCTCATGATTTGTGCCTTTTTCTAATCACTTCTTCATAACAAGGATTCTAAGCTACATTCATATCATTCACACCATTATTCAACTTCATTAGGAACATCCATGTGTATAAGATTACCTTTTTTCCATGTTTTCAGACACCTTTGTCCCCTTTCACAAAAACAATCTTCTCCTTCCTTTCTATCATGTGCTTTTAGGCCAACTTACATTGGGGCACCCTTGCTTCTTCTTAGCACTTCATTGGTTTACGTTCATCATCATGTTGAACCTATCCATAATGGCCTTGGGTCCTACTTCTACCTATGAAGAGTTTACCTTTGAACACTTCCACCTAATCGTTGGGGCACTTTTGCATCTTCACCTTTCTCGTACGCATGTGGCCTTATGCCCATGTACATTTCATCTATTGCTGGGGAATTTTTACATCTTAACCTTTCTCGTACGCGTGTGGCATTCTACCCTTGTACATCCCATTTATCTCTAGGGACATCCATGCTTCCTTTTCTTCCTGTACATAGTTTCAGAAAACTTTCAAAATCAAAAAAACATTCAAATATGTTAGAAAAATAAAAACATTCAAATATGTTTCAAAAAAACATCAAAAACAATATAAATCATCCTAAAAAATGTCACTCTTTGGTTCTCACTTGTTCATGTGTGTGACTCGTGGATCATTTTGATCTACCTTCATCAACAAAAGATAGGCTGCTTACTTTTTCTGTACTCTGGGGCACAATGAGTTTCCTTGTATTGTTTCGTAGTGCACATTACTTTTTTATAGGACCGAAGTGTCCTCCATTATTCTCCTCGCATGTATCCTTGTTTGGGGCACCTTCATTAACCCTTTTCGTTAATTGACATAGGTCAGAACTAAAGCTCGATAACAAAAACATTGCATTATGATTCTCTATTAGTTTATCTTGTTTAATTTCTCATATTGCATTACATTATGTATGTTGCATGGAGTTAAGCATCTTTTACTTTCTTGTATTGAAATACATTTTGTATGTTGCATGGAGTTTGTGTTTTTAGAAAAGGAATTTTTTTTGTATATGGATTTTCATGTCATAATACACTTTTGTTCATTCTTTTCAATAAGGACTGATGATGAAGATCTCTAGCAATATGATGAAAAATAAAGTTGTTTAAAAGGAATTGGATGGATGTTAGCTCAATCCCCCTTCCTCAAACTCCTTTTTTTCTATATCCCCTTTCTTATTCTTCACACTATTATTTCTTCTATTCTCTTTCTGTCATATTTTTGATCGTCAATCGAGTTCTTCCATCACCCCATTGACAATCGATGCCGCATCCTCTATTCTACTCATTTTTATTCTATCCCTTCAAAAATTTCTACTTGTTTATCCTTGTCTACTTTCTTTGAAGTGACATCGCTTATGCCACCTCAAAGAGGGGAAAAATTAGATAACTAAAACATGCTTACACTTAGCATTTCATCCAATTCAACCAATTAACAATACTTCATTAATCAACCCTTCTTCGCTCCATTCTCATATGCCCATTTACGACACATTTTTAGTCATATTCTTCCCATATTTGACTTGTTGGGATAATATCTCTCTTCTTAGCTAAACATTCCTCCTTTTGACAATTTAGAACCTCCATAGTTCTATCTAGACCACTTCTATTGGCTTCGTAGGAAATCTATCAGTCACAATTGGTTATCCAGACCCCTCCCAACTGTCAACAAGTCTCTAATCACTTTCTAAGCAAATTTTAACTAGCATAAACCCTAGTTAACTAGCCTAAACCAAGCTTAAATAATCCTAAAGCATGATTATGCTATTCTAATCTTGAAGTGCTTTTTGAGCTTTAGTCCCACATGCACCCAAATTCAAAATTCTTCCAAACCAAAAACTATAAATACAAGGTTAAGCCTCCCCATTCAAACTACAACTTTACACACAAATTTACATAAGCTAAAGCCAAAACAAGCCTAAGAAATCTTAAGAGCTCATTTGCATTAGCCAAGTTAATATGGAATTTGATCTTGGGTCATCCACGATTAAAATAGCTTCATCTTGCACCCATGTTAGGTTAGTAATGGAATAGCTAAACTTGGCCATGTAGCCATTTAGTGAGATTAATTCACCCTCATGGAGTTAAACAAAAAAAATGATTACTTAGATCCTCTTAGGTTCATTATTTCAATCTTTCAAAGAATAGAGGTTAAATGCTATTTTGTTACATTTCTTGATTATTTCAAGTTTGAATAGATGCAAAGTAGGTTTCCTTTCTCATTTCTTATCTGATGGTCCATTGAGGGACTTTACACAAAGCTTTGGGGTTTTTCCCCATATCCATAGCTCTTTGAAAAATCTTTCATTAAACACATTTACATATTCAACAAAATAATTAATTTTGTATATCTAGTAAAGGAAAGAAATTACCCATTTGAAATTAGGCTTTAGCTTCTTCAAATGTGTAAAATTATTACTAAGTTATTACAATATTACTTATTAACCCCGGTAAGCCAATATTATAACAAGTGAATTTTGTCTTGCCCTTTAAACCCTTATTAAAATTCTATATAAAAAAAGGGTATTTTAAGTGTAAAATTTAGTCTAGGTAATGCCATCAATAATATAGCTATTACTACTATTGATAAGATTACCATTATTTAAATATTGTTATTATAACATTAATAATATTATACTATTATTAATATTAAATAAATTCATAACAATGATAAGATATATATATAGATATATATATATATAAAGGTGTAACTATATATTTAAACAATAAAAAGTAATAAGTAACTAAACACATAAAAAAAAGACAGGGACCAAAGTTTTAAGCCATATAAGGCTATGCCATATTAGTTAATAAAGTAAGGGTTTGGGGTGAACCCTCCCCCCAACCCAAAACTAAAGTATTTTAACACAATGCACTCCCCCCCAAACATTACTAAATGTAAAAAAGTGAGATCTTTTCATGGGTAATACACCCCCCCATGTGCATTCTTTATTATTTTGGCGGACTATGTAAAAATTGTTGCGACTGAATATATTGTCTTAATTATGTGTGTGTGCATGTGTGTGTGTGTGTGAGTGATAGTTAAATAACTTATAATGTGATTTCAGATTTATTTTAATCCCTTTAATTTTTTTAAAAAAAATATACACACACATATATATAAATGTATACAAATACATAAAAATGTATATATATGTATATTTTTGGATACCCAAATCGAGACACTTATTAAACTTAGCTACATCACTAAAATGGGGCAAAACCCACAAGCCCATTTGGGTAAATCCAATAAAAATGAACGAAATAAAATATATAAATATATTTAAAACCCTAATGAGGGTATAAACAAACAAGAAAATAAAGAAGAATGTTCATTCCTCAAAAAGCTTAAGAGTTCCTCCAATGGCTTCCCTTCCTCCTCTAACAACCTACAAAACAAAAGAGAAAACAATGAGCCTAATGAAAAAGAGAAAGTAGACTCCATAAGCATGCTTTAGGGTTAGTTTCCCTATTTCCTCATCAAGGGCCCTAATTGAATCCATAAAAGGGATGATAATTATCCCTAAAAAAAGTAGGAGGAGAGTGGGTGAGTAGAAATCACCCTTTTAATTTAAATGTTTAATTTGAAGACATGTGTTGACTTTTTAAGGGGCCATTTTATGGGGTAAGGAAGTGTTTATTATCCTTACCCAATATTAATGAGGGATCTTACTAGTTGTTTTGACTTTGTAGGAAAAGTCAAATAGCCTTGGTATTTAATTACTTTGGCCACTTTTACCATTGATATCCTGTGGAAAATATTTAACTATAGTAGGAATTTAATTGTTTATTAAATTAACACTTAGGGAGATTAAACATGCTTAGTCAAATCTAATGTATTAATATATAATGTAGATTTTAAGTAGTGTGTTATCATGGGAAATTAATTACTAATTTTTTTTACTTTGAAACATTAATGTGAAAACTGTAAATTTGAGGCTTGTATACGGGAAAAATTTGTTTTTTTAAAAAAAAAATTATAAATTTTCAAGCTAACCCTAGGTTGTTCTTAGGTCTCATGCTGGTATTTTTTGTGGGTGTTACATCTTGGATCTGGTCATAATGCAGATATGGAGGAGTTGGGAAATGCCTTTGCTGCAAGTGTGAGTTCCATGAAGGGAATGAATTCATGTTTGCACAACTTCATGGGATGGAAGAAAATTAAAAATGTGGAAAGAAAATTGATTAAAATGGATGGAAAAGGTCTGCAAATAAGAGAATGGGTTGTTGAACTAGATGGAGTCACCAAATGTGCTTTGTAGGTGCCTCAAAAGGTTGAATCCTAACAAGAACACATCGACCTGCTAAGATGAAGTGGTAAGGTGCTTCAAACCTTTCCCATCGGGCCTGCCAAAATTGTTAGTGCATAATTATAACACACCGAATGGTCTAGTTGTGTGAGTGGGGAATTCAATGTGATTGCACAACATTAGAACATATCTCATGTTGTGGGACTTGCAAAACTTAGATGGACCTCTAGAGAAAGCTGGTTCTTGCTTCCTAATCTACCTGCCACAAACTACTCCAGTGCAGGAAGCATCTAACTAATCCTAATCTAACTATTCCAAGGAGATAAGGAGAGAGAGAGAGGGTGAAAGAGAGCCTACACTAAGTGGTGATACACCAGAAAAGGAAGTGGAAAAATATTTTTCTAAGGGAGAATGAAATAAGGAAAAGGGGAGTGAGGGAGGTCAGACAGAAGTGACACAAACCCAAATCCAAATACTTCATCGAAACTCCACAAATCATGACATCTTACACCTGAAAATGTGAAATACATAGGCAGGGAACAAACACAAGATAAAGAGGCACATAAAAACAACAAAATAATGCCAAGGGTTGAAAGACGCCACAAAAAAAAATTTATTGCTCTATAAGGTGCACAGACTATTACATGGGTTCTCAGAGGTACAAATACGCTCTCTAGGCATAGGAGAAGGCCTACAACTCAATGGAGTCAGGAAATGACTTTGACAGAGTTTCCCCACATTCCAGAATGTCTTCCCCTTCTCAAATGAGAAGTATTACAATATATAGATGATGAAAATCGGAGGGAAAGAAGAGAAGCTCGATCCTACTCTTAAAGTTCAACAACCAACCATCAATGCCCCTGTGAATCCGCCCATAATCTATCGAGTCTGCCGCTCTATGTCTATTCAGCGTGTTGAAGAAGGAAGACCGATGGATCGAATCAATTTAGATCTGGTAGTTGAAGTAATTTGATCGCAGCATTAATGGCCTGAAATATGTTCTCCCATTTTTCACCCACCTAACCTCATCAAAAAAAAAATTAGGCTCCCATGACGTAGACAAGGTCGAGACCTTTCCAATGCTACCAAATTTGTTGAATTTCAGGCACTGGATTGAAAGAAGTGCCCATTTGAATATTTGAGTTGGGTCCATAAAAAAATGGCAAAACCCTGTTTAGCATAATGGGTCCGCAGGCCCAAAACTCACTTTGTGCCTTTTGGCACAAAAAATAAAAAATGCAAAAAATGTCCCGTAACCCAGCAATTCATTTTAGCAAAAAAAATCTTCGGGCCCGCCAGTCCGCATTTTCCATTTGGGTAAAAAGACCTCCCTAGGCCCGTTAGCCTGCACCCAACAAAAAGTCACTCCAAGGCCCACCTTCCCACATGTAATTTAGGCATGACACATGGCTCCTTTGGGCATCGACGGAGGTGCGGCTCACTTTTATACTTTACACCCTTCAAGCCAAAAGGTTCAAATTGCCTCCCACGACCCACCTTCTCGCCTTGATTTTTCAACATGGCCACGTGGCGAGCCAATGCATGTTTGGGGACTACTTTTTGATTTTTCTTTTGAAGTTGTGCCAAAGAGACACATGGCTCCTTTCTTGATTTTCTATGTTTCCTTATGTTTTGGCCAAGTACCTTTTTCTTGGCGGTGCCATAAGTCTGACCCTGGACACGTGGATGCTTCGCACTTTTCTGAAAACCCACTCTGAATTTTACTTTTGAAGTAGCACCGTGCCGAAACTTGGCTCCTTCCACTAGACTGCCTCTGCTTTGGCTATTCAACCCCTCACTCTGTCCCTTTTTGGACTTGGGACATGTGGCAATCCTACGATCATTTGAATCTCCACTTTGGGTCACACCTTTGAATTTTCCATGATGCAACACGTGGCGCCATCCACTGGCTCTCTATATTTAGCCGATTTGAGCTGATGCCTTTCTTAGACCATTTTTGACTTTTTTGCTATTAACTCTGCCCCTCCTCAGACCTGGGACACATGGAGGCCTGGTGTTTGTTTGTGTCTCCAACTTTGGCTTTTACCTTTGAAGTAGCATCGTTCGGACATGACCGCTAGCCTATGACTTTTCAATTGCCGATTCGGGCCCGCTCTGTCCCACTTTTTAACTTGGACCACGTGGCGAGCCCACGCTCATTTGGGAGCTACTCTTTGGATGTGTCTTTTGGAATTATGTACTGAGCCGAAAAATGGTGCCTTCCATGAGTCTATTTATATTTGGGTAGTTCCGCCTTGAGTTGAATCATATGCGAAGTCTTAAACTTCAAGCCCCTTGATTCAATCTTCTACTGTCAAGCTCTGATATCTCTTGAGACCATTCGGCCCCATTTGCCGACCCTACTCCTCCATTCGGAGTCAATTTGGGCTCTCTCTGAATCATTTCTTAAGCCCGAAGACTCTGAGCCTTTTGTCGTTCCTCTCCTAAGAGCCTCTAGCCTCCGTGACGCTGTTTCCCCTTTTTGAGCTCTTGGTTTCTCCATTTTTGAGTCTTCCTACAACCTAACTATTGGATTCGAAACATGGGCTCGTGCGATAGAACCGACCTTTAGATTTCTTCCTGTGCAGGGTCGTGTTTGACCAACCTTTATCATTGGTCATGACCTCATGAAATTGGGACAAACTATGTTCCTAGTGAATGGATTATTGTGTTTTAAGGAAGAAAGGAGTGTTGAGACAGAGCAAGAAAGTAATTGAGAGGAAGTGTGAGATATTATCTACTTCTCTTTCATACTTATTGAAATTTCTTTACTTATTGTTTTGAATTGCTCAATAAAAGCGGGAAGTAAGCGCAATTGCCCTTCCCGACTGGTTATTATCACCTTCTGCTGAAGGTTTATGGGGATAGAATTACTTGTTGGTGTTTATAGACAAGTTTACATTCTTCGTTTCCTACAATGAGACATGGTCATCTCATAGCACAAGACAACTCCCTTAGATGTGAACTAGACTATGCAGATCTGTCATTTTCTAATAGAAAGCAGAACAGCAACTTTCACCCAAAGGTTACCTGTGATTTTGTCCCAATACATCGCCATACACATCATGCAGTAGTTTAAAGATCAGTTGAAGCAATTCTATATTAGTTGACTAAAAATGCAGGGTTTGTGAATGTTTACAAAAAAGTTAAAACGTCTTCTTTTTTTTAAAACTTGGTTTATAACTATTGCAGAATATAGAAAGGCTCACATTATCATCCCATAAAGAGTTTGAATGCAGTTGGATGTTTTATTAAGATTGAGAGACTCTGTTTTAGCTATATAATGTGTGCCATTGCAAATACGCAAGATTTGAGGATTATTATTGAAGACTTATGCTTGCTAAAAAATTACATTAATAATGATGGATTAAAAATAAAAGTGTATTTTGATTTTTCTTCTGGCCTTTCATGAATGTTAGTAAATTTTCGAAAAACATCGAATGCTAGGTGATAAGAACAAAATTTATTATTACTAAATGTAGATTCACAACATCACACAAATGTGGATACGATTTTGGTAATTTCATAAGTGTTTTTGAGGTGACTTTGTGAATCGAACATTACAGTTAGACATGCTATGAATTCAATATTCATCGGTTATTTCATATTTTAGTGAATTTTTAGTAAAACATAAGTCGACACTTACTGAAAATCTGGTAAGTATCAACTTTATTTAGTGTCGATTTTACTTACATCCTAATCCTTAACTACAATATTCAATACTCGGTCTTTTCAAGTAAGATTCATCAAAGGGGCCCAGCAATATTCAGTAGATTGATCCTTAAATAATAAGATGCCCAGAACTCAGAGGGCATCCCATTGTATTGGCTCAATTTAGAAGTCATAGCTACTGTCCATAAGAAGGTCGTAATACTGATACATTTTAAATACCTTTACCATCTAGAGTCTTTCAGGAAAACTGGATGGAAACTGCGACGCTGGAGACATTATAGACCACAAGTCATATCCATTCTGGTTTGCAGTTTCAGGATGTGGAAATGGCTGCCTGTATCCTGAGATAGACGATGCAGAATGCTTGTTGATTTCGTTCTGTAGTTGATCATCGTTCACGAAGGATTCCAGAAAGTATGAAAATATATCTGGATTGTTGTCTTCTGCCAGAGTGATAGGATGGGAGTTACCAGTTGGTAGTTGGCTTTGCTGCGTCTCATAATGAAAACATTCAAATGGGGCATTTTCCATGTAATTGTATCACCTTAGATGCAAACTTTGAATGTCTTTGCGGGCCTGAGTATGACTATCTTTATATGCTTTCATGATAATAGCTATTTGTGATTGAATTCTTCCTCAAATTTAATGAAGCGTCATGATTTTCGAAGCTCAGTTCTGATACAGACCTATAATAGGGAGTGAAGGCTGGATTGATGTCAACAGGTTGATTATAAGCCGTAGTACCCTCAAACACAGGTGGGAATGGTATATATATATTTGATAGCTATGATCACAAAAGTATTTGATGTAAATTTATGTTTGTACCCTGGATTTATCAACAGGAATTTTGATGTTCTGAAGACTTTAGAGTGACAGACGTCAAACATACCATCATCTACCAATGTTAACAACCTTGTGGATTTTTGTCTTGAGAATGACCAGAGGCTACTGGGCCGATCTGGTTTTCTAATTCTACACTGTTATCATCATGGTTCAAATTCAACCCATCTGATTAACTAGAAAGGGGTTTGTGGGTTCGAGGAAATATCAATGCCTTGGCTAATATAAGCTTAGTTTGACTAAAACGGTGAGTATTCCAGAAGTTTTTGATCTCGTTATCTGTCCGGCCAGGTATTCGTCCTGCTATTAAAGACCACCTGAAAACCCAGTTCACATTGATTCAATCATTTCATTCTACATCTATTTCTGCTACCCTGATTTTGGCTGTTTCATAAGTTATGCAGAAGTACCTGTTACCCAGAATGACGGAACCTGCAATCGGTAGATATTGAGGATCTAAAGTCATTCGTCGGTGCTCTGATATGTTACCTAGGCACTCTAAAAACTTTGACATTCTTAAAACCTGAAGGTGGTATGGTCAGCCATCGCAATCTGCAGCTCTTCCCGCATCGCACCAAACCTTCAAATAAAAAATTTAACCAGGGAATCAATTATCTTGACATGGACTAAAGACATCGTAATCCAAAAAGTAGAAAAAAACCTGAAATGGGTATTTTACCTGCTTTCTTGGGGAGTGTTCTCCATCCGAACCTTGCACCGTAACTTTTCTATACCTAGATGTGGGCCAGAAGTGTCATCTTGCCTGGGGAGTCCATAGGCCCTCTCATGTGAGACCACACTTTCGAACAGCAAGGCGTGACGTCCCATAATCCAACCCTAGATTAGGGTAAATCAACATTTGTGTATGGATCCTAGAATAGAAACTATTCTTCAGTCTGAATTTCTTGCGATGTAGATATCCGACACTTATATATATAAACACTAGTAAGATTATTTTTGTGTCGTAGAGTAATAGAACAAAACTCTCTGATACGTGAATATATACGCTCTGCAAGTATTAAAAGAACGGATAAAGATAGTTTTCATTCACGTTTGCCGTACTCGGTTGTGTGTTTGTCGAAAGTAGACTAAAAGTTTACTATTGGAAATATCTTAGTATTTGTTATTTGCTTTTGGTCGACGAAATAGTATTGTACCCAATAAAGTAGTGAAAGGGGACTTGCATAGATCGGGGAACCCAAGTTCGGATGGATAAGTCCTTTATTTTTGATGTGCACTACAAAATACAATGTAAAATCAATACGGCCTTTTCGAAAAAATGGGATTAATTACTAGCAATGTACACTATGAGGTGTGTGATGTTAACGTCAAATAGTAAAATAAGAACGGGCCAAATTATGTGTAAATTGCATAATTTTGTGACAACAAAATATTATGATCCCATTTTAAGTTGGTGAAATGAAAAGTTACAGAACATGAAGTAGACTAGAGTATGTAGTACATGATATCCATGTAGATTGTAGAAGAAGATGTGTCAATGGACTAGAATCAAGCATGGAATGACAAAATGGAGAATGTGGAGGAGCGTGGATTCTAAAGATGAAAAGTGTCCATAAAACTGATGAGAGTGAACATAGGGAAAAACGTGTGTGTAGTTGTTATAGTGTGTAGTGTACCTTCATAGTTAGTACAACAAGTATTATCACAATGTATTTTCATTATTGTTGTTTTTTTTTTATTGTTATTGCAACAAATTGGACCTCTTGTTTATCATATGATAGAGCTGTAAGGAAATAATGATCAAGTAGTCAAATATGTATATATGGAAAAAATGTTATGCAAAATATGCATAGGTAAAGTACTCAAATGTAAAATATGCTAGAAAATTTGTAAATGTAACATGTACACCTAATCCATGTTGGGAAAAAGGGTGTATAAGGATATCATCTATTTTCGTGAGTTTTTTGGGAAATCTCACGCTACCCTGGTTGAAGAAGAGTAGGGAGGAAATTATCTATGTCCTCTAGCTCTAACTACTTCTCATGAAATTTCTTGAAATGCCAATGGATGGAGAAGTGTAGAGAGGCACAGCCATTGTAACCCCCAAGCCTATAACCACTTCGCATAAATTTTTAAGGACACCATGTCTTCTTCAGGCCATTATGTATGGAGTTTGTAGACATGTTTGAATGCACTTGTTTTTTTTTTGAACCATTGTAAATACATTATGTTAGTGTAAAATCTTAAATGATGATCCACCTCTTTGTGGGTGCATGTCATGATCATGGTAGTAGAATGTGGCCCCAAAAGAGGAGCAACCACACTCTGACCTATAGAACTCTTCCATGCAAGGGGAAAGGGAAACACTTGGTAGATACCAAGGCATGTACAAAAGGGGATGTCTAGCTAGTACAAATGTTAGACTAAAAACACATGCATACAATAAGTGTAACATGCACAGACAATGTAGGAAATACCAAAAAAGTTAGTGTAAACACACAAGAAAATAAATAAACTGCAAAAATTGGGTTTCAAACATGGGACATTACTCATGATGTCGCAAGAAATGCAAGGCCATCAAGGCCGTAAACAAAATACAAGTGTGCACACAAGAAAAGGGTAAATCCCACATATAAAGGAAAACAAAGTAGACAAATAGAAACAAACAAGTAGTCATGGTGACATCTAATCCTAAAAAATAAGTGTTGCTTATAGAACACTTGTTAGTATGTTAGAGTGATAACCACTATGTCAAATCATGTATGAACAAAGCAGTCTAAATTGTTAAGTACAATATGAAACAATAACACTTGTATAAGATGAATGTGGATGCCCCCAACGATCAATATAGTAAGGTTAGAAGGAGAGAATCCATGACCTGTGTAAAGCCCTATATCTACTATCCCACTAGAAAAAGGTGTGAATGAACATGTGTGTATGATAATGACATATACAAAATCAATCTAACATGTCTAGTAAAGTGATCATGTAAAACACTAGTAAGGAAAAGTAGATACTACAAAGACAATGCAGTATGTTTTTTATGGATGTAATAGAATGTAAGATGGAATGATAGTAGAAAACATGCCCCCCGAGTGAATGGAATTGGATGCAATTAGGTTCATTTTCCCCCCTCAACAATTAAGAATGAACCGTAAACGAGAGTGCATCATCGGCAAATGCTCATGTAGTGTTGGTGATATCTAGCACATTGTGATGAGTATGTATATTTATCAGTACTGTGATGGGACATGGAGAAAAGATGTTAGTGGGATCTATAGTGTAAGCATTTACCATGAATTTTTAGAATATATTAGTGATGATTTATCCCTAAGCATATATCACTATGGGATTTGTGGTAGTAAGTGGTGATGAAGTATGTGATTGTATAGAGAATGTGTGTGAACCATATAGCCGAGGCATATATCACAACTTGTTTAATGGGTGAGTGATTATTTATCCCTAAGCGTATATCACTATGAGATGGATGATGAGGGTGTTAGAAGCATATATGAGTATGTGGTGGATAACGTAAGGTGTTGATGGAGCATGAATCATAGTAGACCACTAAGTGATGAATAATAACATGGTAGTGATTTATCCTAAAGCGTATATAACTAAGGGATGAGTAGGATAAATGATGAGGTAAGAGAATGAATTATAATAGGATAATAGAATATGTGATGATAGAATGTAAGAGGATAATGTGAAATTTATTAAAAGAGTGGTGATTTAACCTAAGGTGTATACCACTACATGATGTGATGATGAGCGGGGGGTGACAATATATCCTAGAGCATTGGTCACTAGTCTGATTAATATGGTATGATGATATGTCACATGTAGGTAAGGTCCATTTGATTGGTAGACCCTCATTAGTCGAGTATGGACCTAGGAACTAGAGTGTGTCATACGGTGGTGAGTGTAGCGTATGGTAAACAACATAATATAAATTACCAAGGAGTAAGGTATGTAAATGCATGGCCTAAGAACATAAATGTAGAAAATGTAGGGGGATATTCAATGTGTAATTTGATAAATTTAATAAGTGTTTCAATATAAATAGAATATGTAATGAGGATAGGTAAAACTAGACCCGTGTATAAAGAAAAAAAGAAAAAATCCTGTAGAATGTATAAGAGCTATGGATTCCCTATATGAATAAGATAATATAAGAAAGGGATGATGTGTGGATGATGAAAGATATGGATACAGGTGTAGAATTTTTAATGATGACAAGTAAAGATAGACCTATGTATAATGTGACCTAATGTAAGTATAAATTAGAAGAGAGAGATGCAAAACTAAATGCATATGATATGACCACTAGTGTAGTATATGGATGATGAATGCTATAAAATTATGGGATTTATATGTATAGGATGGTCGAATGGAAACGTGTATGTCTTATAGCGCAATGTGTGGGGTTCATTGTAATGGAAATCCCTCAACAATCCAGTGTGAACCAAAGAAAAAGAGGGCATCATCAGGTAACGCGTGTGTGATGGTGTGAAGTAAATATTCCTATTCATGAAGGAATGAATGAAGAATAAGGAAGCTATGATAATATGAAAGGGGGGGGTAAAAAATGTGATATGCCCCCCTAAAAAATTAGGAGAGATGAGTCAACCTATAAGGTTAAGGGATGGATTCCCGTCAACTAATACTAAGGATGAGGAAAGTGTAGGACCATGATCCACAAGGGGGGATATAGTAGATAAAATACGAGCCTGTGAACAAAAACTATGCGTAGGTGAAGGATGAGTGAAGGATAAAGACTGAGATGGTGAATAATCAAGGAGAGAAGGAAACTGATATGGGTCTTGGGTAGTATGATAAGCCAAACAAGCAAGATGGGTGAATCGGGAAGGAGAAGGCATTTGTGGAGAAAATGAGATGAGGTCTAGCTATTGGAGATCACAAATAATACGGATCAAAATGTGACATGACTTGGTATTATTTCCTTGAATCTGATGATAGCAGAAAAATGGTTGATCATGGTGTTGAATTAGATTAGAAGGAGGGTATTGATGATTATAAGGTAGAGAGAGGAGTTGTTGATGAATAAGGTAGCCAAAACCATCCTATGGCATGGTAGTGGATAGAAAGATAAGAGGTGGGGGTAATGGAACATTAGGTGGATAAATGAGTGAAATTACATAGGACGCAGATGGCGTAGGAGTTATAGGAGTAGAAGGAGCACATGAGGTAGAAAAATCTTAAGCATTTCTATCTCTAAATGGAGAGATGCATTTATGGCTTCCATGGACTGACACTAAACTTGTAGTTCTTGTATATCTTCTAACATGTGTCTATTAGATGGAGGATTGTAAGGGTGAAAGTCAATAAAAATGGTGGTAATCATAAATCCTACTCGAGACAATGGTGGATCAGTGTTAACAAGAAAAGGAGATGGATGGTCAAGATCATTGAAATTATCATCAATGTATGTATCAAAATTGTATTGGACAGCATGGGAAACTTGGTAAGGAAGAGTGTGTGGTTGGTCTTCTAAGTAACCATGAATGCAAAACATGTACATAACCATGGCATAGTTTTCATCCATAAAGGGGGGTAAGGGACATCCTTGACCATACCAAATGGTAAAGTTTGGTGTATAGCAAATAAAATCACTACCAAAAATGTGATTTATGCTAAAAGGAATGGGGAATGTGATATAAACATGATTGGGATCAATTTTTCCTCTAATATAATCCAACCAAGAGTTTCCAAGGGTAAGTAGAGAAGTAGGAAGAAAATTTGTTAGGTGGAAAGTCATGTGAAAATTTCATAGGCCATAAGCGGCGATGATAATTACAGAACCATGATAAAAATTTGGATCACATAAAGGATCACGAAGATCATCAAAGTCAAAATTAAGTCGAACGAGACCAACAAGAGAACATGCAATATTCATACATAATGTTTCTAGTCTTATGTGTTCCCAATAGGAATTATCAATGAAGAGAGTGCAGGTGAATGGTGGGCATTCTAGAGAAGAGGGTGATGGTGAAGAGGAGGAGATGAGATCCATAGTTGATAAAGGTCCCTGGTATGGCACAATAACAATAGTAGTAATATATGATGGGGAAGAGACTGTGATAAGCATGTTAATGGTGGATGGAAATGGCATCTCACTGAGAAATGGGTACATGGGAGGAATAGGAAAAAAAACTGAGTATTGTAGAGTATGTGTGGTAGGCGAGATCATAGCGGTGGTAATAAATGGAATAGGTGGAAAAGGAGGGGTGCCATATCAACCATATAGATGGTAGGAAGTAGGTCATGGGGGTTTTTTCGAGGTTGGGGACCAATAGTGTAATGCCTTGATTTTTGTAATTTATCATGGTGATTACTTTTCATAATGTTGTAACTACAGAAATGAAGATAAACATGTTAAGATATATCTTTGATCTTAAAGGAATGTGTTGTTAATCTGGACCCGTGTTTGCTGTAATTTGTTACTTGGGATAGAAGTTATTATTGCTTGTATGATTGCTGATGCGACAACAGATTTTTCGTATGCTGTGACCTTCTTGTGATCGCTTTGTCAATTTACTTTTAAACCAGACTGAAGGTTGATATAAATGTTGCAGCACCTGATTTCAGGTATAAATATCTGGTACATAGATGCCAATGAAAAAAGTTTGATTCTCTAACCGCACACTATTGTAATGCTAGACCACGTAAGGTGATAAAGGCCTTGATGCGGGTGGCTCAGGTATGTGGAACATGGGACGAAACATCCTGCATAGTGTTGAATATGAATGTCAGTCGAAAGGACTTGATTGGAAACTAATTAATTAAATAATAGGGGATTAAACCATAACCTACCACCAAGTTTTATCTAATATCCTAACTACTATCCTATATGGATTTTAGATTTTATAAGGGTGAAAATAGATGTAAATCCTACTAACCTATGAACTAGGTGAATGACCTAGATATGGACTATTAAAATCCTAAACTAATCCTAACCTAAGGAAGGGGACGCATAGACCCATGTGGATGGAAAGGATAAGGAGGGAAGGTTGGAAATTAATTAGGACAATGAATGGCATCCTTACTGGATGTAGCACCAAGTTTGGCGGGAACATAGCGAAAGTTGGAGGTGTCCAGCTAGTTGTGAAACTAAACCATGATTGCATGCAAAAATTTGAAATTAGTAACTTGCCAACTTGAGTTGGCGGTTGCGTGAGGAAAAAGGAAAAAGGAATGCATTCAATGCATTAATTTTCTTGGTCTTAGCAATCAGCTCACCTTGGAAAGAGGATTGTGAGGAAAGTTTGTTTGTTGTTGTGTGCATTTGGATTTTAGTTGCTCTGCATTTTGTTCCTCCATGGTTCTGTCGAACCTGCTGTAATTTTTGGTTATTGATTCTGTCTTAGGAGAAGCTGAGGGCTATTTTTAAGCCCGTGGAAGTAGGTGACTATTTGGAAAGCTTTACTACTATCGCTGGGGAGAAGAATAGCTCCTGTGGGCATGGTTTTCTTTGAGCTTTAAGAAAGATTAACAGGCATGTTAAGCCCTTCTCCTTAAACCATTTGCTTTTGCTTAATCATCTCATTAAAACAACCCTGCTCTTATGAAGGGGGGGTTTAGTTATTCAATTTTTCTGTTATGTTGAAGTGATTTTGTATTGAATCGTTTTATTTTCTGTATGCGACTTGAATATTTCTTTGTAAAATGGGTAAATGAAATAAATCTGATTTGCTGTGTGAGTTGATTGTCAATGTTGGGTAATCGTTTCTATTACTCAAAATGAGTTGGTGCCGATGAATACATTAGCTATGCGTGCATCAATTCTGAGTGTTGTGCATTCTTGTGAAAATGGAAGGATGAGATGATTTTTTATGTCTGGTTGAATTGTTATTATAAAAATGAATACGAGTTGGGTATTCTTGTGTATTTTGAAGAAAATGAGTGTTTCTTTACTGAAATTATTAAGGAAACGAGTTTTCTCTTTCTTCTGTTTTAAATTCTGAAAGTAATGGTAATTGGGTTTCATTGTGCATTATGGGTTTGGTTTGATGGAAGTGATAGTGATATGTAGATTGTTTTCTGAGTTCTGTGTGTGAATGGTTTTTTTTTTAAAAACGTGGAAATGCTTGATGTAACTGTGCGTGAGTTATTTTCTCTGGTTGTATTACAGCGCATAGAATACAAATTCTTTGGGACAGTGGGCTTGTTTCATCGTTTTACTCTTATGCAATTTAAAATGATTAAATGCCTCCGTATTTGGTTTGAAATCAGTGAAAGAATTTGTTTTAGGAACTATTTACCTAATTCTAGAACTGAGTATCTGGGTATCTTCTGGATGGAATAGAGTTTACTATTTTAGTCTCTTTTAGACTCGATGATGAAATTATATGTATATATATATGTGTATATATTCAAACTGCATTCTAGACTTCTTTTTGTTTTATCAAGACCGAACTGAAGTGGGATTCTTACCTTGAATGTTTGAAAATGAATCTTTTTACCAATATGGTGAAACTCATGATTTCATAGCTAGCTGTACATTCTTGCTCTTCAGGTCTAGCTGAAATGCTTGTTTTGATGAAACGTTGCTGATAAAACTAGCTTTACATTCTTGCTTGTTTATACCTAGACGTGAATGTCTGTAGAGTGAAATATTTAAAAGGAAATGACTGTGCTTAGAGGTTTTTGGGATACTGAAGTATACTAATCAGAATGAATCAAACTATTGAATTATGTCCGTTCTAAATAGTGGATATTTGGTTAGACAACGAGAAGAAGTAATATGATTCTTCTTTCTATTATTTGATTATTGATTTTATTTACTTCTCTTTGGACTGTTATCATTGATTTATATCACGTTGGATTAAATTCTCAGTACAGTCATGAGGAAAGGAAAGGGAGTGTGGATGGATAATTTGAATTAATGTTCATTTCTTCTCTCATACAGTTGGAAATCTGTAATCGTTATGGAACGAATTTTGTATTGCTTTGGTTTAAGCATCTACATTTTATTTCTGTTTACTTTTCTCATCACTGATTGATTGCTTGAAATCAAATGGGTCGCATGAATGGAAAGGAAAGTAATTCAGTTTATATTTTCAGTTAATTTTATCTTTGAAATTATAACTAATGTAAGGGAATGGAATTGATAACATTTATGTTAGAACAACAGTATGCATAATTGTGTTATTAGTTCTTACAGATGTTTGTAATCTGGAACTGTTTGAAGGAAATTACTTCTTTTAGTAATTATTGGGAAAGAGGGCAGTAATCCTATCTTTTCTAATTGGGAGGGTAATTAGATGATTGAGTTGTTATGCTAGTCATCCTTTTTGATACTTAATTCTTGAATGATGTTCATATTAACGTTTCATAAAAGCAGGGTTATTTTATTAAGACAGTTAATTAAAAGCACTTCATTTTAATGACAAGTGCTTAATATGCTCAGTTTAATGAGCTGACCCGTGCAAGTAATTTTGCAGATGGAACTTGAGTATAGAAAAAGACATGGTTGTTTTTTGGTACTTCTTTTGATTGAATGAAGAAGGATTGTAATTGATAACTATTACTCCTCCACGAGGAAATGAAAAGGAAGAAGTTACATTATTCTATCTTTATGAGTTGTAATGTTGTTTAATATAAACAAAGTCCAATCATTTGGACTGGCAAATGTATAGATTGTAAAGCCAATGGATGAATACAAGTACGAGTGTGATATTTTTAATGACTGTATCAGTTTGATATTGTTGAATAAGTTTGAGAATATAACATTACTCCTTGATTTGGAATTATTCAAATGTTAATGGATGGATTTAAAAGGGAATAACATCTATTCTTTACCTAAATGTAACTTTTACATTGAAATGTGCAATTAGTTCATACTTGGGTTAAGATGAATTTTAAATTAACATCAAAAAGGATTTAGGTAAACATGATCTCTTAATTGAAAGGTATTCGGGATTAGCTTGATAGCTAAGGAATATCAAATAACTTAGGAGCAGCTGAACCTTATATTCAGACTCCATTAATAACCTCGATTGTTTAAAATTCAAAAAATAAGGATATGGGAAAACATATCTATTGTTAACAGACCTTAACTATGTAAGGTTAAGGAGGATAAATGAATAAATTCATTTAAAATTAAACCTCGTTTAAATGACGTCTAATAAGATGGAATTCTGAAATTGTTTACAGTTGTGGAAAACTTGGTTAAGTTTAATAGGTTAAACTTATTAAGTTTATCGATAATGGGCTGATTAGTCTAAAGATTAAGAAAGGAACCAAGTAGAGAAAATGCAACCCTTCGGTACAAAGGAGGAGATGTGTAGTAAGCTAGAAGACGGATTAAGTCTCTCTTAGCTACATACAACTGTAACAAGAATGAGGATAAAGGATCAACATGGCTACCGAAAGTTGATTTTAAATATTAAGATCATAACCAAATCACACTTGAGCTGGATGTGTACTCTCGATGGGAGGATTCTGTAGGACATTGACATACGCCAGCTACAATATGGTGTCTTCATGATGACACAATGTTATAGCTGACATATTACAATGCCCTCCCAAATTAAATCATCAAGTTTACATAAGCTGGATACTAAGTTCTTATATGGGGATAGGAATGTGATCACACATACGAAGTGACTCCAGAGGACTAAAGGTAACTAGACACACGAAGTCGTATAGGGATGACATCGTATGTCTGCGTATCTTTAGTTACCATGAGTAACTTCCTATGCTCGTTCATATTGCTAATTGGGGTTAGAGCTTGACCTTAAATGGAAGGACTAGAAGAGACTAGGAAAGACCATTCTAGATAACAAATGAAGTGAGGTGAAGGACGTATTCCAATGATATGTACCACATCCAGGAATATGATCATGCAAAGCATGTGAAAATATTTGGCCAAAGTATCGCAAGTGCTGGTTGTGTTGTCCTAATCACCTAGTTTAAGATGCAGGATGTCAGATGAATATCAGTAATAGATATTCAGATAGGCTTCTTAAATGGATCACTCGATAACCGAAAATGGTAAGAGAACCTAGTATATTCATTATACTATGCATGAATTAACATGAAGGATCGGTAAGTCGCCGAGTTATGAAATGAGAGATTGCTGAAACTCCGAGCCATAAAATGGGAGATTGGTAGTTCTACAAGTCATTTACAGCAACATATGGTATCTATTATATGATTGAATGGCACTGAATGTGTGTTCCATATTGCAAATATGTGAACAGAGTACATTAGTTTTAAAAGCAAATTGTGTGATCCAAACTGCATCAATTAGACAAAGAACAATTATTAAAACTTGAACGTGTGTTTGAATTATATAATTCATAACAGGGAACGTTGTATAAAAAAAAAAATTCCCTTGTTCTAGTATCTTAAAATGGGGATGTTACAAATAGTGAGTGGAGAAGATGGAGGTTTGAGGATATGTATCAGAGCACTAGATTCATCTATATTCTCAGCATGGAGAGCCTCGACTCTGCAACAAGTTCAGCTAAGGATGCAAGATTAATGGTGCACAACTAAGCCATTAAATCATATTAAATGACAATAGGATACATTCCAAAAGATGGAAGTTGAATGAAAGAAGGACAAGGGATGTAACCAGAAGTAATAGTAGGAGTGTCAACGAAATAACAACCATGACTATCAAATTGTAGAGTAGTTAAAGAATTAGAGTAAGAAGACTTTCTATGACGCTTACCCATAATGGGAGGTGCAAATGTAAAACCCTAGAAGGTTTTATAAAGGGACGTGAGATTCACCAAAATGATTAACTAAAATTGGAATACGTGCAACGAAATATAAATCCTAGTTAATCTAATTAGGTGGACTAAAACATTGTGTAAATGTAGTAAATAACATGGACTATATGTAAATAAATATGATATGTAAAATGAAACCCTAGATGTGCAAGAGAGTAGTGAGAAATGGCTTAGGTAGTTATTATAGACATTCGTATAGTATCCCAGGTCTAAGAATAAATTGTGGAAGCACAGACAAACACTCAAGGACTTTGTGATGGGCAGATATGGAGGATCTAGAGTGACTGGGTTTCCTGGGCATGTACTAGGGATCCCTAAGGCACCTTGGTCCGTTATATGGGTTCTTTTAACACTTTAAATTCTCAAAACCGACAAGTGGTATGGTCACAAGTTCATTCTAAACCTTCCTTATTTTTCATGTTGTATATGCCAGATGAGATGGAAAGTGACCTAAAATAGAAAGAGAAGTATGAAACCCTAGAAAAATTAATGATGCATATGAATGGGTCAGAATGACCTCAGCCATCAAACTTATGGTCTTATCATTGAGTGCTGCACTATATTTGATACACGGATGAGGTTGTGGTGTGTGTGTGCATGTCGTGCCCTAGGTGATCTCCTGCAAGTCACACTTTATTAAGTAGCAATAAATAATAACTATAGAAAATGTAGATAGCATGTGTGCATGTAATAGAATAGAATACCTCCCCATATGAAGTATGTGGGATGTATATCTCCTAGCCTTGATGCATGACACCATGTGGATGCAAGTGATGCAATGGATACAACTCTAGATGGAGTGGTAGTAGTATGTAATGTTATGACGTAGGACTGTCATTATATGGTCTTATAAATTTATATTTATAGGGCTCTCAAACTTAATTTTGTAATTAGTCCCAACAAGGCCGACTGAAAAAGAGATAAATATGAGAAATAACATGAAATGAACCAAAAATAGTGAAAGGGGATTTTTCGTATATCGGGGCACCAAGAGTGGGACCGGTGTGCCCCACGACACCCCCATACAGGCTAGGTTGCTCTAATTTATAGATAGAATTTCACGGAAGTTACGAAATGGATGGATAATTGTTGGATAATACACATGAACTATGAAATAAACTATAAAATGAAGATGGCCAAAAGGTGGTATTAATTAGTACTTTATACACTTCAAAACCTTCTAAATAGTAGTATAAGACTAGGCCAAATTATGTGTAAAGTGCATAATTTTGTGATTCGCCAGTAACTCCTTCTATTGAATGTTATAAACTTTGAAACTTAAATACATATTGAAAATTACCAGTCACAAAGTATATATATGGATATATATACACATTTCTATGCACATATAAATATCTATACATATGAGAGTAGTTTTATCCTTAGAGTGAACAAAATAAGAATGCATTTCTACAGATATAACTCTTATGAAGATATTAAAAGTGCAAATAGATCCAAATGAAATCTAGATTAATCCCTCTATCTCCCAAAAATGGATAAGGGTGATCAAACACATGAAACTGGAGATCTTGGTAGAAGAACCAGTAAAGAAACTTGCATAATAAAATGATCCAAACCCTAGGAACCAATAAAAATGAAATAATAAAAGAAAGCGGGAGATAAATCCTCCCATTTCAGACCATGTACCATTCACTTCAACATAGTTCCATCTGAAACTCCCTTGCATCCATTCTTTCATTTCCCTGGAGCTTGTCTTATGCAAAGTGAGGCACAATAGGGTTAAAAGGAAAGATAAAGAGCCCATAAGAATACTTAGGGAAAAATAAGGAACATTAAGATCTAAGGGAGAGGATTAAATTAATCCTACAACTGGGATTTAATCCTCACCACTTAAATTTAATAAAGTTTGAATAAATTTAACTAATCAAGCCCTAGGAGTATGTTGCCAGGTGTGTAGAAGTTTAAATAGGTTATAAATTAAATTGGTAATATATATTTTATTTTAAAATTGTGCATGGGATGTGTTAATGTATTAATTGGAAAGTTAAAAGGGTTAATGGATGTATGTGTATGGGAAAATAGTTATAGGGGTGGCTTAGGAATAATGTTGCTATAATATGATTAATGTTTTGTTTGGGATGTTATTAAAGTTAACTTAAATCAACCTTTGTAGGGTGAGATTTTATTAGTTAAGACTGGAGAATAAATTATATTTGATTGTGTTAAATTTATTATTAACTTAAGGTTGGTAATCAATCAAAATTAAATGAGGATTAATTAATTAACTAGATAAAATTCATTATGAAATTAATTAATGTAGTGGGCATTTTAACGAAATAATATTCCTGGATTAGATAAATATGTAAGCTCCTTATAACTATAACTAATGTATTTAAAAATTAATTACCGTACTTTTAATGTTATCACAAAAAAAAATGTCATGATGTTCTAGCCAAGTGTTGTTGTTTCGGTATGGTTAAACATGGCAATTTTCGGGCGTCACAAGTTATTTCATTCATTTTAGTTTCAAATTTAATCAAGGTACATTTGATTCGTCAATTTATGATTAAGTGAGATTATTTAGTGTGTTGAGTTGTAAAATTTCATTAAAACTTTACGATAATGATAAAGAAATGCAAAATAAATATTCACAGCTCATGACATTAAATTATTTTCATTTATTTCATAATTTAAATGTACATTGGTCCCACACAAGCTGTGGGAAATAACTCTAAGGTACAATACAGATAAAATAAAGTGCATGTATATGAAACTATGAATGGAAGAGAAGGGATAAAATCCATCATTAACTGGATTTTCCCCAAATCTCTTCAATTTCCATATTCCTCCTTCTCTTCCTCTTTTCGTCTTTAGTAAGCACCTGAAAAAATGGATCAACATTTTTTTACAACTCCGGATTACACCATTCTCTTATACTAAAAAATTCATACATATGTAGTTTATTAATAATTTAGTTGAAAATCATAGATTACAGAAGGAAAGAAAAATGTAGAGGATCATAAATAGAAAGGAAAGTACTTGATGTCATCATTTAGAAGTAATTCATGTAGAGAACCTGGTAAAATAAAGAAGAGAGAAAAGAGAGGCATGTGGCCTCCACGCTTTTCTAATTTTTTTCTAAATGTCCAGGTACAGGTTTCAACGTATCATCATGACTACTAAATGAGAATCCTAGATTAAAGAATAAAGAATGAAGTAGATTTAGGAACAATAATGATAAGAATTAAATTTCATAGAAATACTAAAGAAAAAAACTATAGCAAAGCTCAAGTTATAGGTTTTCAAAGGAGACTACCGTAAATTAAGAAAAAATATAAGTCTTCAGAAAGTTATAAGCACACTCTCAATGAACATGAATTTCCAACAATGTATCAATCAAAGGCTTCCATCATTTACAATAACAAAGATTTTGAGCTTTAATCAGTTAAGTAAAAGGTTACAATAGAATGAAAAATTAGGTGTTGGTGATCAATTTAATGTTTCCCTGTTTGTTCAAAAATGTCTCAGTCTGCATAGTTTGAAGTTTTCTCTATCTGACTGTATAGATTCATGAAAAAAATTTCTTTCATTTGGTTTCCATGATTAGTCCTTTCCTTTGGTTGAGGATCACATTGAGTCCAGATATTGTTTTTCATTCCTCTGTCCATGAGAAAGAATTTGTAATTTGGGTGTAAATTCAAGTTTTCCCCTTCCTTCTATTTTTCCATGGTCATGTTGTCCCTGTCAATGTTTGTCCCAACATCTATGGAAACATGGCCCTTTCTAATTGGATGTGGCCTGATGGGTCTTTTTGGTGAAATTTTCCACATTTGTTAAAAATACCAAATTGACCCCGTGGTCCCAATGGAATATTATTGGCTATTCAACAAATATGAAGCGGCAGGGAAAAATTCTTACTTTGACCCTGAAGGAGACGTGGTAGTTTTTCATATTACAAGCTGGAAGGCAACTTAGTGGAACATTTTGAAATTTTTTGCCTCTTTTTACGAGGTATTAAATTTAATAAATAAACCGCAACTCTACTGTGGCCCACATCAAAAGTTGGAAGTGGAGAGGCGGGTTACTGGGGCATTTTGAAACTCTAAGGCCCGCTTCAACTCAAAGCTTGTCCACGTGGAGGGCCGATGCTCATTTTAGGATCCACCTTTGGGTCCTACCTTAACAGTTGTGCCAAGGAGACACATGGAGGCCTCTGCTGGCTCCTCTCTGTACATAATTTTTTTAAGAAACTTTCTAAGGCCTGTGAAATGTGGAGGGCCCATGCCTGTTTGGGACCTACCCCTATACTTTAATTTTGAAAGAGTGCCAAAGGGACACTTGGATGTTTCCACTAGATCCTACCCATACTTAGAATTTTCAATGGCCAAAGAAACTTTCTCAGACCCTAGGCACGTGGCACCTTTCACTGGTCGTTAAACTCTTTCAAAAAAAAATTTGGGCTGAGAGACGTAGTGATCCTAGGCTTGTTTAGGGTCTTCACTTGTGGTAACCATATCAAAATTTCACCAAACAGACATGTGGAGGCTTTAATTTTCTCCTTTTTATATTGAGAATTTTTAAAAGGCCAAAAGGTAATTTTCTTGGGCCCAGGGCATGTGGAGAGCCTACGCTCATTTGATGTCCCACCTCTAAACTTCATATTTGAAGTTGCATCGAATGAACACGTGAAAGCTTCCGCTGGTTCCTCTTTGCACTTGGCCAACTCAGACTCACAACATAGGTATTGTGCGATAATCCACGCACTGACACTCATTTCTGAGAGGCAAAAATGTAGAAATCCATATGAGGGCACTCATTTCTCAAGGTGTATTCTCGAGGGAGAAAAGGATTGCTTAACAAATCTAGCTATATACAACCACCTGAAAATGATTAAAAAGGATATTTATTGCATGATAGAATAAAATAATGATTAGAAGGACTATAAAAACATTATGGCATGGTCTCTCAGTCATTGGTTGAGAGTCTGAGAAACATGATCAGTTCATGATTTGTCCACCAAGTAGCTTTAGGTGTAAATTTGATAAACATCACTTTCTGAGACAAATTGGTAACAAGTAAAGGATTCCTCAAATATTTTTATTTTTAGGGGGGAAATTTATGATGAGTGAGTGATTAAATTGTATAAATGCAAGGAGAATAATCTTGCAAAAGGTTGGGGGTTTAATTCTTATGAGAAAATTTGAGAAAGCCCATCTTCCTGAGAGACCATATGAGAAACCTGTTAATATCTTGAGTTTTAGATTTTATCGTGTCAAGATGGTTGTGAGTGTACAACCATTAACAAGCTCTGAGATTGTTCAAGAAACTTTCCCTTTTTGATAAACGTAATATATCTTGACCTAATCTATGTTGATCATGGGAAAAATTGTGTATGCTTTTATTTCAGAATGTTGTCAAATGGTTTTGATGTTTCTATTGCAATCTTGTGTTAAAATCCCTCCAGATCACACAGGATCTCATCCTTGTCATAATTTAGTGGCATTTGTAATTTAAAATCACTTTACTGTCATTTTGATGATAAATATTATTTGTAAATCTTTGAGTATATCTTAGGCATGAGGAACTAGGGGTCTTTAATGTTTAATTAAATCTTTATCTCAAGCCTTCATGTTGAATCCTCAAATATTGTGTGAAACCATGTAGTTCTGGGACTCCATTGATGCACACCTTCAAGTTGAAGGAATATTTTTTATATTTTGAAGCATTCTGTCTGTTAGTCTTCCAATTTTTGTAAAGGTTCTCAAATATCTTTTGAAATCAAATTCATCTTGCTAAATCCCGACAATTTTTTTCAAATAACCATGAATCCTACTATAAGTACACTTTTTTGTGATGTGTATCCACAAATGAACCAATTCTACAGCCAAAATACATAGAAGCAAGAAGGTTTTAAGTGTCTTTAGTAACCCGAACCCTGGTCAGTAAATATCGCCATTCTTTAGAATTGACAACTTGTGAGAGTTAAATCATGGCATATTGATCATATTTTATCAAGGTTCCCTTGAAAATTCTGTAAAATAAGGATCTCTTCATTTCCTTCATCGACGGAGGTTACAAAATGGGTCTTATCACCTTGGTTGAAAGGCATGACCTAAAGTAATGAAGATATATCAAATCCTTGATGAAAGTGTTATCCATTTCTGTAACGGCTAAGTGACAAAGAACCGGTTGAATCTCCTCCCCAGCTACAAAATGACTCATAATATGATCTATCTGTCTCTATGTACCTTTCTAAATTTGTGATGTTGCTCGACTTCAAAGGGAGAATCATTTTGGATACCAACACCAGAATGACATCATTTCCAGGGATTATTTGAGCACCGGGACATTTGTGTGGCAACAACACATGAATGGCACCGTTATCGGGGATTATTTAAGCATCAACACCTATTTTTGTGGAAATAACACCATTTTTGTGCCATTTTTAGGGATTATTTAAGCACCAAGACTTATTTGTGTGGCAACAACACCATTTTGGTGGCATTGTTGGGGTTTATTTGAGCATTGAGACCTATTTGTGTGGAAACAACACCATTATGACGCTTTTTCTGGGGAGCTTCAAAGGCATTATTATATTTTTTCCCTGGTAATATTTCTTACATGATCTAAGTGCAAATATGTTGTTTAAAAGTCATCATGTGTTGAGATTTGTAAGAATTGTGTGAAGTTACAAGTTCTATGTGTAATATTTCCAGTTTCTAGTGGTTATTGCACTAAATTTATATCGTGAGTGATAAATACTTGTAGAGGAAGGGCAGATCTGCTAATATTTTTAGGATTTAAGTGTTGATAAATATTTGAAAAGTCATTTATACTGCATTTACACAACTAAGGTGAAAATCCTTAGTGGTGACTCCGTGTTGATTAAAATTTTGATAAATACCAGTGCCTTAACCTGTTTTAAGTGAACCTGTAACTAATCTTTACAAAGCTGGAAGGAAGAAGATCTTTCTTCACTAAAGACCCTAGAAAAAAGTTGTTTCCAAAACTAGGAAAGACAAATTCAGAAGGAAAAAGTGTCTAGAAAATAGTTAGAGATCAAGAATCAAGAAAAGAGTTATCCATTGTGGAAAGTGATCAACCTACAGTTGAGGATTACCATTCTTCTTCAATTGATTCTGAATCAAGTAATTTTCATATAGATCTGAATTCTCCAATTGGAGAGGGTCCTTCATTTGTGTCTGATAAGTGTGCTTCTCAGTCTATCCTTGTATTTTCCAAAGTTGTTAGGGTTTTCCACAAAATAGATTCTTTAGAGGACATTCATTTTGAAAATTATACTCCTATGTTCCAAAGACCCCTTGTCCCTCATCATTATGTTTCTCTTGTAAGATCACCCCATCAAGACAATATGGCCCAACCTCCACCCATACGTCCTTTTGTTTTGAATACTTTTGGTGCTATAGATTTTAGAGGTATGGTTTGATATCGAAATGTAGTTCCACAAGATGTTATGAATAGATTACCTAAATTTCAAGGGAATAATGTTATCACTCGTGATCAACATTTACAACTTTTTGTCAATATGATGGAAGACTTTGAAATTGAATTTGATGATGTGTATATAAAATTATTTATTCATACTCTTAAGGAGGATTCATGTGACTAGTATAAACATTTTCCAGATAACTAAATAGACTCATGGACATAAATGAAAAATGCTTTTAGATTGCAATATGGGGATAAGACAGATCGCAGGTTTCTTTTGTCTGAATTTGAAAATATTAAGAATAATCCTAATGAATTTGTTCATAACTTAAATACTTGGTTTAATAAGACCCTGAATAGGCTACCTGTAATCCTGAGGCAAAGCGATGTTTCCTCTCTGATAAAATATTCTGATGCTTTTGAAAAAAAGTGTCTACCTATTATTTAAGGGACAAAAACCCAAGAAATTTGAGGTAGGCCTTCACCATGGATTTACAGATTGAAAACAATATAAAATTAGTTGTTAATCCTCCTAACAGGGAAGGTATCAAGCTAATCAATCCAAAGAAGCCTCACTCAAGTAAGTCTGTTGATCTAGAAGAGGTTGTAAAAACTTTGGCTGGATTTGTTATGTAAATATCATATAAACTGGCCAGAGAAGAGAATGGGATTGGAAAAATCTCCCTAGGTCAACACAAGCCACAACGTCAAGAAAGATTTTCAAATCATCCTCGAGGTGATCATAGATCAGATGACAGTGGTAAAGGGCCCATGGGTTCAAGAAATAGACAATTCCAACCATAGGATAACAAATTGGTTCCTGATCCTTTAGCTACCATATTTACTACTGTGGAAGAGGTCCATGATATGGAGTGGTGTGATAGATGTTTCTTGCCCCATTCCCCATGTGCTGAAGAAAAAGAAGCTGAGGGATCTAGTGATGATGAGATAAATGATGATGCATGCATGATGGATTGTTGTACAAGTTCATGATAGGGAGCAACCTCAACTGAGATGATAAGTGTTAGAAATGCTGCTGATTTTTGGGATTGCATTCACAAGGTATTACCTCTTCCTCCCACTCATAATTTTGAAATCAATATGGTACAATATTTTGAGTACTTAAGGGAATTAACGATAAAGAAGTATGATGGAGGAATTCCTACAGTAGATGACATATAGTTGTTAATGAATGTAGTAGTTGGCGATGAGAAAGTATACAATACCAGAAGCAAAGTTTTCAAAGGGGTAGGGCCTCAGGACAAACCAAAAATTCTAATTCTTACCAGTATCCCTAAGGAAACTCCTAAAAATATGCATCTGGTATAGAATTTTTCACCCCAAATAAAACTTGTGTTCCTCCCCATGCTCAGACTATAAAAAATTCCATGCCATCAGATGAATTTGTAAATTTTCATCATAATACTGCCTTAACCAAATATTTTCCTTCTAACATAGCCCAAATCTTGATTCAAATGAAGTTTACTATTCCTATTGTTGAATTTATTAAAATCGCTGAGCATAAGAAGAGTGCGTTTGAGTATTTAGGGCTTAAGGCAGAAAAGGTCACCCAGGGTAAAAATATAAACAATGTATAGGTTCCTCCTACCATTGCAGTATTAGAAAAAATGACAAGCATTAGAATAATTGGGTGAACCACTTGAGGTTGATTTGGGAACTTTTTGTTTGAGTCTCGACTGAATGTGTATCCATTTTTTCACTACTCTAATTATTAAAGATAAGTTGTTATATAATTCCATGTTTGAATCCAGAGCTTCATGTAATGTAATGCCTCTCGAGGTTATGAAGGAGTTGAATATTAAAGTAACAACAGCTTATGGGAAATGTACTGCCATGGATTCAAGAGAGGTGCTAGTAGGATATGTCAAGGGTTTAGTAGTGTAATTGGAAGCGTATCCAGGAAATTACTTAACCTTGAATGTAGTAATTATCGATTTTCCTGTTAAGTGGGGAATGTTATTATCCAAAAAGTGGGTAGCTAGTGTGGGTGGAAGTGTGCAAATGGAAATGTCTTATGCCACTATACCAATTGAGGGCAGCCTTGAGAAGTTATATGATGAGAAGAAAATGTTACATCTCACTAAGGACCATAACAATACTTCTTATGAAGTATTGTACATAGATGTCGATGTCGGTAACTTCATGGGCTTTTCTAATTGTAAGGAGTATAAAATTGATGAGTGCAAGTATCCTAAGCAATTTTTTTCTCCTTGGACCCTGATGTTTGATGGGGCTTGTTCTATATCTTGAAATGGTGCTGGTATTGTATTGATATATCCAAGCCAAGAGGAGTTTAATTTTTCTTTTAAACTAAATTTTGAGTGCACAAACAATATTGCTGAGTATGAAGCACTCCTCTTGCATCTAAGGATTGTATGTAAATATGGTATTAGAAACATTTTTGTTAAATGATATTCAGAGTTGATAGTCAAACAAGTCAGAAAGTTGTATGCTATAAAGAATCAAAGAATGAGACAATATAGGCATGTAGTTTGGGACTTCATCGAAATGTTTGAATCGTTCAATATAATACATTATGATAAGATCTATAATATTGTAATATAAAAATTGGTAGTATTGGGATCAAAGTTTGAAAATTATACAACGTCTCCCTTTTGTGAATATGATGTTGAAATATTGAACAGGTCATTTTTCCTTGACAATATCAACCACTGGAAGGTATTTGAAGATGATGCTCAGGCCCAAAGTTTTTTGCAAAATAAAAGAGAATTTTCCAATCAAAGTATAGACTAGGAACCAATGGTTTGTGCAACTGAAGGAAAGGAGACTTTATTTGATAAGGATGTTATTCAGTTGAAGACTAATACTATTCCCAGAGGGTTGGCTGCACTAGAATAAAATTTTGATAATGTTGACTGCATTTTCAATAGACACATGTCAACCTTGAGAGATGTTGAAGAATATGACCTGGGCACTAAAGATAAATGTAGGAGAATATGGTTAGGCAAAAACTTGAACAGAGAAGAAAAGTAGTCATATGTCCAATTGATAAAAAGTACCTGGACTGCTTGGCGTGGCCATGTTTAGAACTAAAAGCATACAGCCTGAGGACCTTTTTCAACATGAAATACCCCTGGAAGCTAATGCCAAGCCATTCAGGAAAAGAAAAAGAAAAATTAATCCCCTCCTTTCCTAAAAAATGCAAGAAGAATTAAAAAATTTAAGGCATGGAGGGATTATAAATCCTACAAGGTTCTCCTCATGGGTAGCAAACCTAATACATGTTAGAAAGAATAATGGACTTTAGAAACTTAAACAAGACATCAATCAAGGATAATTATCCCTTGCCAAATATGGATAACATGTTGCAGTTAGTTATAGGATCAGAATTATTATCTACTTTGGATGGTTTTTCTAGGTATAACCAGGTAGTCGTGAAGTAATAAGAAAGAATCAAAACTATTTTCACTACCCCATGGGGTACTTATGTGTATGTAAGGATGTAATTTGGCCTAATGAATGCTGGAGATAATTTTTAAAGAGCAATATATGTAGCATTCTCAAGATATATAAATGACTTCATTGCTATGTATCATGATGATGTGACATTTTTCTCTAGGAAGAGAAGTGACTAAATGCAACATTTAGAAAATATGTTGATAAGATGTAGGGAATATGGTATCTCATTGAACCATAAGAAATGTCATTTTGGGGTTCAAAAGGAAAAGCTAGTTGGAAGCATTGTGTCAAAAGGAGTCATGATCAATCCTGAGAGAGTGGAAGCCATTATCAAAGTTCCTATTCGAAGATCCAAAAAGGGAATTTGATCCTTTTTTGGGAAGATAAATTTTATTCAAAGGTTTATTTCCAAATTTGCTGAATTGACTATCCCAATCACTAATATGTTGAAGAAGGACAAAAGTGTCAAATGGGAAGAAGTAGATATTCAAGCCTTTACAGGGATTAAGGAATTGTTGAAGAATGCCCCTATTTTAGCCACTATTGATTATAAGAAGTCTTTCCAAATGTTTTCCTTTTCTTCAAATAATACCATTACATTTGTCCTATAACAAAAGGATGATGAATGAGCTAAAAGGACAATTTATTTCTTTAGTAAAGCACTACAAGGGGTAGAACTGAAGTATACTATCATGTAGAAACAAGCTTTAATGCCGATGTAGAGCCAAAAAAATCTTTAGGCCCTATATTTTATGTTCTAAAGTCATTGCTTATGTTCCGCATACCATGGTTAAGGATATCCTATTAGAGATGGAAATTTCAAGAAAAAGATGCTGATGGGAAAAAAAGTTGCAAAAATATGACATGGATATCCAAAATAAAAATTTGTTAGAGGTATGGGCTTGGAAAATCTTATGGTAGAGAGCAACCTACAAATAGTTGAGGTAAATGAAGTTGAAGAAGAAAGGTTGCATATCCTTGAAAAATAGATAAATTATGAATGGTGCAAGGATATTAATTTTTATCTCAAACATCTAAAATTCCCTAAGTATTTAAGTAAGAATAAAAAAAGAGCACTTAAGTTTGCCTCCCAGAAATTAATCATCATTGATTATGGGTCAACTTCAAAGAACCCTTAGGGATTTCTTTTGAGATGTATTACTGAAGATGAAGCCTTAAAAATAATTGGTTATTTCCATGGAGGATTTTGTGGGGGGAATTTTGTAGGAAGAGTCAAAGATCATTAAATCTGAAGGGATGGTTACTGGTTACTATCTCTTTTTAAAGACACAGATCTACTAGTAAGAAAGTGTGAGATGTGTCAGCATTTTTCAGGAATATTGAAAGCTTCAGACTCCCTCCCCTTGTAGTCTGTATCAATTGAAGCCCCATTTAAGAAGTGGGGAATAAAATTCATTGGTAAGATTTCATATTCTTCAAGTGTAGGCCACAAGTGGATATTAGTGGATACTAATTACTTCACCAAGTGGGTGGAGGAAATCCTGACAAAGAAAGCAACTTACAACATTGTCATGGACTTCATTTTAAATCATATAATCTGCAGTTTTGGAGTACCTACTAAGATAGTTACAGATAATGTTATGAGATTTCAAGCTAAAACTCTGGTAGCCATATGTCATGAATATGGCATTAATTTAGCATATGCTTCCAATTACAATTCCCAAGGAAATGGAAAAACAAAATGAAGTAATAAGAATCTGTTGAAGATAATCAAGAGAACATTGGAGTTAAACAAATGAAAGTGGGGTGAGAAATTGAAATTTGTTGTTTGGGTTGATAAAATCACTATTAAAAGGGCTACTGGAAAAATCCCCTTTGAATTGGTATATGGAACTCCAGCCCTACTTCCCCTGCATATGTAATTATCTTCTTACCAATTTTTCCAACAATTAGAGGACAAGGAGGTAGATTCCTATTATACTTATATAAATCAAATTGTGGAATTAGATGAGAAGAGAAGAGAATCCCACCAAAGACATGTGAAGTTCAGGGAGGAATTGAAGAATCTATTTGATAAAAAGGTGAATCTGAGAGCTTTCAGTGTGGGAGATCTTGTGCTACTATGGGATAGTAGACATGAGGATAAGGGAAAGCATGGAATGTTTGATGCATTATGGATGGGCCCTTATTCTATTGGAATTTGGATTGGAGAGCACACCTTTCTCCTAAAAGACTTAGATGGGGAATTACTTGAGTTTCCTATTAATGATAGGTATATGAAATATTTCCTTGATTGATTTCTCATAATCAAGACATGTACCATTGTACAGTGTATAGTCTTTTGGTTCCATTCTACTTTTGTTGTTTTCTTTTTCAATTTTTCCTGGTCCTTAGTAACCCTGGTGACCATTTTTTATTAGTTTCTCGGTTCATGTTGGGGGAGTTGGTTATTGTAATTCAGCTCTGAAAGCTTGTTCTTCGACTCCATTTCCCAATGGATTTTTGGCACATGGTCTATTTTTCTTATGGCACTCGTAGGGAGTGCCCATCCCTGTGTTGGATCCAATATTAGTGCTCAATTTAATGTCACTCTGTTCGTTCAAAAATGTCTTAGTCCACATGGTTTGAAGTTTTATTTGTCACCCTGTATGGATTCGTAAAATATTTTTCTCTCATTTGGTTGCCATGATCTGTCCTTTCCTTTTGCCGAGGATCACATTGAGTCCAGATATTGTTTTTCATTCCTCTATCCATGAGAAAGAATTTGTAATTTGGGCATAAATTTGGGGTTTCTCCTTCATTCTATTTTTCCACAGTCATGTTTTCCATATCAATTTTTGTCCCAACATCCATGGAAACATGGCCCTTTTTGATTGGATGTGACCCAGTGGGTAGTTTTGGTGAAATTTTCCACTTTTGTCACATTTTTAAAAAAATACCAAATTGGCTCTGCAACCCCAATGGCATCGCATTGGCTATTCATTAAATATGAAGTGGTAGGAAAAAAGTCTTACTGTGACCGCAAAGAAGGAAACATGGCAATTTTTCATGTTACAAGTGGGAAGGTGGGTTGACGGAAATTTTGAAGTTTTTTGCCTCTTTGTATGAGGGAGAAAAGTTATGAAATAACCTGTAACTCTGTTGGGGCCCACAACAAAAGTTATAAGTGGAGAGGTGGGTTGCTAAGGAATTTTGAAACTCTAAGGCCCACTTCAACTCAAGTATTTTCCACATGGAGGGCGGCACTCATTTGAGGATTTGCCCGTGGGTCCTACCTTAGTAGTTGTGCCAAGGAGACATGTGGAGGCTTCCCCTTGCTCATCTCTATACGTAAAATTTTAAAGAAACTTTCTAAGGCCTTGGACATGTGGCAGGCTCGTGCCTATTTAGGACCTACCCCTATACTTTACTTTTGAACTAGCACTGAAGGGAAACTTGGAGGTTTCTACTACATCTTGCCCATACTTAGAGTTTTCAATGGCCGAAGAAACTTTCTCGGACCCTAGGCCACTTTTTGGAACCATATCAAAATTATGCCAAAGAGACACATGGAGGCTTTTGCTGGCTCCTTTTTATATTCATACTTTTTCAAATGCCAAAAGGAAATTTTCTTCGGCCCAGGGCATGTGGAGAGCCTACACTCGTTTGAGGTCCTACCTCTAAAATTCATCTTTGAAGTTGCGCGAAATGAACATGTGGAAGCTTCCATTGGTTCCTCTTTGCACTTGTTCAACTCAAACTTGCAACGTACGTAATGTGGGATAATCCGTGCATGGACACTCATTTATGAGATGCATAAATGCAGGCATCTATGTGAGGGAACTCATTTCTCAAGGTGTATTCTTGAGGGAAAAAAGGATTGCTTGATAGATCCAGCTATATAGAGCCACCTAAAAATGATTAAAAAGGAGATTTCTCGTATGATAGAATAAAAGAATTATTAGAAGCATTGTCAAAATGTTGTGGCATGGTATACGAGTCATTGGTTGAGATTATGAGAAATGTGATCAGTTCATGATTTGTCCACCTAGAAGCTTCGGTTGTAAATTTTTAAAACATCACTTTATGAGAGAAATGGGTTTTTCAGGGGAAAATTTGGGATGATTGAGTGAGTAAATTTTATAAATGCAAGAAGAATACTCTTGTAAAAGGTTGGGGGTTTAATTTTTACAAGAAAATTTGAGAAATCCCATATTCCAGAGAGACCATCTAAGAAACCTATTGATCTCTTGTGTTTTAGATTTGATCGCGTCAAGATTGTTGTGTGTAAAACCATTAAAAAGCTATGCGATTGATCAAGAAACTTTCCCTTGCTAATAAATCTAATAGATCTCGAATTAATCTATTTTGATCTTGGGAAAAATTGTGTCTTCTTTTATTTCAGAATCTTTTCAAATGGTTTTGATGTTTCTATTACAATCTTGTGTTAAAATCTCTCCAAATCACACAGGATCTCTTCCCTGTGATAGTTTACTGGCATTTGTAATTTCATTATGAGAAAAGTCGTCACCCTGTAATGAGATAAATAATTTAAAATCACTTTAATGTCATTTTGTGCATAAATATTGTCTGTAATCCTTTGATTCTGTCTTAGGCGTGAGGAACTAGGGGTCTTTAATGTTTAATTAAGTCTTTAGTTTGAGCCTTCATGTTGAATTCTCAAAGATTATGTGAAACCGTGCAAATATAGGGCTCCATTGATGAAAACCTTCTCGTTGAAGGAATATTTTGGCTATTCTGAAGCATTTTATTTGTTAGTCTTCCAATTGTTGTAAATTTTCTCAAAGATCTGGTGAAATTAACTTCATCTTACTTAATCCCCACCAAAATTTTCAAATAACAATGAATCCTACCCGAAGTACCCCTGTTTGTGTTCTTTTTCCACAAATGAACCAATTCTACTACCAAAATAAACAGAAGCAAATAGGTTTTAAGTGTCTTTAGTAACCCAAACACTTGTTAGTGTTATCCAAAATAAGCTCTTGCTTATTTTTTGGTTAACAACACCCATGTTACCTCCTTTAGTGCTTCAATCCATTTTTTTAGATATTCTAAGCACTTCGGGTTTCCTGAAAACATTTCCATCAGGTCGGAAATCTCTTCCCCTTTCCAAAAATATAAAGAAGTCCTTCTAACTCCTTATATTTTGTAAGTTACGATCTAACGGGCCTTCAAAGGTATTTTTTCCCAAAAGTGGACCGACAGGAGTTTTTAAGGATTTTTTCCAATCCAGAGAGGCAGGGCAGCGTGAGATTTTGAGAATTTTTTCCCAAATGGAAAATGAGGGCTGGTGGGCTCGAAAAGGAAAATTTTACCAAGTAAATTTTAGGTCAGCGGGTCAGCGAGGAGTTCTAGACCTTTTGTGATTTTTGAAAATAAGGTACAAAGTGAATATCAGGCCCGCAAGCCCGCAGGGGATCTTAAATCCAAAATGAAGAAAAATTCCTAAGGCCTGCAAAGGGACATGTGGCGAGTTTGAAAAGTCAAAGTGGGATGGTGGGTCATTAGGGAAATTTGAACTTTTTGCCTCATGAAGGCGTCAAGTGAAAAAAATGGGTTGTGCCTCCACTGATGCCCAAAGATCCATGTGTCAAACCTCAATTACATGCTGGCTTGCGAGCCTTGGAGTGAATTTTCACCCAAATGAAAAAAAGTGGACAGTTGAGCCCAATAATGATTTTTTGCCAAAAGTGAATCGTAGGGCTGCAGGGAAGTTTTTGAATTTTGTATTTTTGATGCCAAAATGCACAAAGTGAGTTTCGGGCCCACAGACCTATTTTGCTAACTACTTTTTACCATTTTTGTACAAACCTGACTCAAACATTCAAATGGATATATATTTCAACCCAGTGCCTAAAATTCAATAAATTAGGCACCGTTGGAAAGGTATCAACCTCTCCTATGCTATGGAAACCAAAAAATTTAATTTCAAAGAGGTTTTGTGTGTGAAAAATTTGGAAACGTCTTCATGCCATTAACATGCAATCTGATGGTCCCCAAAAACCAGATCAGATTTGATTCGATCCGCCACTCTCCTTCATTCAACATGCCAAGAAGATATAAAGCAACAAACATTACATATTTGGGGTAGATTTTCAGAGGCATTGATGGCTAGTAGTTGAGCTTCAAATTAGTTTTCCCACCTCTCTCTCCTTCTCTCTGAGATGCATCTATAAAATAAGGAGCTAGGATCTTTATAAAGGGTTGGATATTTTTGGTTTGCACCCTCCCTTCCCCTCTAGTCTGCAAATGAGTTCATGGATTCCTAACCTCCCCATTCTAGTTGTAATGTTATGTTTTGCCTCTTGGCCACTATAATGTACTGTATTGACTTTGGAGTAATAATACATGTTTGTGGATGATTCTTGACCCTCATTTGTTTCATATTTACCTTCTGATCTCTCATTATAGTTTGTTTACCTATACATGGTGTTTGTATTGCATTTCTGTGGTCTGTTTTAAATTACAAAATGAGTGCCTAACATTCCTTTGGTACATGATCTTGTTAGCTTAGGTTTATTTTTGTATCTTCTCAACCATGTCTCCTTGGTAAGATAGAGTAGGTTTTAGAATAGATCCTCTAAAATTTATTTGCATGCACCTAAATATTGGAATAGGAATCAGCCTTAATCTGGAGGCTCTCTCAACTCACAAGGTCTCACACTTTGAAAGATACTCCATGTTGTTAAATCACACTAAGAGTCTCAACCCATCTGGTTATAGAAATTTAGGGGTGGTGTGATTCTACACTAATAGTTTTTGCATGCCCGATGGGACCAAGAAGTCTCCATCTTTATTGCAATAAGATTGATGTACACTTGCTGTAATTTTAGATTTTAAGGAGCTTTGAAATTGCATATCTGGTGACTCCAAAAGAATTAGAAACTAATGGTTTCAATAGTACAAGCTTGTCAAGTTCATGAGAAGAATACAAACAAGGTCAAGAAGTAGAGAGTAGGGACTATTTTTCTATCTACACGTGTCCCCAGCCAAAAGGTGAAGAGAGAGAAGAGCCCATAGGTCTCCATCTCCACCACACAGAACCTTGTCAACACCTTCTCCTGGTAGGTTGTTTAGTCAATCAATAATGGTTCTCAGACCAATCATGATGGCACAACCAAATCCTTATATCAATTTCACATGCAACACCACACTCACCCTCAATGCACAAAATCAAGTCCCAGTAGAAAAAGTAAAGAGCATCTCATATTTCACTAGAGAGAACCAAACTTCTCCTAGTTAGCACATTCAAGACATTGCAAATGTATGTGTAATTCATGAGATCACTGAGATGGACATTGCATTCAAGTTACTAGCCTCTTCACTCAATGGTAAATCTTGACAATGGTTGAGGAGTTTGACAGCCGGCTCTATTCAAACTTGGGACCATTTTTATAGAGCTCTTCATGATCAATTTGAGAGAAGGGAGATAATCTATCCCTATTAGAGCAACTGAACACAATCAATAGGGCCCCTAACGAGTAGTTGAAAGATTTCAACCTATGATTTCAAAGGACATGGGAGAATATTCCATTAGCTGTAAGGCCTACAGATGAAGGTGCTTTCTTATAGTTTCTTAGAGCTCTAAATTATGATATACCTTTAATGATTCAATCAATGGGAGGCACCACCTTACATACAGCCTATAACATTTCCATAAGAGCTTAAAATTGTTTAATTCAGGATGGTAAACTTGCTTCTAGGCCACCCATGCCTCTATACCTAGAACTAGGAGATCCAAGTACTTGTTAGACACCCACATTATCTCCTATACCTAATCCTAAGAATTAGAGTTCAGCTGAAACCTCCACCTCATCCTCTAGCACTTAAAAACATATTCAAGTAGTTATCAAACAACTGCATAAACTAGGGAATGAGCTAGTGACTATCAAAAGGTAGAAATCTTAGAGTTCTAGGCTATACCAGCTTTAGACTCAATATCAAGCTAGACCTTTGTATCAGCAAAATAGGCCAGCAGCTTACGATGCAAATTAGAACCAAAATCAAGGACAACATCAAGCTGCTAGGCCCTTCTGGTCATATGATCCAAACACAACTTCAACATCAAGGGACTTAGTTCCAACACAAAACAATATGGCAAAAGAATATGATTGGTGTTTTCCATGCAATCAACCCCATACCAAATCAACTTGTTTTAATGGTGCACTAAAGCAAGCCTTGATGGTACAGACCATTGGTGTGTCACAAGAGTCCAACAAAGAAGAAAATCAGCAGCAAGGAGCTCAGTAGGAAGCACCACCAAGTGAGACTATTATTGTCAATAAGTAGGCTGAAGACTTCTGTGGGATGAATCAAACACCTTATAAAATTGTAGCTACTAATACATGGTCTAAGAAAAGGAAAATTGGATAGGGACAATCACCAAAATTAGGTAATCCTCAATCCTCCATTACTCCATAGGGTATTGGCACTCAGAATGCAACTCCCAATATGCAGATTCAGTTCAAGCCACCTTCCAAACCCACTCAAGAACCATTTGTAACAACCCATTTGTAAGAGAAAAATGTACCAGGAAATGGGCAGCAAAATGATAGCTCATTTAATATCATCGAACAAATGAAGAAGAAAAATGTGAATATTTCAATGTGGGATTCATTGGCTATTCCTAGATAGAGAGATCTATTACAGACATCTATGGCCAATTGTTCAAGCTCAAATCAGCCCCATAACTAGGAAGAGACGATGTTTACCAATACAGCTTAGACTGGGGGAAATCATGGAGGAAAGCAAGGTAAGAATCTGAATCCCCCTCCATTCTATGTTTCATTGATCATTGGGGACAAATTGGTATATAATTACATGATTGATTCAGGAGCAAGTAGCTCTATAATGCAAAAATAAATAGTGGAAAAACTAGGTATTTAATACAAAGTCATCTCCAGGGGTAGTGCAATTGGATTGCAAAGTAGTGACAACTCTTGGAGTCATCAAAGATTTGAGCCTCACACTGTACACCTAACCCAATGTGACTGTGTTATAGAACATATCGGTCATAGGCTTACCATCACATTTTTTATTGTGTTTTTCAAGAGACTTAACTACTAAGATTAGGGGATATCTATCTACTGATTGTTCACACATGACATTTAGAACAAGGTATGGAGCTAAGGCTAGGTCTGAAACCATTGCCAATTACCATATTGAATCTTATGTACCCAATCCGATCAATGCCAATTGTTCAGCCTTTGATCAGGAGGACCTCCCAAGCATTTGTGAAGTAGATACCAAGGTGGGGTGTATCGCAGACATGACCCTCAACAAGTTGGTGAACAAGAGTCATGATTTGATCCCCATAAGGAGATGGAGGAATATGAGCTAGGATTATACTATCTGCATGAGGAGGATCAACCTCTTCATGATATCATTAATCTGGAACACAAAGATGATAATGAAGTATGGAAATTATTCTTTGATGGCACAAGAAGTAGGCAAGGAGCTGGAGGAGGGGCTATGCTTGTTTCACCTCAAGGTCTGAAATAATACTCATCTTTCTATTTCCAAGTTTCTTGTTCAAACAATACAACAAAGTATGAGGCTTTGGTCCATGGAATGCATTGGGCAAGGAAAAGAGGAATCAAGAACTTGCAAGTGTTTTGGGACAGTGAGCTAGTTGGTAACCAGGTTCAAGGACAAAATGCTGCCAAGAATGATAAGCTAAAGAGCTACAAGAATTGGGTATGGGACTTCATCAAGGATTTTGAAGCATTCAACATCAATTCCATCCTAATGAAGAAAAATGAAGAAGAATACATAATGGAAGTGATTGAAGAAGCCTTTGACATTGTGGAGAGTATCAAGAGTGATAAATATCAGCCCCATATCAGGGTGGTTGTGAGGCCAGCTATCCTAGATAACAACAGAAGTTGAAAATTCTTCAAAAATTATCAACAAATTGTCAACTTTCTACAAGAAGAAGATAAATTCTCCTTCAGGAACCAAGGAAAACTAGAGCAGCAATATGGTGATCAAGTGGTACAACTAAGGACAAATAAACTACCAAAGGGTCTTGTCACTTTGGATTCAATATTCAACCCAAATGACCAATTTTGAATGGAGAAGGTGAATATTTAGGTAAAAGGTGAAGATTTAGAGCCCATTTTCATACAAGAAGGAAAAATGTTCCATATTGGAAAGGTAAGCACTCAACAAGAAAAAATGAGTTTATTCAACTCTTTCAAGAATTCCTAGATGTATTCGCCTAGACTTATAAAGATTTAAGAGGTTTCAACCCAAAGGTGGCATAACATACCATAGAGCTAGACCCATGATATAAGACTTTCAAACAAAAGCAAAGGCCAATAAATCCTCACATCGAGCCTCTCATGAAGAAAGAGTTGAACAAGCTAATTGAGGCTAGTATTATCTTTCCTATCAAACATTCGAGTTGGGTTGCAAACATGGTGCATATGAAGAAGAAAAATGGAGAAATTAGACTATGTGTGGACATTCATGATCTAAATAGAGCATCACTCAAGGACCACTATCCACTTCCATCAATGGAATATATCTTATAGGTTGTAGCTAGTTTTGAGAGGTTTTCATTATTAGATGGGTACTCAGGTTATAACCAGATAATGGTAAAAGAGGAAGATCAATTCAAGATAGCCTTCAACACCAAATGGGGAACATATACTTATAATAAGTTACCATTTGGACTATCAAATGCCAGAGCAACATTTCAGTGAGCTATGGACATGGCATTCAAAGGCCTAATTAAAAATATTCTCCTAGTGTATCTAGATGATATCATTATCTTCTCAAAGAGTGTTGTAGACCATCTCTTCCACCTCAAGTAGGTCTTTCAAAGGGGTATAAGGTTAAAAGTGTCACTAAACCCAAAGAATTTTATGTTCCTAGCTCATGAGGGGAAGTTGTTGGGCCACATTGTCTCTAGGTAAGAGTTGACAATTGATCCTGAAGGGTTGAATCCATCTGGACACTTCTATTGCCACAACACAAAAATATCTCCAAAGCTTCTTGGGGAGGATAAATTTTGTTCACAAGTTTTTACCTAATTTTTCCACTCTTGTGAAGCCTTTAACAATGATGTTAATGAAGAATCTTGTATTTAAATGGAAAACACAATGCAAAGAGAGTTTTGAGGCCATCAAGCTTGCAATATCATAGGCTCCAATGCTTATTAACCCACACTTCTCAAAATAATTCATGCTATATGCTTTTTGAGGGTCAGACACCATCTCATATATCTTGGTCTAGCCCAAAAATGAAGTTTCAAAACAACCCATAGCCTTCTTCAGCTAGAGCTTAGAGGACTATGAGGTAAAATAATATTTTATTGAAAAACATGTCCTTGCTATTATTATAAGCTTCAAGAAGTTCAATCACTTGGTCTCAAACAATAGGATTCAACTACTAGTGTCCCATGCTGGTGTCAATGATTTTATCATTAATAAGGACTTAAATGAGAAGAGAGCAGGTTGGATCACTCGGGTAATGGAATATGATGTTGAGATCAAGGTGACCAAACTGGTTCGAGGAAAGGGCTTGTGCGACCATCTCGGTTCTAAGCAATAAGATGAGTCAATGGATGAAAAATAGGTTGTACTGCTATTGCAGAATGATCAAGAGCAACCAGCTAATGATGCATCGGTTCCATGTTCGACCCAAGCCTTGGTGCATTACCTCCAAATAGGTTTGTGTCCCCCAGAATGGAAAAAATCAAAGAGAATATACTTTAGACTACCAACCATTCCATATGTGCATGTTGGTGGTGTCTTGTTTAAAAAGGATATCAATAGTGTTCTATTGAGGTGTGTTGAGACATGGCAAATTGAGAGAGTGTTGCATGAGTTTCATGATGGAGATGTGGTAGGTCACTTTTCCCCTCGAGTAATAGCTCTCAAGATCATGAAAATGGGTTATTATTGGCCTCCAGTGTTCAGGGATTGCTACTCATGGGTCAAGAAGTCTAGAAAGTGTGCATTCTTTATGAGAAAGGAAAAGCTAACAGCGCTGTCCCTTTAACCTATTTCAGTGGATCATCCATTCATGTAGTGGGGGCTAGACTTCATTGGGGTGATTAATCCAAATTAGAGCCAAGGCTACAAGTGGATACTTACTATAGCAAACTATTTCACCAAGTAGACTGAAGCAGTGGAACTAAAACAAGAAAATGAATCCAATATCTTGGATTTCTATGAAGGAATAGCCACAATGTTTGGAGTCCCTACCACCATTATATCACATATTGCATTAGAATTCCTTATTAAAAGTACCACTGACTCGAAAATCAAGAATGGTGTGTACCTCAACACTTAATCAAACTATTATCCTCAAGGTAATGGCCAAGAAGAGTCCACAAATAAGAACCTGCTAAGAATTATCAGAAGGAGTCTTGATGACAATTAGAGAACTTGGCATATAAATCTCAAATCAGATATATGGGCTGATAGGATCACATCCAGAAGGTCCACAGGAAGCTCCCCATACAAGCTCGTATATGAAAAAGAGGTAGTATTGTGTAAATCATTGGATTTTCCCACTTTGGAGCTCATGAAACAGTTGGAACTAGCCGAGTTTGAGCCTATGGTAATCATGTATGTAGAGCTGATGGAAGTAGGAGAGGAAAGAGAGCATGAAATGTAGGTCATGGAGAAAGATCAAGCATTGATAAAGAAGACCTTTGATAATAAATCAAGAACAAGGACCTTTCAAGAAGGGGACTTAGTTCTAAAGTGGGATGCAGATCGGGAAAAACCAAGAAAGCATTCAAAATTTGATGCTATTTGGAGTGGCCCTTACATGATCGCAAGATGCACAAGTAGCAATGCCTTCCGGATGGCTAAGTTGGATGGTGAAGAATTAGAGATCCTTGTCAATGGGATCTACCTCAAACACTGCTACTAAAAGGAAAAATTCCTCTCCCTTGTAAAATATTAGCCTAGGTTGTTAATTTCTGTAAGCACGTATGCACATTGTTTTGTTGTAGCGTAGGTTTTATTTCCCTAAGTTTTGTGGCATAGGTGTTTTATTACTCCAAGTTTGTGTCATTATACAGTTCGATGTGCATCTAGGTGAATGTACCAAGCCCTTCATTATTTGGATCAGGGAGACCCATGGTCACTACGACAGTTTCTAATTTTAAAATAGAACAAATACAGAGCAACTAAAATTGAGTCTTGAAGGGCCCATTTCCAAAAGATTAAGGGTTAGATCTGGTTCCAACAATTTCCAAGTGGCTCAGGGAGTGTATTTTCAAATTTCATATCATAACAAGCTATTAATTATGACTCAATGCCTAATGGATGCTTCAAAATGTAGTTGATCATCTCATCTAGTAGGCAGATATCCCCTATGAGTCACCAAATTGTTATCCAAAATAAGCTCATGATTATTTTTTGCTAATTACACCCATATTCCCTCCTTTAGTAATTTAATCCAATTTTTTAGATATTCTAAGCACTTAAGGTTTCCTGAATCATTTCCATCAGGTGGGAAATTTCTTCTTCTTTCCAAAAATATAAAAAAGTCCTTCTAACTCCTTATATTTTGCAAGTTACGAGCCGAGAGGCCTTGGAAGGTATTTTTGCCCAAAAGTGGACTGGCAAGAGTTTTTAAGGATTTTCACCAATGTAGAGAGGTGGGGCAGTGGGACATTTTGATACTTTTCTCCCAAATGGAAAATGAGGGCCGATGGGCCCGAAGAGGAAAAATTGCCAAAGTAAATTTCGGGCAAGCGGGTCTGCGGGGAGTTTTGGAACTTTTTTTATTTTAGGAAATAGGGTACAAAGTGAATTTCTTTCCCACAAGCCCATAGGGGATCTAAAAGAAAAAATGATGAAAAATTCCTAAGGCCTGTAAAGGGACATATGGCCATGTTGAAAACTCAAAGCGGGATGGCGGGTTATCGGTGGTAATTTAAACGTTTTTCCCCGAGAAGGGGTAAAGTGAAATAATGAGTCACGCCTCTTCTGATGCCCAAAGAGCCTTGTGTCAAGCGTCAATTACAAATAGGCCAGTGGATCTTGGAGTGAATTTTCACCCAAATGGAAAAAAGTGGACCGTCGGACCCGAAAATGATTTTTTACCAAAAGTGAATCACAGGGCTATGGGGCAATTTTTGCATTTTGTATTTTTGGTGCCAAAAGGCACAAAGTAAGTTTCAAGCCCGTGGACCCACTCTACTAACTAATTTTCAAAATTTTTATAAAGACATGACTCAAACATTCAAATGGATATATATTTCGACCTAGTGCTCGAAATTCAATAAATTTGGCACCATTGGGAAGGTCTCGACCTCACCTATGCCATGGAAACTTGAAACTTTAATTTCAAAGTGGTTTTGTGCATGAAAAATGGGGAAACATCTTCATGCCATTAATATGCAATCCGATGGTCCCCAATAGCCAGATCATATTTGATTCCATCCGCCACTCACCCTTCTTTAACATACTGAGCAGACACAAAGCGACATACATGACATATTTGGGTCAGATTTACAGAGGCATTGATGTCCAGTAGCTGAGATTCAAATTAGATATCCCACCTCTCTCTCATTCTTCTCTCTGAGATGCATCTATAAAAGAAGGAACTAGGATCTTTGTAAAGGGTTGGACATTTCTGTTTTTCACCCTCCCTTCCCCTCTGGTCTGCAGATGAGTTCGTGGAGTCCTAACCTCTCCATTCAAGTTGTAATGCTAAGTTTTTCCTCTTGGGCACTATAATGTACTGTATTGACTTTGGAGCAATAATACATTTTTGTGGATGATTCTTGACCCTCTCATGGGTTTCATTGTTACTTTCTGATATCTCATTAAATTTTGGTTACCTGTGCATGGTGTTTGTATTACATTTTTGTATTCTATGTTAAATTGCAAAATGAGTGTCTAACATTCCGTTAGTGCATCACCTTGTTATCTTAGGTTTATTTTTGTATCTTCTCAACCCTATCTCCTTGGTAAGATAGAGTAGAGTATGTTTTAGAATAGACCCTCTGCAATTTATTTGCATTCACTTGATTAGAGGAATAGGAACTAGCCTTAATCCGGAGAGCTCTCTCAACTCACAAGGTCCCACACTTCTAGACATGCTCCATGTTGTGCAATAACATTGAGAGTCTCAACCTTTTTTTTGCAGACTTTTAGGGGTGCTGTGATTCTGTACTAACAATTGAAAAATATTGCCATTCTTTAGAAGTGACAACTCGTGAGAGTTAAATTTTGGCATATTGATCATATTTTCTCAAGGTTCACCTTAAAATTTGGTAAAATAAGGATATCTTCATGTCCTTCACCAAAATAGGTTACAAAATGGGTCCTCTCAATCTGATCGAAAGGCATGAGCTAAGTTAGTGAGGATAGATCAAATGCTTGATGAAGGTGCTATCCATTTCTCTAATGCCTGAGTGACAAAGAGTCAGATGAATCTCCTCCCTAGCTACAAAATGACTCATAATATGATCTGTCTATCTCTAACTGTCTTGCTAAATATGTGATGCTGCTTGGATTTTAATGAAGAATCAATTTGGATACCAACAGTAGGTTTGGAATTCTTCCATGAAGAATAAATTGCAATTTTTAGTATTTTTCAATGAATAACAAGAAGGAAATTCTTCACAATAATCAAGAGAAATTAATTATATGAACTTTACAAGCAAAAATCATCTCATCAAGTACATATTTTAAAAGTTATGAAGAAAAGTAAAACCATATGTAGTAAAGAACCAAACATAAGTGTTCAAGAAGTAGCAACACATGATAATGAGAACCAATCTATAGATAGAGAATACAAGGAAGATTTCATCATTCATTTTACATCACATGTAAGGTTTCAGTTCATTCTTCACTAGAGGTTAACGATACATTTGTAAGTAGTTTTTTAAAAAGGATACAAGTGTAAAAAAACAAGGCAACCATAAACTTTAAGCACTAGAAATTATCATCACAGAATAAATTATATGAGGATATAATTCACATAAAAAGATAACTTAGAGTCTTCTGAATAATAAGGAATTCATAGCCACCCAATTTTCAAACTTCTCATAAAGTTATAGAAATTGAATTAAAGAACAAAATATAATTCATAATGAAATTATGACATGTCATATAACTGGAAGATTTTTAGGCAAAGTAAAAGAGGGCGTGTATGTTCAAATATTTTTGATCTTAACAGAAGATGCTACCAACACAACATCAGATTTTACAAACAGATCATATAAAGTAGATTAAAGGAATAACTTCTACTCAGTTCTACAGATACAGAGAGAATATATAAGTCACAATGATCATGCATTTGTGGGATTATCTCAAGGATGAAGTGGAAAGATTGAATACAAGTGCATAAATAATCTATGATGTACTCAAGGAGAATCATAATGATGTTTCCATAAGAGGCTCAAATTATTTTTTTCAAACTGCTCTAAGTGTGCTCAAAAAAGAGATCCAAAATAGAGCTTGATAATATTATCTAGCATGCCTAGTGGGACCTCAAACTAATATTGATAAGTTCAAAAAAATTGAAGAATTCAAACCATATGGTGACTCCATAAAGATGATTTCAGACTAGTATAATGTTTTTCAAGCCTAAAGTGACATCAAGTCTTTCATCTACAACCTTTTGAAGTATTTTTCAAAAAAAAAAAGATCTACTTTTTTTTTTTCCATATAGTCTATATTCATAAGAAAAAAACATGTTTTTTTATTTTCCCATATTTTGTGAGGTTATGCAATCATCAAATCAATTCCTCAGTGGATTTAATTATCCAAGAGTTGTATCCATTGGATCCATAACCGTCTAAACCATTTTCCCCTTTAGATCAGTATTATGACCCTTATCAAAATGAATATAACTATAACCCAAATATTTCTAATTCATATGATTGTTAGTATGAAAATCATTATTCTACTCAAGAATAACGAAATATAAAAGGTTATTCTTATTATACATAGGAGGATGATCTTGAAGGAAAAATACATTGAATTGAACAAAAAATATCTAGGTCTTAAGGAAAGAGATGAACAATTGCAATCATTATAGGATAATAGACATTAGGTTGAGGAACCCTCTCAATGGGATTTTACATCTTACCTTCCCTACAAAAATTTTATGCCCATTCCTTATCATCCATCATATCTTAATTACCAGTTTCCAAGTTTTCTTGCTACTATTGTTCCCAATTCCCCTTCCTCACATGCAGATTTTGAACCGCATTCCTTTTTGCAAAAATTTAAAAATCAAGCAGAGACCTAGCCCGCCACTCTTCCTTCATTTGTAAGCCCAATTGAAGATGGTAATGATCATAAAATTATCTAGGAGGGGAAACTAATTGAAGAAAACAACAGGATAAAATTCATTCAAAATTTACAGGGATGGATTTCTACATTTAAATTCAGTCATGTATCACAATTGGAGAAGGAAAGCATGAAGGAGGTGGATTTTGATTTCACAGAGCAAGCAAAAGAGGGAGATGATAAAAAAAACTCTATCTTATGAATGTAGTGTGCATAACAACACAATATTTGCATAATTTAATGATCTATCCTAGATTGGAAAAACAGAAAAGGAATAAGAATCAGTTTCAAATGAAGAGGATTGCAAGGAATTTGAGATCCAAAGAGAGTGTGCTATAGATCTTAACAGTGAGGAAACTGATTTCTTATCAGATTTGGAAGATCGTATTGGTGATGAAAAACCCATAGAACTCACTACTTTTGAAGTTTAACCATTTTTCTTCAAGTATAAAGATCCTCTTGTTTCTAAGGCCCCACTTGTATTGGAAAAGGAAAAACAACAATCCATTGGATATAGATCCTTTCATTTGCCTTTTTGAAAAATCAGTTTCGAAGGAGAATTTAGTAGAATATCCTGTTGTGTAGATCAAACCTCATGAAGAAGAAAGAGATTAATTATATATTACAAGTTGTATGATGAATCAAAATGATGATGGAATGAATCAATCATGATAGATGATAAAAAAACAACTTGTGAAGTAAAAACAACTTTTAGATCAACGTTTTAATTAGTCTTAGTATATTCTTAAAGATGTGAAGGAGTACCGATGACAACAGTTCATGCATGAATACCAAGGTATAGTTAGAATAAGGACGAAATAGGCCTTCTATAGACAAAACAATGTTTACCCTATTTTCACCAGATTTTCCTTATTTTCATACACATTCCCTATCCCATTCAAAATTATAGTTGATTTGAGAGTCAACAAGAATTTGACAAGTCAACTAGGAGTCCACATACTCAAAAGTAGACTTCCTTTTAGTTCATTTTTTTCGTACTCATCATGTGTGCCAACATGGGATCACAATTTTGAAGATTATATTAATTAAAGGAGATAAACCAGTGATGTATGAGTTGAATCTTGTGGTAACTAAGGATGTTGATATGTATCTCCACCTCTTTTCCTTATTTATTCATTCTTTGCAAGCATTGAAGGAGGTTTTTTGATGGAATGAAGTTCTAGAAGATTTTTTCAATAACTTCCCTTTTATGACAAGAAATATAATTTTCCTTTCTAGAATTATTTTACAGTTTTTTGCATTAATGGTAGTCATTCTTGTGAGTATTTTCCCTGAATTCATTAATTATAATGCTTAAAATATCTGCTCTACTGCAAAAATAGGTTCTTACAATTCAACTTTAGTATGCATGCTTTTGTAAATAGTTATTGCGAGTATTCCCTTAGCAACATTTTGTTTTTCCTTTCCAGAAGTATTTTGAAGTTTTTTTCATTAATGGTAGTTATTATTGTGAGTATTTTCCCTGAATGGATTAAGTTTAATTCTTATACTATCTACCCTAATACAAAAATCAGGTATTTTGATTTATTTTAGTGTTCATGTTGTATGTAAACTCTTATTGTGTGTTTCCCTGAACAACTTCAACTATCATGCCTTGAAATAAACTGGAAACTCTTTGTATTGTGTGTGTTTTAATACTTCTTTATGTCAAATTAGGTATGTTATTTTTTAGAAAACCCTAAAAAACCCTTGGTGTATTACCTTGTTTCCATTTTCAATTTACTTTCTTACCCTTAACCCCACAAGTTATGTTTAGGGATACACCAAAAGGGAACCATAATTTAGAATCTAGAGATTCACCTCACACCCGAGATACCCACATCCTTTGATTTGTCTCAATATATATCCACAGAAGTGAGGAAGGAGATATTTAGAAAAAATAATCATTCCTAAGACATGGTACACTTCTACTAGATAAAAGGTTAATATGGGGTTGCATTTGAGATGGTTTAATTGGAATTAGAATTCCTCTATATATTTTTATCTATAAAAGAATAAATAAAAGGGTGCATTATTTTGATTGTAAATAGGGATTTTTAATTGTTTCGTAGATCTTATTAGGATGCTTATTACACTTTATATTAAAAGTTGAACATGATGTTCTAAAATGTCATCTATGAACTTGTGTTTAAAATGAGGTTCCAAAATGTTGTCTATGAACTTGATAAGATATGGCTCACAACTGTTAGTGACAAGATGAATTTTATGATTGAACTTGTGGATTTATATACATTCATTGATAGTCATTGAGAAAATAAACTTTCAATAAAATAATTTACAATAAATTTTGAAACATGGTAAATATTTTACATTAGGAGAATCTTATATTTATATGTTACTCAATCTAAAACACTTTATCTCAACTATCTTATTTCTTGCAAATAGATTTGGAAGTAATGGAATAAAATACATATGGTGAAGTTAGTTTCTCCTTCATATTTATCGAAATTAATTTATACATTCGGTACGATTTTAAAGACAAAACCATTGAACCACATCGATAAGTGTTTTAATAAGTTTATTTTTTTTATTAGGTAAATCAATTTGAAAAAAATTAACACTTGTAAATGAGCTTGTGGAAAAGGGCTACAGGGAAGATGTAAGCAATTGAATGGAAAAGGGATACACATATTCAGTTATATATAGTCCCATAAGCCTAAATAGGAATAACACTTTCGGTGCTATAAACATACTGATAGGCATGCTAAATATTATTATTATTATTAGTTTCAAAATTATTATAATATTATAACTTTACTAATATTTCTTATAAAAATTATTTTTATAACAATAAAACTAATTATTAACATTATTTTAAATAATTATAAATTCAATTATTAATAAATGATTATATTAGTTTATATTCAAGAAGTACTTCATTTATTTTCTTTGATGAGTGCTTGTAAATTTCCTCTAAAAACAACAACGTGACCTAACCATAGTGAAAGACGTGGAGTTATTCTAGGGCACGGGGCATTCTTGGATCTTCTACTATGATCTCCATGGATGGATCATAGTTTTGTTCTGGCTTAGTGGTTGGGGATAGTAACATTGGTCTCTTCACTATTGGCCTTATGTCTAGCTATGGGACCTTTTGTATATGTAGATTTTGATGGTGTAATTAGTGTGTTTCCCTCTCAGTATGTCGAAAATGGTTTTTTTATTTTTTGGAAAGGTCTTGGGTTTCCATGCAGTTACTAGTGGATCTTCCTCTAGCCGTGGAATTATATTTGGAGTTTTTGTGTGTCTCTCTGGCATTGAGGGCTTGGTTAGCACCTTCGCTACTTTTGCTAGTGGATCACAACATTCCTTTAGTGTCTATGGTGGTTTGGTGGGGGTTGGTTTAGGCTCTTTCTATAGGCATCACTTCCCTGTCGTAGCTTCATGGGCTTTACATGTGGACTTGGTTGTTGGATTTACCCATGAGTCTACTCTTGAATCTATTGAGTTGTGGGTGCTTGGGTATGGATCAAGGGTTTTGTATGGAATCAGCTTGGAATCATCTAGAAACTTCTTGGAGGTAGATAAATCTTCCTTCAGACCTGCCTCCAGACCTATGGTGCCTTCTAAAGTTGTTCCCTCTGTTTCTTTTGGGTCGAATGTTTGAGATTCTACAGAATATTTCAAGAACAAAGGGCTCATCTACAGGTTCCAAATATTATTCCTAGGCCTCATTACTCTTCTCCAATGGTTATGTACCCATTGGAAGCCCATTATGGAAGGTAAAATTGACATTTACCCTATTTCTAGAGGATTTTTCATTATATTTTAACAATATTAATGATAAACATCTTATTTGTAGCAAAGTGTGGGACTTCAAGTCTCATTTTCCTCCTTATGAAGCATTGGTTTCCATTGTTTGATCCCTTGATTGAAAATTTCGATCTTAAACCAATTTTAGTCCATTTGCCTTATTTTCCTCTCTAGTTTTGGAGAGAAAACTATTTAATGTCAATAGGAAACACATTGGGTAAATGTCTAGCTATTGATCCTAAGACTACTCTATTTGATTTCAGCACATATGCCCATATTCTTGTCGATATGGATACCTCTGTATATTTTCCACCCACCATCAATCTCATTTTTGAATATCATACTTGGATCAAAAATTTATGTTATGAAGGATTCTACTTTGGGTGTACGACGTTCTTTTCTTTAGGTCACTTAGCTAGTGACTGTGAAATTGGGAAGAAATAACAAAATAAATAAAGACCGTCATGGTGGTAAAATTCTAAGCAAAGTCACCTAGTGGTTAAGACCCTACTAGATTGTGTCTCAAAGACAAATTCAGATAATACTGATGTTCCTGATATGAAGTTAGTGGTAGCTTCTTCTATTGGTCAGGCTACACCTCATGCTGAAGTAAATGTTTTCTCCTCTCCTCCTACAGATCACGAGTAATTGGAGATTCTAGAAGTTATCTTCTTGATATCTCCTAAAGAAAATGTAAATCCTAATGTTGATGTAGGTTAGATTATTGCAGAGAACAAGAATGAAAAGAAAAATTCTAAATCTCCCCTGAAAATGTAGTTGAGATCTTATGGGTTAGAGATAGGATAAGAATGTTCAAGTATTTTGTGTGTTTAGTTGTATCTATTTATGCTACTTGTAGAGGTAGCTCCTTTTCTACCTCTGTGCTATATTTTTTTTTCTCCTTTTTACAATGGGTTATAGGATCACCTAAAAATCCAAGATTTTTACCTTATCAAAACAAAAATTACTCTACCTAATTCACAAACAAAATCAATTAAATTAAATTTACAAATACAATAATTTATTTATTTCGAAATATGTATTTATTCGCATCACTCATTATTTATTTATTGGAAAACAATACATTAATAAATGATGCATGTTTTAAACTAACCTATATATTGTCTCTAATTTTTACTAGTATTAATACAAGAATTAAATTCCACTATGCTATAAATTACATGCCAAACATAGTTTCAATTAAAATCATAATTAATTATAAAAAATAAAAACTTCAAATAATTGAATTATTTTTTAATAAATTTAACAACAAAAAAAGAAAAATTGGGAACAATTCAAATGATTTCAACCCAAAACTTAAAAATAAAAATATAAATTATTTTTACTTCAATAAAATAATTTAAAACTCACATATAATCATAAAATATTTAACACGTTTTAAATTATCTTAATTGGAGGAAGAATTTATTTATCATTGAATAACCTTATTATGTTCTTAGGTTATATATACATAATCTAAAAATATATATTCTACTATGTAAAATTAATATATATATATATATATATATATATATATCATTAGCAGTGCACTCATCGGGGGACTAGATTACATATATTTTCATCAACACATCTCATGCTTTGGAGAAAGAACATAATAGATTTATAATTACGAGTAAGTGTACAACTAAACTGGTAATCACCTTCAATTTAAGAAGCTACATGTAAGGGGCATTCACTTCATCAAATTCTCCTAGGGCACGATCCTAGAATCAATTTTTTTGACTCTCCATGTCATGTATCTCTAGGCCTTGCACTCAGTAAGAATCGATCCCTGGTGGGATCTTTGAAATTATAACAAAATAATTAATAAACAAATGGACCTTCAATAAAATAAAAATATATTTGATCATAGTAATATTTGTTTTTTATGTTCAATGAGGAATTAGATATGAAAAATAAAGCATGTAATAACTTAGGTGTTAGACATACGTTTGCCATCCTCTTGACCACATTTGAGGTGTTTTATAATTGATTTAATCCCTTGGTTTAATGTTTTACTTACAACATATTTATACTATTTGGCTGTAACATAATCATCCAGAGGATAAATATTTAAATTTGAAAAAAAGTATGTAGCTTCCAGCATGTTGGGTAAAGTTGTAATTTTAGTTTTTGTTTTTTATCCACTAACCATGTTTAATGTGGTTTTTCTTACAGTGTGGAGGCTATATAAAGGAAATCTATACATAATTTATTTTAACTTCAAAAAATATATTCCTATAGTGGAATTGGATAAAATATAATAATAATAATAATAATAATAATAATGGTTCTTTAATGATAATTCTAATATCTAATCTAACTAAAAAGATATTAATAAAAACATAGGTTATAAGGGGCTATATCAATTTTAGGTCATGTTATCTCTCGAAAGTGCACCGTAGTTGAGTGACGACATCAGGGGTTCTAAGCTTGCTTTGATTTCTCTCTTTGGTAGATACAATGGAAACACCTCAGGTCTATGCGTATAGCTATTGTTGAGGTGAGTCTCAAGTATCAAGGAGAGTTCCTTATTGATGTATTCTAAACTATGTCTTTTGGGATTTTAAGGGTAAAAAGAAGACTGTAACTGAAATTAAAATAGGTGATACACCACACTTATTAAGGTCTTTGACTGAGCATATGAAAAATAAAATTGAGAATGGATTTTAGTTACACGAACCAATGGCTTTTAGCAGAATATTAAGGAAAAAACTTATGTATTGAGGGATAAATCACAACAACACAAAAAGATAAACATGCACACTAATATTATGTAGCAAACACCATATTTACAGCAAGGTAGGATGATTAATAAGGGAATTAACATTCATAAGAATTAATGGAAAGATACACACCATTGCAAATAATTGGAAAGGAAAAATATAGTTCTCATTCAACAAAAAAATGGCACAAAAATTGCTTTAGCACTCCTATGTTCATAAAATCCTCCCTTGTGCCTTGCTAGTGCACACAATATACAACAAAAATATTCACCCAACGCATCCTAAAAATATGCTATAATGTGTACTCACCCATGCATACTAATTTTACAGGCATGTGCAAGAAAATAATACGCTTATTTTTTAAAAAATAAGGTAATTAGCATTTAAAAAATGGTCTTCATGATCTCTGATGTTGACATCTATGAACTTATTTGTTGTTATGTCTTCTAGTGGATGACATGTAAAACATACTCCTTGGTCTAAAGTCAAAAGGTAATATCACTTCTGATAATTTAGTCTTCCCCATGATGACTCACCCTTGGAAGGTTTTTCGGTGGATTTGACTAACCATGGTGATTGGATTTTTGTTGTTACATTGACACATATGTTATCTGCAAACCATGGTTGAAACCAACACGATTTTACATTGATTGTCAATATGATATTTATCATTGATCGTGGTACTTTCTAAAGCTACATTGTTGATCTCGTGAACCTGGGAAATGGGTTTGAGTTGATCTTGATGACTGTTCCTTAGTCGTTGATTAGTGTACCACTGTAAATATGGGACATTGATCTTGGAATTGGGCTGTTGAGCTTGGTTAGAATTTGTGAACGTTAGATCTTGTGCTTTAAGATATCGAACATGGATTTGATAACTCTACTTAGTTATGTTTGGATGGCATAATTTAGGGTTGGGTAAAAGGACCTGAACCCAACATTTCATTCATTATGTATTTTTTGGTTTCATGGATGAAGCCTTGGAAAAAAATTCAGTCATCGCCATTGTTCTACATTTCAAGCTTTAAATCAATCTTTTCTTGACAAATGTAACTCTTTATTTGCGAATAATTTATATATTTTATTGTTTTTTCTCTCTTGTTCGAGATCTACAAGATTTCTGGTCATCAATATTTTTGGATTTAGAGCTTGAATTTTATGCTTTCATTGTTATCTATATTCAAAGATTCTACTGCTCTAGCTTGTGGAGGTTCAACGTATTCACAAACACTATGTTCTTATTTTCGTTTCTTCTCTGGTTCAAGCTCTGTAAGATAGTGACCACCATTGATGATGATCTAAAGATTGGTTTCTTACAGAATCAAACTCTATGAGTTATTTTAATAAACTCCTTTGATCATTTCAAGTCCTATAATTGTTTCACTTCTTTCATTTTAGTTTTATCAATGCTAATAAGTTATTTATTTTGCATTTCCCTATTTATTGAGCATGGAATTATTATTGAGTTTGAAACTCATCCTAGGTTATTGTTATTTTTCTCTGTATTTAATAGATCTTATTGGGTTTTACAAGCAAGACCCAAATGGTGAGTTTTTTGTTCCATTATTTGAGTTCTTGCAAAATAATATACTAAATCATTAATGGATATAAAAATAAAATATTTTGTTATCTCTTGAAATTGCACCCTATAGAGAGATGGTTGCAGGTGTTCTACGCTTACGAAATTGATCTCTCTTTTGTAGATATAATGGAAACACCTCATGTCTATGGGTATACCTATTTTGAGGTGAGTCTCTTGTATCAAGGTCAGTTCCTTATTGATGTATACTAAACTAATTTTCTAGGGTTTGAGGGTAAAATATGACTGTAAATGAATTTTAAAATGAGGTGATAGATGAAACTTGTATTAGGTCTTTGACTAAGTTCATACAAAATTGATACAAGAATGAATTCTTGATGTAAAAGCCAATTGTTTTCTATATAATATTAAAGTCAAACACTTTGATGTATTGAGGGAAAGTTTCACAACACCATTTTTAATTTAAACAAGCACATTAATATCATGCAAAAATTACTCAAAATTTAAAATAGGGTAGGATGATTAATCAAGAAATTCAATATTCACAAGATTAATAGAACATACAAAAGACTAAAAATAATTGGAAAGGTAGAAAATACTTCTCATTTAGAGGGAGAAAATGGAAAAATATGCTTCAAAACTCATGTGTCCAAAAATTCCTCCTTTGTGTTTTGCTAAGGCACACAATATATAGAAAAAATTATTTTCCACCCGTCCTAAAAATAGGCTAAAATTATACTCGCCCATGCATTCTGTTTTTATCCAAATAAAATAAACATGCTAATACATTGAGGCATTAATTGTATTTGGTTACAACTCATTCAACTGTAGTTTACTGTTCTATTTTTTAAGAAAAAGCATGGGTGAATAATTTTCCAATAATAAATATTGCTTTATGAGAAAGTCTCCTTCATTGTGCATGCAAATTTTGACTTCTTGTGGCTAATGTGACATCTACAACTTGCCCTTTAGACGTAAAATTAATTCCATGTGCAAGTGAAAATAATACCTTTGTTTTCCAATACTTGGCAAGAAAAATCCAATCCACCGTGGGGACCACTGTGAGCACATATGAAACCATAATCAACTCTTATTTGTGAAAAATAGGGTAATAAGTCTTCAAAAGATTGTTTTCATTCTAATGTTGACCTTTGCTCTATCTCCTTGTGATCATGTGAAAAATTACATTCTAAGTCATTTTCAAACCATCACATCAGTAAGGACCACCTTTAATTTTTTGGGACATAGACTAAGCAACAATCATAGTCGAATAATTTGGCCCCATATGTATACACACATGGCATACTATAATACTCGGCCACTTTTTGATTATCATTGCATTATAATACTTGTTGGATTTTGTTTTCGTTGGACTAAGGTTTAGAATTTTTAAAGTCAGTATGCAATGATATTTTTTTAAATATATGGGTTGGCTCCCTTTCAAGGTGACTCACCCCTTCGCATTTTTCGGTGGCATCTAACTCGGGTTTGTTGACTGTACCCCTAAGTTTGTATTGATAACTTAAAATCAGAATTGACCATTGGTTCTCTCACCTACTTCATATTTGATCATCAATATTGATCCTCAATTAGGGTTTCAACCTAGATTTAAATTCAGTTAGTGGCATATAACCATGGTGGTTTGCTTCGAAAGTTGGTAATGATCCTTGGTCATTGATTTTGGTCCTTGGTTGAACATTGATCATCGATTTTTAACTCTAATTTACATAGAGTTTGCATTGAAATTAGATGAGTGTTTAACCATCGATCTCTGTTCTTGATCATTTCGCATCGTTGATCTGCGTACCCTTGGTTAAGGTTTCAACCTTGCAACTAAAGTGGTCGGTGAATGCGGTTCTTATTTTTGATTGTTGATATCTGTACTATGGTCTTCTTTACCATGGATCCTTAACTCGGGTTGAGTTATATTTGTATGAGGTTGAGTTGGGTGAGTTAAATCAACTCGACCCATATTCATTGTTTACTCTTCATTTTTCCAATTCAAAGAAAAAGCCTTGGAAAATATCTTTCATGCCACAATTTATGTTCATTTTAAGCTCTATGCGGTTTCTGTAGAAAAATAATGGCCTCCATCTCAATGGATTCGAGCTAGAATCTATGATGTTTTTCTAGTTTCTTTTCTCTTAAGATCTCTATAAATTTGAAATTCGAATCCATGTGCATGTAGTTCTTGGCTTCACTATGGTGTCCTAATTCTGAGTCGTGAGGGTTTGGTTTCTGTACTGAATTCTTGCTATTCAAAAGTGTCTAGAGGAACTTTCTCAATCAAGACTAACCTAATAGAAGGTAAGTTCATGGCTGTCCTTATATACCTTCCATTTTTTATGATATTGGCTATCTAAAACTGTAGATTTGTATATTTTAAAATATGGGTATTCAAGTTTTTAGCTTCATCCTTGCTCTGATAGTTACCATTTTACTTTTTATCTTAGATATGTTCTTGAGCTTTCATTCTCCAAAATGGGGTTGTTATTTTCCTTTTTTTTTCTTGCACTGGACTCCTCCCCCTCTTATTTTAAAGCCTTTACTTTATTTTCTCTTCTACATTCAGATTCACTTTCATCTTCTTTCATAGTAACTCTACTATCTCTTATGTAGTCTTGTGTTGGAAGGACTTCTTAGGATGCGTAGCTCTCTTTCCATTCTTTCATTTTCCTTTTCTTAGCTGAAAAGTCCCTTGTATCAAGGCCATTGTAGTTCCTTTTCTATCAATTTCTAAATATTTTTGAACTTAGTCCTTGAATTTCTTGTCTATGGTTGATACACCTTCTATCATTTCATATTTGAAGTCTGTTTTTGGAGATGAGCTATCTTTCTAATTGGTTACCTTGACATCTAATAATTTTACAAGAGAGCTAATGATTTTATTAGGACTAAGCTTTTAAACTAAATCTCTACTGGTGCCTAGAGTATCTTTAACCTTTTTATTTTTAAGATGCTTATGTACATCAAGTTCCCCTTCCCTCTTTTGCTTGGATTTTAATCTGGGTGTACTTCTTTCTGTTTGAAAGATGATAGATCTAAAGCCCACTATTTATTGCTTCTAGTTTAAGCTATTTAGATTTTGTATAATTCTTGAAATTTATATGTGAATAAATAATGCATTTCAAGTAGTTACTCCGAGACTCTGTGAAAAATTCATTGTTGCATTCTTTAGCATTTTCAAATTCTGTGTTGAATCCTCTAGAAAGGGCCTTCTTGAGACTAAGTTTTCCTTCTGAATGTAAAATTACTTGATACTGTATCAATTCATGATACATAATTATTGAAGTATGCAACCTACAAGATTAGTCGAAACCTTCTATTGGATGTTTATCATTTACTGCAATAGTTATGCTCGGTTCAGTTATGTGATTTTGACCTCGGAGCTAGATTTCTTCTCAGTTTATAATTTTGAGTTATTTCGTGATTACTGATTGTACGTCTTGGAACCTTCATCCTACCAGGCCTCTATATTATACCATGCATTTTCTCTCTTTGTATTACTATTTCATTTATCTGAGCATATACTAGCTTTAAATAACATGATGGAAAGATGTAAAATGTCCATCTTACATGGCGAAGCCCTATGAAATTTTTCTCATATTTCTATCTCATTTTGTTCCAGTTGTAATCTTATCTTTACAGTTAACCTCAACCTTTATATTTTGATTCTTTTGCTTCATGTATTTGAAATTTTGAAACATATATTGTTATCCTCGAGTGGAAGTAAGCATGCAAGTCTCTCCTATGATCTGCACTATAACTCCTACTATTTCTAGAATAGTTGTTGAAATTTGAGTTACATTCTTCCTTCATACTAGTATGTACTTGTGATTTATTTCAATCTTGATCTACCATAGGATAGAAGTCATTGAACTCTGTAATTGTTATATAATATTGAGGACTTTAAGAAATTATTTTATTTTCTTCTTCACTGCAAGTTATACCTGCACAATGAAGAAAACAGTTAGAAAATATGTAGGCTTTTTGTCCTCTCATATGTTCCATAGTTTTTCTTCTCTTATCTCTATTCCTGAGTGAATAAATCATGTATGTTGTTACAAAAAATTATTTTTATCAGTTGTGTCTTTGATCCTCATGTAATTTATATCTCCTATTGTTTAAGAGATTCATCTACATGAATTTGGACAGTATAGGAATATGGATTAACCATGATCTCATCTCTCATATTTTTTCTTTTCTATTTTTAGGTACAATTCCTTTAAGCAACAAAATGAAGATGGAACAAAGATGGAGATTGAGATGTATCAACTATAAATAAATAAACCCCCAAGGAAATGATAGGTTCATTCATAATCTTCTTATTTATTTTTCATAAATATGTACCTCTTACTTCAGTAGTTGTAATTTACTCTTCAGTTCAATCTCATGGCTTGTTTGGGAACATTTTCAAATTCCTTATGAATAAAACATTGAATCCTGAAACTAAGTTGTGCATTTATTTCTGCATTTTATCTTTCTATATGGATTTTATGATGAATTAAACATCTCAATAATCTAATTGAATGTCTTAATCGTGAAGGAAATAACCTTAAAGAATATGTATAACATTTAGCAATAACTCTGATGTCTGTAATCTACAATTATGATTTTTGTTCCAAAACTTAACACTTCATTTATTCTGCAATTCATTGTCTTCATCAAGATAATACATTTTTCCTTTGGAGCTTTGTGTTCTTTTACTGAAGATAGTTATGAAAATGTAGACTATGTGATCTGTTACATTTTGTAACAGCACACATAGCTGCATATTTCATACAATAATTAATTAATCCAACAGAAAAAACATTGAACTAAAAGAATCTCCCCTAGATTAGGTTCACTTCATCAATGCTATCCATCATAATGAAGTTTTGAGTTGCCCATTTTTGCACAAGTGCAAAAAATTGTCAACAACTTTCTTTTGTGTTTTCTTACGTTTTGTAGCAATCTCAAATTCATGAGTTGAACTCGTTATATCTTGGTTGAGCTGTACATTGTCAAATGAATATATAAAACTTATAATATAATGGAAGTTGTAATTTCATTCTTTTCTTTACTTTTTCCACTAAAACTTTGCATTTACCACTATATAATATCTTCTAGCTCTATTTGACCATGGTATTTACATCCTTGACACTGTTTGTCGTCCTTTCCTCTATGGATTCTATTTTCTATCTCGCATCTCTTAAATAATTCTCATCTATTCTAACTTGTATATTTGATACTCCTTCATGGGTTTGAAGTTGTTGACAAGGAGTTTTAAAATTCATATATTTTTAGACCTTTAGATGTCATTTCTTTGTATTCACTGTAAAATAGGATTTCATTCTTCAGTTTCTATTGCATTTTCAAGCATTCTATTTTTTTTTACTTTGTGTGCATTCACACGAGCCCGTGATATGAGATGGTTGTTTCATTTTATCCCTGTTTTGATTGATGAGATGGGTACCTCATTCTAGAATGATATTTGAATATTTCTATTAATACGTATACTCTGAATTTTTGTAGTCATGGCTTGGACTAATATTTTCTTGTAACAATTGACTGAAATTTAGAAGTCCTTTTCTATTTCTTATAGTTGTTTTTACAAATTCCTTTTTTCTTATGGACTCCATTGTAGCTTGTATCATGTTATTTGTATCTAGCTTGGGATTTCTGTACTTCTGTACGTGTCTTTGTATTTGGATGAAAAATCCACTTTGATGGAGTAGTACTCTATTGATTTTTACTTTGACTGCAAATCTGAAATAGTATTTGAAAACATACTTAATGATAATTTATTTTTATACGTCTACCTTTGTATTTTCCGACTTCTAAATAAATTTATTCCTTCTGATAGTTGTATGTTTAACATGGACATGATATTTGGGAAAATATCTTAAAGCATCTGTAATTTTGAATTTTTTTACCTATTTAGGATTTTATCAGTCCTATTGCTTTTGAAAATGATCTTCAAGAATTGATGGAAATTTTTGAAATGTCTTAATAGTTGAAAAAATTTAAAAACAAATCTTTATTCCCTAAAACTAATCAGTAGAATTTGTTCCCTTTTCATTTAAATGATACATATGATACCTTTCTTGAAGCTGTATTATGAATTGTAAATTTATTTTTGATGTTGAGATTCTTCTATCAATGATAATGTTTATATATTTAGTATTATTTGAATGCATTTTGATTTTTAATTCGTATGAGGTACATTATGAAAACAAAGATTTTGTGGCTACAACCCTATGTTATTTGTATCTGCTAGAGTTGTTCTCATGGTAAACAATATTTTGGATTTGCAACTGCAAATTTGTTCTATTTGTATCTTCCCATTTGATTCATCTTCAAGCCGAAAACTTCATCTTGAGTGATCATTATTTAATTTTCATAAATCATTTAAGCTTTGAAATTCTTATTTGATCTTGGAAACTTCTGAATCTTCATTGTGTATTTCACTTCTTTTGCATTATAAAGGGAAGAATACTGAATATTATGATATATAATATTCTTGATCTTCATGAAGTTATCTATGAAAGAATGATCAATTGGAACCTATTTTTACTTGTCAAATTTTTTTGTGTAAAATAAAGGAGGTATGATAATTTAGTTGATGTTACCATACCTGTTGATTCTGCAATATGCATTCCTTTAAAGTTTTTAACATATGACCTTGGACAAGTACATTCTGTAACTTCTGAATTTATCACTTTTTGTACATTAATGAGATGAAGATAATGAATTTTCTCTTTTATTTGGGTACTATATTTTTTCGTTCTCCTAGACATACATAGATCCTTCACCACTTTACCTGTAACATGATTATAAACTTGTACTGATTAGAAAATTTATTTGTGATTTGATGCTAATTCACTTATGAACCTCATTGTTGGTCTACTACATGTTGTGTAATTTTGAGGTTTGTTCTAAAAGCCTGAGATGTTTCTTCTCTCACTTCTTGCAAACTAATCATTTTAAAAAGTATGGATATCCTTATTTCCTATTGTAATTCATAATATTATTCTTGGAAAATCTATATACCATCTTGATTTTTGAAACCATGAGTACTATGACAAAGTTATGTACTGTTATTATTGAGCTATTCAAATCTTGAATGATTTCTTTTAGTAAAATAATCATTTATGTAAAATCTTTTACCTTTCTTCATCTGGTACATGTACCTGCACACTTAAGAAAATAATTAGAAAATAATTAGGATTTTTGGCCACTCTTATGTTCCATAGTCTTTTTCTTTTCTCTTTCTCTTTCTTTTATGATTCTAAGAATCATATGTGTTACTGTAAGATATTGTTTTCTCAATTCTACATTTGTTACTTGTTGTACCTTATGCCTATGATAATAGGAAATCCATTTGCATTAAGTTGGACAATACATGAGTAAAGATTAAACCACAAGCCCTTGACTGACGTCCTTTTATTTCATTTTTCAAGTACACTGTAGCTACTAGATGACAAAGATGGAAGATGGAGTTGGATCTAGAACAAAGAAAACTAGGAGAAAACCCAAGGAAATGATTGATTTCCTATATACTCTTTTACTTTTAGCTTTATGCACTTGTACATCCTACTTTGGTAGTTATGAGCTACATCCCACAACTTGTGTTAGAAACATTGAATTTATTTCTGAACAAATGACATTAATTTCTGTAACTGAGTTATATACTTCTTTCTGCATTCATATTTTATGATGGATATTGATTGTATAATGAAATAAAAAAATCAATCACATGATAAATAGTATTCAAACATGTAGAAATAATTATTTTTGATGTACCTGTTACTTAAAAATGAACTTTCATTCAGGTAACTACAACTCTGTTTATTGCTCTTGACTATAACGTTTGACCTAAAATGTGATCCCCGCCTTCATCGAGGTAATACATTAGTCCTTCGGGGATTTTTTTTTCTTGCTAAAGATGAACATGGAATGGTAGTCTATGTAAGGTGTTATATTTTGTAACAAAAAACATAGTTTTAGATTACATGTAGTTAACCAATTGCTGCAACTGAAAACACAAGAAAACTGTATAACTCCCCCTAGTAATTAGGTTCATCTCATCAATGCCTTCCATTGAAAATAAAGTTTTTAGTTACCCATTTTTTTACGAGTGCAAAAACTATCAACATTTCTAGCGATTATGTGGGCAAACTTGCTAGCTAGCTTGTAGGCCAATGCATTGCTCTTGTCCATTGGGCATGGAGTTAAAGCATAGAACAAAAATATGTATTTTCATAATAAATTGACTTTTCTAAAAAAAAAACTAAAGTTAGGAGAGGATATGGTAAACCGGATCATGTACATGAGTTCACTTAGTGAATTGAAAATATTGCAATGTGCATGAACTGAACTTATTGAAAGGGAAATTCTACTGTAACAAAACATTGTAGGATTTTCAATAACAATGTTTAAGAAACATTACATTTACAAGAATGGGAAGTTCATCTTCATTCAACCTTGAAAGATGAAATAATATAGGGACCACTCAAGATTGTATCAAAATCTGTGTGGTTTCCTAGCTTTGAACGATCAACATCCCAATTTAACACAATGTCTCCTTCATTGAAAAATCTGAACTTATCCTTTTTATCGAATGTTTTCTTTATCTGTCTTTGATTATTTTCCATATTCATGTGAGCTTGATCTCTTAGCTTTTGCAGCTCCATTAATTCTACATAATGAACATGTATTGGTTCATTCTCAAGTGGTTCCATCTGATGCAGTAAATACAATGCAAGAAACTCAAATGAGATGGGAATTCGTTCCTTTCATCCATAAATAAATTTGTATGGTGAATTACCAACTAATATTTTAGGAGTCACTATGTTGGCCCAAAGTGCTGAATTTAACATCAGATACCAAGCTCTTTGGTTGTTCTTGAGTGTTCTTCTGATGATCCTAAAAATATTTTTGTTAGTGCTTTCAGCTAACCCATTACCTTGTGGGTATTAAATAGACAAAGTAATCAAATAAATTACATGCTTGATAGCCAAATATTTTAATTTTGCAGTAAGAAACCCTAAGGAATTATCTGCAATGATAGTTGTTGAACACTAAGTTAGTAAATTATACCTTCGTAAATGATAAGATTGAAGTTTCATTAGCTTATTTCAAATCTACTTCTTCAGTATAACTTGTAAAATAATCCATAGTAGTCAAGATTCACTTGTTTCCTTATGACGAAGGTGGATATATCATGCCAATGAAGTCAAGACCCCACTGCATGAATGGTTGATCCACTAAAATGAGCTGCATGGATAGTGAAGATAAATCTTCCTTTCTTACAAAGAAAACACACTTCATACACTTTATAATCCATTCAAATAAGAACTAGACTATGTTGGGATAATACTAACTAGATTTCATAATTTTTAAGGTTGTAGTATGTGCTAAAATGTGGCCTCCTGCATTTTCTTCATGAAACTTAGATAATAGTTGTTGAATTCTATCATAATCAAGAATTCGCACAAAAAAATCCATTTATATCCCTTTCCATTTAAAATTTTATGAAAATCCATTTCCATTACACATTGAAATGTTGCACCGACATTGGAAATTCTGAAAGGAATTATTTTGTAAGCATAAGTGCCCAACTTTGTAGTGAAATTTGTTTTCTATCTGTCTTTTTCATGTACAAGAATCTAATTGTATCCACTATAACCATCCAAAAGGAATAATATATCTTAACCTGAAACTATTGTTGAGATCTGATCCATGTTAGGTAGTGGATAAAGATATTTTAATGAAGCTTTATTAATATCTCTAAAATCCACACATAACCGTATTTCTCTATTCTTTATTCAAACAAAAACAAGATTAGCTACCTAACATGAATATTTAACTTGAAAGATAATACCTAATTCAATCAATTTGGATAACTCTTTTCTCATCAAGCGCTCAATGTTAGAATTTACGGGCCTTTATTTTTGCCTAACTAGCTTGGACTTTGGCTATAAATCTATGGTATGTTGAGGTAAACTAGGACCAAAATCTCTGAGATCATGGTATTTCCAAGCAAAAACATATCGTAATTATTTACACAAATTAATTAAAGACTATTTTTCAGCTAAGGAACATACCTTTTCGATGAATAATTTATTTTCATCATTAACTAAGATCTCTTCGTAGTTATCTATGCGATTTGAGATCTTTCCTTTATCTTTTCTTAACTGATCATCAAAACTGAAAACAACTTCTAGTGTGACCAGTCCTTGGGGAAGCTTGTTTTTCTTCAATTGAACAATCTGGTCACCATATAAATGTTACAACTTTTCTTGATTTATCGTAGAAAATACAGCTTATTGCTACAAAAATATGCAAATTTTCTCATCATCTTCAAAAACTTGCCAATTTTGTTCATTATTAGGTACTGAAGGTCTAATAATTAGTTTTATGTGGTTATACTTTGTTGTTCTTTATTTGTTCTAGCACCTCAAAGCTAGCACCAACTACTGCAAGTCTTTCTGTATGTTTATTTTTAGATCTTGGAAGATATTTCATATTAATAACATCAAAATCCTCCATTAAATATGAAACTCCATGTTTCTAAGATATTAGTAATGAATTATTACATGCATTAAATTTTTTTACCTATGTGATTACTTAATCTAAATAAAAAAAAACTTACAGCATGTTGATACCTCTTTTTTAGGCCCATTGTAAGCCATGAATTAATGCTTCATATTCAGCTACATTATAAGTACATGAAAATTACAGAGTTACAGCTAAAAAATATCTTTCATTTGTAGGGGAAGAGAGTATCAAACCTGCACCTTGTCGTCTTTTGTTCTTGGCTCCATCAAAATGAATCTTACATATCCCTTCTGTTGTTTTTTCTGTTTTAGATAGCAAGGGAATTGGCGCATTTTATTCATGAAAATAATAGATGCCAAACAAATCTTCTTCCACTTATTTGAAAGCATGATCAGTATGTTCCTCTTGAGTTTTTTCATCCATAAATAGATTAGAAACACCATCTAATGAAAAAAATGTGTTATGACATCAAAATCAAATTGATCTATGGCTAAATAATTTACCGCAACATTTGAAGCATGAGGCTCAATATAAAATCTATTCAAAGGCTCTATATTAAAAGTAACTTTACTTCCATACCTTGGAGTATAGAATACGAATATCCAATCTAAAGAAATATAAACTCCTATCTTTGTAGTAAAATATCTTGATAAGCATAAGACAAAGTAAAAAGGTAAATATATGAAACTAACATCTTATAAGATAGAAACATTTAGAAAAATGTGTAATGTTAACACCAAATTTTTAATGATGCCAAATGTGTTAGTTTTTACTCCGTCTAGATGCAGCATACTTTTCTCTATAGGTTCATACTACAGACCTATATTTTTTGTAATTGCTTTAGGAATTACTATGATGTTTGCAACACTGTCAACCATACAGTTATGAATTAAATGACATTTAATAATAAACGATAGGTAAAAGGGTAGTGGTTTTTTAATATCATGATAATTTAAGACATTTTATACCATCCACTTAACCTCCTCCATATGATCTTGCTCAATTATACAAAGAACCATATCTACTTTTTAAGCTTCCTTTTCTACTAGTTTTGAAAAAATATGCCACTTAACAAGCTCATGAGAAAGAAACTCATGTTGTCCTAGAATACATAGAGCATCCTACAATGAAATATTAATATTTTTATTTTTCATTACCTAAACAATATTAAAAGGAGAAATAGTCTTTGAAACAACTTATCCAGTTTTAGAATAAGCTTTGACAAAAACTGGCTCTGCTTCAACAAATTTTGAAATTTGATGTATGAATAATCTTCTAGGATCGGATTGCAATTTTTTTGGCTGCTCCTTACGAGCTAAATTGCTTGCTATTTTTGAAGGGAAAAACAAATTGGTTGCTACTTTTTACTTGTACTCGTTGTTTTACCAGTGACTATAGGAAGAACAATTCTATTTTGTTGTTTTCCTTTATCCTAATCCTTTTCTTGAGAACTAGTTGTGACTGCAATAAAATCTTTTTCTCCAAAGTTGATTAAATTTTTTTATGGTGGTTTATAACTATGAGCATCTTGATTCCCACACTCCATTTGAGGCATAAATAATGATTTAGATTAAGGTTGTGCAATAAGGCTTATATTTAATAATGCATTTGGACAATTGGCTGTCGAATGAGGCTAATAACAAGGTAAACACCAATCTTCTGAAACTATATTAACTAGAAAAAGATCTCTAGATGAACTAAGATCCTTTGGATCAAATTTCCTTTAGTGATATGGCTACCTATAGTTCATATTTTGTATATAAGGTTTCCTATTTTGTTTATTTTACTGGTAAAGATCTTGGTAAGTCCTGTTAGGCTGAGCTAGTTTGTTCTAAATTGACATTAACTTATTCCCCATAGTCTACAAAGCCTTAAATACATCACCTGATGGAGCTATAATACTAGGCTATATAATGGTAGTAGGCTATGAAACAAGTGCCAAATCCACTATAAGAGGCATTGAAGGCCTTCTGGATAATTTATCAGCTTGAATAAGGTTGTTTTCATCCTTAATGGCAATATCATAAGCTGCTAGGAGAGTATCTCCTCCCATAGACCTAATCATGAATGAAATATCACTATTTAAATATCTAAGAGAATATAGAAATGCATGATTATCTTGAGGCTTAACACTAGTGTTAGTACAGAATCATAGCACCCCTGAATGTCTGCATCTAGATGGGTAAAGACTATAAGTGTGATTGCACAACATGGACCATCTCTCAAAGTGTGGTACCTTGCGAGTTGAGAGAGCTCTCTGGATTAAGGTCGGTTCCTATTCCTCTGTTCACGTGCACAAAAAAAATTTCCAGAGGATCTATTCTAAAACTTAATTTATCTTACCAAGGAGATAGGGTTGAGAAGATACAAAAATTAAACCTAAGCTAACGAGGTGATGCACCGAAGGAATGCTAGACACTCATTTTGCAATTTAACATAGACCACAAAAATGTAATACAAACACCATGCACTAGTTACCAAACTATAATGAGAGATCAGAAGGCAACAATAAAACACATGAGAGGGTTGAAAACCATCCCCAAACATATATTATTGCTCAAAAGTCGATACAGTACATTATAATGGCCAAGAGGCAAAACTTAGCATTACAACTTGAATGGGGAGTTTAGAACTCCATGAACTCATCTACAGAAAAGTGGAGAAGGGAGGGTGTAAAATAGAAAAATGTCCAACCCTTTACAATGAACCCCTCTTTTTCTTTTATAGATTTAGCATAGAGAAAATAAGGAGAGAGAGGTAGGAAAATTAATTTGAAGCTCAGCTACTGGCCATTAATGCCTCTACCATTCCGGTCGAAATATGTCATGTCTATTGCTTTGTGTCTGCTCGGCGTGTTGAAGAAGGGAGAGTGGCGGATCAAATCAAATCTGATCTGGTTGTTGGGGAAAACTTGATTACATATTAATTACTTGAAGGCGCTTTCCCCATTTTTCACCCACCAAACCTATTTAAAATTAAAGCTTCAAGTTTCCATGGCGTATGTGAGGTTGTGACCTTTCCAACGGTGTCAAATTGTTGAATTTCAGGAACTGGGTCAAAATATATGTCCATTTGAATGTTTGAGTTGGGTCCATACAAAAATGGTGAAAACCACTGAGCAGAACAAGTTCGCGGGCCTGAAACTCACTTTGTGCCCTTTGCCACCAAAAATGCAAAATATGCCCTGCAGCCCCACAATTTACTTTTGGCAACAAAAAAACACTTTTGGGCCCTATGGTCCATTTTTTCCATTTGGGAAAAAATTCACTCCAAGGTCTGCCAGACTGCATGCAATTGGTGCTTGACATGTGGCTCTTTGGAAATCGATGGAGGTGCGGCTTCTTTTTTCCCTTTACACCTTCTTGGGGAAAAAGTTCAAATTGCCTCTAATGACCTGCTAGCCCACTTTGACTTTTCAACATGGAAAGGTGTCCCTTTTCGAGCCTTAGGAAATTTTCATCATTTTTTCTTTAAGATCCCCACAGGCTTAGGCCCAAAATTAACTTTGTGCCCTGTTTTTGCATAAAGCACAAAATTTTCAAAACTTCCTGGAGACCCGCCAGCCCAAAACTTTCTTGGAAAATTTTTCCTCATCAGGCCCGCTAGCCCACATTTTCCCTTTGGGTGAAAAGTGATCAAAATATCCCATTGCCCTGGCTCTCCGCATTGGCAAAAATTCTTAAAAACTCCCGCCGGCTCGTAACTTGCAAAATATGAGGTGTTTGAAGGACTTCTTTATATTTTTCGAAAGCAGAAGAAATTTCCAACCTGATGAAGATGCTTTCACGAAACCTTAAGTGCTTACAATATAAAAAAAAATTGATTGAAGCACTAAAAGGGGGAAAATTGGTGCAGTTAACAAGAAATAAGCATGAGCTTATTTTGGATAATAACTAGCTGGAATTTGTTCCCAAGTTCTAGGAAATGTAATGTTAAAACTAGCCATAAATTCATAAGGATCTCTTTTGATTATAGAAATTTGTTCTATAAGAGATAGGTGATCACAATTGTCTTGAAATTACTTAATTAATTTCTCTCCTAACTCATCCAAAGTTTCTATACTCCCTATCAGTAAGGTTCTGTACCATTGTAATGTTTGTCCTTTAAATCATGCATCTAAGAGTCTTAAAGCTACATCTTCATAAGTTATATTATGAACTACAAAAAGGGTTGCAATATCTTTAATGTGCTCTGTAGGGGTAATCTTATTTTCACACCAATAAATGAAGGTAAACAATTCAAGATAGCAACAGGTATATCATGGTAAATCTGAATTACTAAAGGGTTGTCATTAGTGAAGGTTAAAAAATTTCTATCTGGTTGTAAAGCCATTGGAATAATAGTGAATTGAACAAAAAGATTAATACATGGTGAAGGAAGATTAGGAGGATGGTTGCAAAAAATGGGCCTATTATAATTTAAGGTATTGTCAACTCTTCTTCTTCTTGCAAATTCAAAGATAAATAAATATACCCAACAAAAATTCCTCTTACTAATGATATTTTATTCAGTTTAGGCATGGAACATGCTACAAAACTGGTCTGAAATCAAACTTACAAAGTTGCCAAAAAAATATTTTCATTTTTAGATAAAAAATGTCGCTTGCTTCTCCAAAAAGTGACTTTCTTTCACTATAAATTTTTCTAATCTAATGAAGATCTCATCTTTGGTCCCACCGGGTATGCCAAAAATGGTTATCTCTTAAAATTGCACCTTGGTTGAGAGATGACAATAGGGGTTCTAAGTTTTCTTTGATCTATGAATTTCATAGATACAATGGAAACACCTCAGGTCTGTGGGTATACCTATTGTTGAGGTGAGTCTATGGTATCAAGGCCGATTCCTTATTGATGTATCTGAAACTAATTTTCTAGGGGTTTTGAGGGTAAAAAGATGACTGTAACTTAAATTTAAATGGGTGATACACCAAATTTATTGAGGGCTTTGAATAATTATATGCACAATAAAATTGAGAATGAATTTTAAATGCAGGGAACCAATGACATTCTGCAGAATATTAAGGAAAACACTTATGTATTGAGGGATAAATCACAACAACACAACAAGATAAATATGCACACTAAGACTATGTAGAAAATACCAGATTTACAGTAAGGTAAGATGATTAATCATGGAATTAAAATTCATAAGAATTAATCGAAAGATACACACCACTACAAATAATTGGAAAGGAAAACACTAGTTCTCATTCAAGAAAAAACTAGCATAAAATTGCTTCACCACTACTATGTCAAGAAAATACTCTCTTGTGCCTTGCTAGTGCACACAATATATATAAAAAATTCACGCAACCCATCCTAAAAACTAGCTAAAATTTGTACTCACCCGTGCATGCTAATTGTACCCTTTTATTATGAATAAATAAAGGAATAAAAATAGACATGTTGATTACGATGAGGCATTAATATACTTAGTTACAAGAATAAACTCAAGTCAAAATGCAGTTTGACTATTCTATTTTTAATAAAACCTTGCAGGTAAATAATTTAGCTAATAATATCTCTTGCTTGTTGAGAAAGTCTCCTCCAATGCAAGTGCGTGATCTGGTTTTCTTCTGTTTGATGTGACACTTGTAATTTGACCCACTTGCAATGATAAATTTGGCACTTTTAAAATTTCATCCCTTGGATGCACATGCAAAAATAATATCCCTGTGTGAGAAAAATAATCCGTTTGTCTTCATACTTTTCAAAATATTCACCCTCTAATGTGGGGACCTCCTGTAGGCATGTATAGGAAAATAATACCCTTATTTTGTGAAAAATAAGGTAATTAGCATTTCAAAAATGGTCTTCATGATCTTTGATGTTGACATCTTTTCACTTCTTTGTTGTTTTCTTCTAGTGGATGACATGAAAAACATACTCATTAGTCTAAAGTTAAAAGGTAATATTATTTTTGATAATTCGGTCTTATTTTGATCAACACATTATGCACTAATTATTTGGCCCTCTTTGACTTAGCCATGGCACATAATTTGGTAATGATAATGTTGGGTTTCTTTTTATTATCTTTGCATAGAACATGGTTTTGGCCATTTTGATTCATCATTGTCACCACCTTTTGGTTAATCAACATCATATGATTTACAAGGTGGTCGGTATTTGAATATTTTTTGGCATATGGTTTAAGACCTTAATCATGTCAATGCAATTATTTATTTGTTGGGGTCGACCCCCCCTCCCCATGATGACTCGCCCTCAGAAGGTTTTTCAATGGATGTCACTAACCATGGTTATTAGGGTTTTTTGATGCATTGGCATGTATGTTTTATGCAAACCATGGTTGAAACCAATGCGAGTTTACATTGATTGTCGATTCTGATATTTACCATTGATCTTGGTAGTGTTTGAAGCTGCACCTATAATATCATGAACGTAGAAGATGGGTTTGATTTGATCCTGATGGTTGTTCCTTAGCTATTGATCAGTGTACCATTGTAAATTTGGGACATTGATCATGGAATTGGTTTATTAAGTTGAGTTAGTATTTGTGAACGTTGGATCTGATACTTTTAGATATCAACCATCGATTTTCTAACTCTTCTTAGTTAGGTTTACATGATAGAGTTTAGGGTTGGGTAAAAGGACCCAAACCCAACATTTCATTCATTATGCATATTTTAGTTTCATGGGTGAAGCCATGTCAAATTTTTCAGTAGCCACCATTGTTCTGCATGTCAAGCTTGAAATCAATCTTTTCTTGACTAATGTAACTCTATATTTGTGAATACTTTGTATATTTTATCGGTTTTTTCTCTCTGGTTGGAGCTCTACAAGATTGTTTGGTTGTCAATTTTGTGTGATTTCAAGCTTGAATTTGATGCTTTCATTTTTATCTATTTTTAAGTAATATATTACTCTAGCTCATAGAGGTTCACTGTATTCTGCCAAATCTCTGTTATTATTGTCATTTCTGCTCTAGTTTGAGCTCTATTAGATAGTTACTCCACCATTGACGATGATCTAAAGCTCAGTTTCTTGCAGAATCAAACTCTGTGAGTGATTTCAGTAGTCTCCTTTGATCATTTCAAGTCTGGTAATTGTTTCAGTTCTACCTTTTTGGGTTTATCAATGATAATACGTTATTTCTGTTGCACTTCCTTGTTTGTTTATAATAAGAATTGTTCTCGGGTACAAAACCCATCGCGCGTCATCTTTATTTTTCTCTATTTTTGATACATCATATGGGGTTTTACAAGCTCAACCCAAACAGTGAGTTTTGATTTTCCATTAGTTCGAGTTCTTACAAATTAATATAATGAATCATTAATCAATGTAATAATCAAAGGTTTGTAGTGTGCTTTCTTGTGTTTTTCTTGCAATCTTGAGTTCATGATTTGAACTCGGTATATGTTAGTTGAGCTTTACATTGTCAAACGAATCTCATAAACTTATAATATAAAAAAAAGTCTTCATTGCGTTCTTTGTTTTACTTGTTCCACTGACTTTTTTTGACTTGTAGATCTAAGATTCCTTCATGGCTTCAAGTTTGTACAAAACAGAGTGTCAAAATTCATAGATTTTTACACCCTCTAAATGCCATTTATTTTTATTCATTGTTAAACTAGGATTTTTTTTCTTCAGTCGCCATCGATTTTTTGAGATTTTCGTTTTTGTACTTCGTTTGTATTGGCACGAGCCTGTGATATGAGATGGTTGTTTCATTTTATCCCATGTTCGATTGATGAGATCAGTACCCTCATTTCGGAATGTGTTTTGAATTGTTGTACTAATATGTATACTCTTTATTTCTATAGTCGTGTCTTGGACTAATATTTTCTTGCCATAATTGACTAAAATTTAGGATTTTTTTTCAATTTATGATAGTTGTTTTCAGAAATTTTATTTTGTTTATGGACTCCATTGTAGCTTGCATCATGTTATTTGTATCTAGTTTGGGATTTCTATACCTTTGTACTCATCTGGATATTTTCCTTAAAAAAAACCTCGATGGAGTTGTACTATGTTGATTTATATTTTGATTGCGAATATGAAACGGTCTTTGAAAACGTACTTAATGATTAGTAGTTTTCAAACATGTACCTTGGTATTTTCTTACTTCTAAATAAATTTGTTCCTTTTTATAGTTGTATGTTGAACTTAGACGTGATATTATGGAAAATATCTTAAAGCATCTAGAATTTTTAAGTTTTGTAATTGTTTAGGATTTTCTGGTTCCTATTGATTTTGAAAATGATCTTTAGGAACTGATAGAAATTTCTAATATGTCTTAATAGTTGATAAACTTGCAAAATGAATCTTTATTCCTTAAAATTTATTAGTAGACTTTGTTCACTTTTCATTTCAACGAGACATATGAGAGCATTCTCGAACCTGTATTCGGAATTGTAAATTTATTTTTGATGTTGAGCTCCTTTTTTCAATCGTAATGTTGATCTATTTACTAATCTTTGAATGCCTATCACTTTTGAATTCTTATGAGGTACATTCTGAAACTGAAGATATTGTGGTTGTAACCTTACATTATTTATATCTGCTAGAGATGTTTTCATGGTGAACAATATTTTGGATTTGAAACTACAATATTTTTCTATTTGTATCTTCCCTCTTGATTCATCTTTGAGCAAAAATTTATCCTGAGTGATCATTATTTTCTTTGCATTCATCATTTTTGCTCTCTATAATTTTTTTTAGCTTGGAAATTTTTGAATCTTCATTGTGTATTTCAATTCTTTTGTATAATAAAGGAAGGAATAATAAATATTGTGATCTATAGAATTCTTAATCTTCATGAAGTTAACCATCCACGAATGATCAATTAGAACATGTTTGAACTTGTAGACTTTCTTTCCTGCACAATAAAGGAGGCATGCTATTTTTGTTGATGTTTCCATGCCTTTTGATTCTGTAATATGCATTCCTTTAAAAAAAAATTAACATCTAACCTTAGAAAAGTACATTATGTAACTTCAGAATTTATCTATTTTCTTACATTAATGAGCTAAAGATAATGAATTTTTTCTTTTATTTGGGTACTATAATTTTGCATTCTCCTAGATGGACTTATATCCTTATCCATTGTAGCTGTAACATGATTATAAACTTGTACTTATTTGAAAATTTATCTGTGATTTGAAGCTAATTCACTTATGAACCTCATTGTTGGTCTTTTACCTATTGTGTAATTTTGAGGTTTGTTCTAGAATCCTAAGATGTTCCTTCTCTTGCTTCTTGCAAAATGATCATTTTTAAAAGTTTGGATATTCTTATTTCCTTCTATAATTCATAATCTTGTTCTTGGAACAGCTATGTAACATCTTGATTCATGAAACCATGAGTACTTTAACAGAGTTTTGTAATTGTATTCTTGAGAAATCTAAATCTTGAATGATTTCATTTAGTACAGTAATAATTCAAGAAAAATATTTTTGCTTTATTCATCTGCTACATGTACCTACACACTTAAGAAATAGTTAGAAAATAAATAGGATTTTTGGCCTCTTTTATGTTCCATAGTCTTTTTCTTTTTTATTTTTATTTTTTGTTATGATTATGTGAATCATATATGCTACTATAAGATACTAATTTCTCAATTTTGCATTTGATACTTGATGTACCTTATGACTCTGATATTAGGAAATCCATTTCCATTAAGTTGGAAAGTACATGAGTAAAAATAAAACTATGAGCTCCTAACTGAAATCCTTTTCTTTCATTTTTCAGGTACATTGTAGGTGCTAAATGGTAAGGATGGAAGATGGAGCTAGAGCCAAAACAAAGAACACTAGGAGAAAACCCAAGGCAATTATGGGTTTTGTTTGTACTTTTTTGCTTTTAGATTTATGCATGTGTACTTCCTACTTTAGTAGTTCTCAGTTACGTCCCATGGCTTGTGTGGAAAACATTGAATTTGATTATGAATAAATGACATTAATTTTTGTGACTAAGTTGTATACTTCTTTTTGTATTCTGATTTTATGATGGATATTGATTGTATAATGAAATAAACAAATCAATTACATGATTAATAGTATTTAAACATGTATAAATAATGAGTTTTAATGCACCTCTAGCTAAATAATGAACTCTAATTCTTGTAACTGTAACTCTATTTGCTACTCCTGAATATAACGTTTGAACTAAACTATCATTTCCACCTCCATTGATGAAATGCATTAGTCCTTCGGGGATTTTGTGTTTCCTTGTTGAAGATGAACATGGAATGGGAGTCTATGTGAGGTGTTACCTTTTGTAACAGCAAGCATAGCTGTAGATTACATGTAGTTAATACTTTCTTGCAACTGAAAACATAATAAAAATGTATAAGCACCCTAGTAAGGTTCATTTCATCAATGCCTTCCATCAGAAAACAAAAATTTTCAGTTGCCCATTTTGCATGAGCGCAAAAATTATCTAAGGATCCCTGGGTAAGATTTAAATTATTATGAGTTAAAAATAAAATATAATCAAAATAGGGAGGAAAACAAAAAGATATTTCTATATTTAAATCCATTCTTATATAGAATTTTTTAATAGCTTATCCTAACATGCCTACCACATTCTGCAATAATCTCTTAAATTTCACACTTTGATGGAAAACTAGTTTTCTGAAGATGTATCCTTAAAGATAGAAAAAGATCAAGTTGTAAAGGATTGGCTCCTTTACGATTAACATATCCATAGACATAATACATTATTTGTGATTGGAAATATTAAGGAAAATTGATGTGGAAAGTGAAAATGGAAAAGGAAATGAAAATCAGAGGGAGATAGAGAGTGATGGATCTTGGGAGATAAATCTATGGGTATCTTACCTAAGACTAAGAATGTATTTCTCGTGAACTAATTTTTTTAGGATAAGGTAAACAATTTGGTTTTACATTAAGTGTTTATTGATATCTCTTGTGAATTTTTTTTTATTAATATATTAAGTGTTTATTTATTTTTATTTTATTTTTTATTAATTTATAAGTAACATATGTAAATCATCCAATAAGTGTAAGGGATATCTATTGAATGGAAAAGGGATGTGATGCGCGTTTGAAGTTATATATATGCCTATCGGCCTAAATATCAATATCACATTTGGTGTTATAAACAAGGTGATAGGCTTGGTAAAATTTGATTGTTATTATCAATTTTAAAATTAATCTAATAATTTATTATAATATTATAACTATAATGATATTTATTATAAATAATATTATTACAATGATAATAAAAATAACAAGTATTATTTTATTTGTTATAATAATTAATAAAAATAAAAAACATAATTATTAGTAAAAATTCTAAATTCTATATTTAAAATAGTATTATTTATAATTATAATGATTATAAATAATAATTATTACTAGTCTTTGTTTCTATCGAAGAATCACACTCTCCATTGTTAGATAGAAGCCGGGAGCAAAAACTCGCACCTCATCCATGAGTCCTGTTTGGCTAAGGCTTCCTGGACTACCCTTGGAATTCTAAGAAGTCAATGTATTGGATAGGATAAAAAATTGATTGGATACTTGATCGATCTCGATTCGACTATAACCGTCAGAAATATATTCAACGTATCCAGGATCTATGTTAATGCCTCTATTGGATCTTCTCCCTCAGAGGATATTAATCTGATATCTAGAAACAAAATTTTGAAGAAAAAATTGATCTACGAAGATTCACCATTTTTGTATGGTAAATGCAGGAAAGTAGGACACGTGGCATACGGATGCAAGGAAAAAAAATCCCATTAGCTGCATAACATGCATAATTGATTTGGAGAAGACTAGTGAATCATAGAGCAAGGAAAATCAAATCTAGTGATGGCGGAGTATACACCCCATTGAGTTGAGTCTTTTAGCGAGATCATAATAGATATGGGTTTCAAACATGGGGCGATGGAAAATGTCTTTAGGAATGTGAATGACCCAAACCCCCTAAGAAATGAAGTTGACACCATTTCAAATTTGTAGCGGGAAAGATGTGACATCGAGCAGATGGACAATTGTCACGAGTCTTTGGAGCGCATAAACATTTCAAAATCCCCCTATCTGCATTTAATGAGGGAGAATACAGAGTGAAGTGAGGAAATGGTCAAAGCACGAAGTGATGAGATTTCAGCTTTTGGTTGCACGGGACATGGCACCAAATAGCGGTTTGGAAAGAAAACAACTGCTAAAGATACAAACTTCATTCAAACAACTATTTTGTTGGTATTTTATATTAATAACTATAATTACGAGAAACCCCATAATGAATTGGTTGGAGTGGAAATGGTAATGGTTAAGTCATATGGGATGGAGAACTTCATTAACAAAGGAGGTTAAGTGGGCTGGACGAATGTAAAGAACAGAACAATGTGCTCTCTATGTCATCCCCCAAGTGTGAATAGGAGTCATGCTTATAATGTAAAAACCTAGGAATCTTTTGTCTCATGTTTTCGGTTCTAGTCCTAGTTGATTCAAGTCTTTGTTATGTTTTTGACCACCCATGGACTAGATATTAGAGTTTTTTGGTTTTGACACACTTATTGATCCTTGAAATTTTCATTGCTTTATCAGGATTATAGATCCCTGGTTGTAACAAGGTGGGGACCCTTGAAAAACCTCACTTTTTACTAATTATAAATTAAACAAAATTATAGGTATATTTACTATTATTATTCATCATTAAATATTATAATTTATAAATATAATTATTAAACTATAATAATTTTTTTAACCACTATAACAATTGTTATTACATTACAATAATATGAAATATATTATAATAATATTTATAATTATGAAATCTAGATATTCATTATTACTATAATAAATATTATTACTAATTTTTTTAATAATTATGATTAAAAAATTAACATATTTAATTTTGAACTTAGACAACACAAAGTTAATAATTAATTAAATTTTAAAAGTTATATACATAATTAATATTTTTAAAATTTGTAATTTATAAAAGTTTACATAAATAGCTATTATTACTTATAATTTTAATAACAATTATTATTTCTAATAATAAATTTAAATGTACTTATTATTATAAGTATAATTACTATTATTATTTTAGATAAGGTAATGAGGATTTGGTTTTGAGGGAAGGGAAAAACCATGTACATGAAATGAAGCCAAGCCAAAGGACAACTAAAATGAAACAAGAATGATTTAGAAGGGATCACTAAACTTGTACATCTTGTTGTTGAGTAGGTTTCAGAAGTGTTAAAAATAGTGCACAACAAGAAAAAATATATTCCCAAGAATACCTTTTCTCGAACCTAGATGTCTCTTTCATTGCTTGGAAGATGTTTCTTTTGGTTTTTTTTGGTCTGTTAATGTTTTTAATTTGAACTATTAGGCCTTTTGTATTCTTGGGTAACATCACAATAAAAAACATTTTATCCTTGATAAACATTTTATAATAATATTTTTAATATCTAGTATAAAATTAATATTTATAATTATTATAAGCATAGTAATTATTTTCATTATAATTTATAAATACAATTATTAGTATATCGATTACTCCGACAACCCTTTTACATACGTCTTTCGATGTATTTATTTTATCTTACAAAAAAATGTAATGAAATTATATGTTATTTTATAAAAATAATTATTATGTTTTTTTTGTAGTGAGAAGTTTATATCAGTATTAAAACTGAATATTAATATGAATATTAAAATAATATTACTATTATTAATAATATTATTATAAAATAATATTACTATTATTAATAATATTATTATAAAATAATATTATTATTATGAATTTTTGTTAAGTAATGGTAAAAGTTGTTTAAGGGGACCCTAACCCATAAAATCAGTGGAGAAAAATCTATTACATTGAGGATCAAATGTAGCAGCCTCTACTAGCGGCACAAAGAAACAAAAAAACATGAAAACAAAACAAACATCGCAATCGAAACAACAACACAAAATACTAAACCTCAACACTCCTTCTCTTGAGATAGATGTGCATCTTGACGAGGATGTTATTCATGTATGTTTTCCTATTCAAAACCTTCTAATCCTTTTCCTTATTTGAATTTTCATTTTTATTAATATGGATTATAATCATCACTTCTAAATTTTCCTTAGAATTTTGAGTCCTAGAAGAATCCATAGAAAAGGGATTTCCCTTTTCCTCTTCCAACAAAACTACAAAAATTTGAAGAGGATTCATCTGAGTAGTGTTGGTGTAGGATATTTACCATGCATATAAGTACATGGGATTCCTCCAAATAGGTGATTCAACATTCTTAGGTATCCTAGGGTGTCATTATGGCCTTACATGCATCATAGAGCGTCACAGGACTTACATTTGACCTACTATTATGGGAATGTAACTCCCACCTCTTGACGGCTACATTTGTGGGGGAGTTACACACCCCACTACTATATGTCACCCTTTCATCTTGATCAATACAATGGAATGGAGTTATGTATGAGATTTGAGCTATTCTTTCCTTAATGCATGCACATTGCTCTCATGGGTGATTTCTTGCTTCGATCTTGAAGCTACATCATTTTGCAATTCAGTGCAACATTTTTATGCTCATGGATTCCCTCTAGATATTCATCATTCCTTTAACATGGTATCAGATCTTGGGTATTGGAATCGTGTTACTCACAATAGTTTCTTATGAAAGCTCTCATTTGCATGTGCTCTACTTGCATTTTTTAAAGGGTACTTTGTCGATTTTCTCTATCATTTGCTGAGCTCGTGATTGCTTCTATACTACCTTGACTTTATTTCTTGGTCATTACATTCACTGCATTCACCTACTCGTGCATAGTTTCCACATGCATTCCCTTCATCCAACTTAGATCGTTCAACTCCTTCTTCATTTGACACGGTGGTTTGTTTATGTTTCTCTCATTCTTGTTTTTTACCTTGGCTCGGGGATCTATTTCTGGTTCAAACGTGTGTGATTTGGCACTGTTCATGGTTTCGAGTTTTCTAGGATCTGCATGTGTTTTTTTTTGTGTTTCAGGGTGCATTTTAGTTTCAGGTTCATGAGTTGCATATTTAGGATCTTAGTGCTGTCTTATTTTTCACTTCAAGCTATACTCCACCCGCTCACCTTTCATTTGCATGCATCCTCCTCATGGTATTGCATTTTTCATTCTATTCCTCCATCGAACTTATTCATTTTCATTGATCCATGGTTCGGGTTTTATTTGGGAGCTCGTCATACAAATTAGGTTTAAGTTTACACTACTCAAATTATGCATTTTGACTCACTACCTTGGTCTTTGAAGCTCGAGTTTTCCACATTCCAACTTGCCCTGTTTTTTCTTGGCATGTTTCTTATTGGTTGCATATGTGCTTTCACTACAATGGATCAGTCTTGGGCTACTCTGGTTATTCATAATTTTCCTTGTTGTGTACAGTTTACACGCTCTGATCAAAACCAACACTTTCTCTACTTGGTGTTGGTTATACTCCAAGGATCTATGTTTATGATTTTACCTCTATACATGGTGGAAACAATCAACACATGGCTTAGTTGGGGATATTAATTTCCACCACAAGTGGCTCAACTCGGGAGGACATCCTAACATATTCCAGATGTAAGCACTGGATCCGTGAACACATTCACACCAACATGGTAGCTTTGTCCATAAACTTGGTAAATCCCCTATACCTCAATTGGGTGCCACATTCCACATGACATCTTACCATACAACTCAGATTTTAGTCACTCCTTCAACTCTTGCATTGTGATTTTCCATGTGAACCACTCCATTTCTCATGGTATCTCTTCCAGATTGTGGAAATTTTGTGTAATACAACTTGGATTGGTCCACTGCCATAGCTCAGTCAAGAGAGCTATTCCTAGCTCGCAAATAGAGGTAGCTTCTAGCTTGGTGCATCCATGGCTTAACACCTTAGCTGGGCCCATCCCTTTTAGACTTGTTTAGTAGTTAAAAGAAACCATTTTTTGATGTTTTAAGGATAAAAACATTCATTCTTGGCATCGTAATATTTTTTGGGACATATTTTTCTTGTATTTAATGTCCTTCATTCGTGTCTCGAAGATGGAGGGTGAAGTCTGAGGTTGGCAGGAGGTTAATCCCCACTCGTAAGCAAATCAAACACTAGCTAAAATTTGATGTAATTTTAAATAAATACCCATATGACACCCTTTGCACCCATTTTGGGCCCATTTTTAATCCATTTGTAGGGCTTATTGGCATTTTTGATTAGTTTTGGGAATCATTTTCTTGCTATAACTTTTGACTTGCTACTCAGTTTTTAGTGCTTCTTTAGTCAAAGTTGCATGACTTTTCACACATTAAGTGATGAAATTGTCAATTTTGTAAACACACAAATTTATAAATTTCCACATTTGGGGGGTCACTAGTACTCTTGGGCCTTGTTTTACACGCAGTCGCATTATCGGCCGAGTTTGACGTCTTGTATTCTTGTAACTTACAATTTTGATTCCAAATCATGGAGGGTTCTCTTTCTAGACTTCAGCATCGTAGGATAACTTTACAACCTCCTCCACTTCCTACTGGGAGAGAGAACTATTTAGCAAGGCATGCTTCTCTTGAATGCTACTTTTTATATGAGGTTCTTTCACACTTCTTACTTGGAAAAAAATTTGCACCTATTGATCATCGTCATCTTGAAAATTTTCTCAATACTTGTGACCATATTTTTACTCACATGATTATGCATGTCTCTCCATCTCTCTAGTTTCACATGGCAGACTCAAAACCACCCCACCATGTCTAGAGCATTCTTAAGTCCCTCTATAGATACCCTTCACATACTACCACTGTTGTTGTTAGTTTTCATTCAATTATCTCCTCTATTTCTTCATGTGATGATAATATCCACTGAAAAAGACTCACTTGGTTATAATTCTGATGAAAAGAATTTTGCACCCAGTTCATATGTCAAGAGTACTATAGAGGACTCTTCTCCTCTTTTTCTCACTATTCTAGTGAGTGTTGACACATCCCTCATATCATCAACTATTGAGCAGTCTCCTATAAAGTCTCATACAGTCATCACACCCACCTCTTTGCAATCTTCATTGTGTGACGCCCCTTACACTCCTCTACCTTCATTGGATGATTCATACCTATCTGACATCGCTCTTATGTTCATTGAGCCTCCTCATTTGGAGGATTATCTGCCTGACCTTAGCCATCTTTCCGTAGAGAACACTTTTTATGTACTACAGGATCCCCATCCATCTACAAGTATTTTAGAGGAGTTTATGATCTCTGTTGTTGGGAGTACCACTTGTGGGAATCTTACCACCTCCACTTTTCCGGAGACCTTCATTGATCCACCCTTGCTTTTGGATCCATTTTTTGTTGTGGGTGATGTTTTACTTCCTTCATATCAATTAAAAATTCTTTCTATAGGTGTTTCCCTTATTCACTTTGACAGTTCTATGCACGTGGCATTACCTATAGTTCCTTGGCACTTAATTGTTATACCTATGTCATACTTTCGTGGACCATACTAAGATTTCTTCATGCAACTGCCTTCAGTTTCCTTCATGGAGTGGGTAGATTTCTAGCATGCCATTTATATCCTTCCTAGGGGAAGGCACACATTTTGGTGCGGGTGGCTATTCTTCAGTCTAGAGGAAGAGGATCTTGTGATCAACATTCTTCTCGGAGACCTCCTAGAGCTATAGAGTTTGGATCTGTCCATGGCTTCTTCTACATTCCTCTCGTCTCCCTCTTATTCTTTCTGAGATGTTACCTCTTTGTACATGGGTACCTTTACAGGCTCATCTATGGCCGGGACCCATGCTTGCAATCTTTCTTAGATTAGAGAGTGGACTTGACTCTCTTTTAGGTGGAAAATTTTCCCACTGCGTTTTCTCCTTTTACTCCACTTTTTGAGAGTTTCTTCTATGTGGGTACCTCATCCACTTCTCCTTATTTTCATCTTTGTGTCCACCTAAACTATGTTTGAAGGGGTTGTTGGTGTAGATTATTTACCATGCATATGTTTAAGTACATGGGATTCCTCCTCATAGGTGGTTCACCATGTTTAGGTGTCCTAGGCTGTCATTATGACCTTTCACACATCATAGAGCATCATACGAGTTACATTTAACCATTTATTCCAAGAATGTAACTCTCACCTCTTGACGGATACATTTATGGGGGAGTTACACACACTGCTACTATATGTACACCCTTTAATCTTGATAAATACAATTGAATGGAATGATGTATAGGTTTTGAGCCATTTTTCCCTTAATGCATGAACATTGCTCTCATGGGTGATTTCTTTCTTTGATCTTGAAGGTACATCATTTTGCGATTGAGTGCAACATTTTGATGCTTATGGATTACCTCCAGATCTTCCTCATTCCTCTGACATGGTATTAGATCTTGGGGATCAGAATCATGTTTCTCACAATAGTTGCATACTACTCTCTATCTCGTAGTTTCTTGTGCAAACTCTCCTTTGCATGTGCTCTACTTATATTTTTCTAAGGGTATTTGGCCAATTTTCACTATCAGTTGCTTAGCTCATCACTGCTTCTATACTTCCTTCAATTTAGTTCTTGATCGTTGCATTCACTACATTCATCAACTCGTGCATAGTTCCCACATGCACTCAATCCATCCAACTTGGATTGTTCAGCTCCTTGGTTTGACACAGTGGTTTGGTCATTTATATCTCATTCCTATTTTTTTCCTTGCCTCAGGGATCTATTTCTTGTTTGAATGTGTGTGGTTTGGCTCTATTTGTTGTTTTACATTTTCCAATATCTACATGCATTTTCTATGTGTTTTGGGGAGCATTTCAGGTTCATGGGTTACAAATTTAGGAGCTTAGTGTTGTCTTGTTTTTCACATCGAGCTATACTCTACCTTCTCGCCTTGATTTTCTGCATGTATCCTCCTCATGGTCTTGCATTGTTCATTTCATAGCTCTATCTAACTCGTGCCTTTCAATTAATCCACGACTCAGGTTTTTTTAGGAGCTTGTGGTCCTGCATACAACTCAAGTTTCAATCTGTACTACTCGAATTGTATGTTTTGACTCACTTCCTTGGTTTTTGAATCTTGAGTTTTTCACGCTACAACTTGCCTTATTTTTTTCCAGGAACGTTCCTTTTGAGCTTCATACGTGCTTGCACTACATTGGATAAGTCTTTGGCTACTCTGGTTATTCAGTGTTTTCCTTGCTATGCACAATCTGCACGCTCGAATTGTAATGACCCAAAAATTCCACACACGAACAACACAGTGAAATACAGGATAATTTTTTTTTGACTTGCTTGACACATAACATGACACAACATGTCGTCACCAAGGATACAAATAACATTGTGAACAACTTGATACAAGGATGGCCATAAAGGCAGTATGGAAATTTTCACACCTATCAAGGACAATTTACCTTTCTTTTTGACAAGACAACATAGAATTCCAATCACAGAACACACTTACAGTTAGGGCCAACCAAAATGAGATATTCTTGAGGGTTATTTATTTTAAAAGGACATCTTGCAATTCTTAGCTTACGTTTTCAAGGAGGCTCAAGATATGATACATACAATTCATCTTACCAATGCTAAGTTTATTCCTTTGACACTGAGTAATTATCTTTAAATCTTCTCTATTATGACATTTATTTGCTTAATTCGTTTATCAAGAAAAAGGAGTATTTAAATTCCACAAAGTCATCTAGTCTCCACTAACGCTACTAAGATTCATTCTTGCCCACAAGACAACATGGTTTTAAGTTCAACACACTTAAGAGAAGAGGTACAAGGTGCCTTGGAAAAGGGTTAGAGGGAGAAGGTTGAGATGAAACATCTTTAGGACGTCATTAGTTATTGCCAGTATTTAATTGAAGCTAGGGCTCTTAACCAGAATTATCAACAACTTTACTTAGGCTTCACTAAAAGTATTAACAAGGAGTAAAAATTTACTTTCCAAAAGGCGCTGAGAAAGATGGTGAGGTCTCCAATTTGTTTTCTCTGGCTTATTAAATCTTATCATATTCAAACAACTAACAGTTCATTTCACCTTAGGGTTATTTTACAAATTTCACCGTAACAGGAATAATGTTCACCAGAGGAGCTAGGGTTAACATGTTATAAAGTTTACCTACAATGATAGTCTTGCCCTTGATTACTTAAAGAATTACTTTCTCTCAAGTTGGTGACCCCTACGTTACTTTATTTGAATACAACTTTTAACTTAACTTCCAGAAGTATTAAACAATCCCATGTTATTTTACTTATGACACTTTATTACTAAGTCATATCAAGGTTTAACTCAAAATTTATTCTCAAGGCAAGGTTGTAGCAACACTCATTTACAAGAACAAAACAAGATTACATCAATTCTTAAAATACTGATACTCTAACAAAGTAACTCAACAATAATAACCAAATTTTCTTATAATTTCAATGATGGTCAAACAATACAAGGTTTCCAAAGTTCAGATGACAAAGTCCACAATACTTTATACTAAGACATTAATCCTCTTTTAAACTTTCCACTGGACGTTAACAATAGTTGAACAACATAAAAAGGTTTCGAGCAAGGAACTTCTCAACTGAGGTTGATGACAAAAGTCTACAAATCTATCCGTCATCTACACGCAAAATCCATCTGCAGCAAATTTTCTACAAGAGTCAGTTTACGAGAACTGAGCAAGATAAGGCTACACAAACCCACCATAACTGTTATCTATCAATATCATGAAAAGAAGCACTCTATTACAAGAATTTGGTCAAACCTCTAAAAACTATCAACACTTCAAGTTATAAAAAGTATCCATCATGGCAATCAAAGAAGGAGAAGACCGTGTACTTCAATTAGGAGCAAAAGAAACGAAAGTAACAATCGTATGAGAATTGCCCTTGGCCCTATAAGGAGAAAATAAACAATCTAGCAAAGAACAAAATTCCCATCAAGTAAGTAATTAACAATAATTACAAGATTGAGAATTGATATATAAACCATCTAGAAAATTTATCAAAGGTACCAAACGCATATACTAAAATAATATATTTCTAAAAGAACAAGAGTTGATCAGCCCAAGAAAGGGGAACCACGGGTTTCAGAAATTAACACAAAAGGCCATGTATAATTGAGTTTCAAACCGGAAATCAATTAAAGTATACATACAACATAAGTTTCGAAGCGAAGGCAAGAGTACTAGTTTTGACCATTAACTACAAAGATTTTCCAATCATCCAAGAAGGGTCAAAGTCTTACAGGCTAGTAGCAAACACGTGAGAGAAGAAGGGGGTTCTGTCCAACAAGAGTATACAATAATGCCATCAACAAATTTTTATAACACTAAAGATTTGCAAACCTCTACTACAATAGTAATGTTTGGTTAATTTAAAATAAATTACCCATATCCCAAAACAACCATATTTTACGGAAACCCTTGGTAACACAGTCAACCATCTCACAAATAGATACAAACATAATTTCTAAGTGACATTATCAAAACAAACCTTCCGCTATGAATCCATAAGATTATCAAATGAAAGCTGAGCTTTTCCCGAAGATTAATCACATTTAAGGAAATTTCCATCACAAACTATTACGGTAATTATGTACATAAAAACCAACCAATATTAATTAATAGAACATTACAAGGGAGAAAATAATGCAAGTTAGGAAAAATAGAAGAGCGCCATCAGCAATAATTCGGAGAGGGGGATTAGACCAAACTATTCTAGTGTCAAATAGGTACTGGATTCGCACAATGATACCTCCAGCTTAGTTGATCTAAAAAGCTAGTTATGGTTCAAGTTGATAGGGATGGTCAAGGTACTTCTTGAGGATGGCCTGAAAAGCCTAGAAACAAGATGAAAGATAGTATAAGAGTCTAAACATGTGAGACGACAAAACACATTGCACACAAACCTTTTCATTCTACCAGTTTTAATACCAAAACTCTAAGCTGGCTAGCCCACGCATTGCTCACACAATCCTATAACCTTTCTTTCTCGATGTCAAAAGGTTATCAAAGGGACTTGCGAAGGGGCTAACAGAAAAAGAACATCAAAAGACAACTTGGGTGCTAGGTAGGAGATTCATAGTTATCGTAACTTACTTCCATAATATCGAAAATACTAGTTGATCAACATAATGACTTGCAACTCAATCGCAGAGAAGAATTAATACATAAACAAATAGATGAAGGTCTATCATTCGAGTAAGAGAAACATAAAATTCAGAGGGGAGGGCACACGCATCCCTTCGACCCACATACTGTGAACGATAAAAGCTAAAACAAGAGGAAACAAGCAGAAAGGGAAAGTCTCCCATCATGACATCCAACTGACAATTCAATGCAAGGTAAAGTGGTTCGATTTCACAATAATTTTAAATAAAATAATAGTAGAAAGGTGTAGAAATATCTTACCTTTTTCTCCAGATTCAACAGGTTTCATGGACACCACCCGGAACAGCAACAACAATCCTTAGGTCAAATCTCCCCTTTTATAGGCTGGCACTCAAGCTCCATTCTCGTCTATGCTTTGCCTGGAAAGAGAGCTCTAAATTAGCCCTAGAACTTCTGTAGGCCCCATTTTTGGCAATATGAGAGTCACAACATACATGTGTGTTCTTGTGCTGATGAGAGGTGTCTTTGGTCATGATTTGACAAGTCAACACATAGTAATGCTTCTCACAATGACCGCAACAGGTTTTCTTTTTTTGTTCCTCTTCTTTGTACATAAAAAAAAAACTTGTATTAGGCATATAACCACTCCATATTTCCCACATGGAATACATGTATCTGATTCTTCACCTCTATTCTGGACCATCTGTAATGCCGGGAAAAGACAACGCCACGCCACAGACATACGATCTGAAAAAAATGAATTTTTTTTTTTTCCTTTGCAGGGTGAGACCGCATACAGGCTCAAACTACAACAGTCACGGTAATTCTTCGTGATCAATGATGTTTAATTTAATCTAATCCGATGTTTCACAAAAGAAAAGGAGGGTCGTCTTTCGAGTTAATTTGTCTAATGTCTGATGATATCACAATAGCGAAGTTTTCAATGTTAACCTTAGAGTATGATGTAATCTATTATGAAATGAAATTCACTGACCACTCAATTTTTATTTTCTTATTTTTATTTTATTATCCAGTTATGTTACGTATATCACAATTTAATACATTCTAATATATATATATATATATATATATATATATATATATGTATATATATATATGTATATATATATATATATATATATACACACACACATGTATATTGAAGGGAGTCGCACATTATGATATACATACTTTGGCACTAATCTATTTTATTGCATTGCATAATTTTATATGTTTAGGTATATATAATACCTTATTTATATCTAGTGTAATTATTATTTTAAAATTTTATTACATATCATACCACCAAGTTTATGCGTTTATAAACCAAAAGACATTATTTTACTTTAATCATATTTCACCTTGCAATTTAAACGAGGCTAAACTTCAAGTTGATCTCACATGGCTCGGTGAGCTTTATTGGAGCCCAAGCTACTCCACACAACTCGGCGAGTTAATTTACTCGACATTACAACATAGCCACCACACATATAGCACGGGCATTAAAATGCATGCAATGCCCACTTTAATCTCAACTCGACAAACTCAACAACCACATCCACGTGGCCTTCTATAAAATGAAATCACCACTACGTGGTCTTATCCAACTCGGGTCTTAATAACTCAGCCTCGGTAAGTGAAAGGTGTAGCATGTGGCCCAAGCCACTACATGGAGAATATTAAAAGATAGGTTGGAAAGTCTCAGTTGGGGTGGGTGGCTCCAGCCACCTGCTGAAATGAATTAACTTTGTTTCTTTTTGGCGTGCAAGCTACACTAAAACTAGCCGAGTAAATTCGACGTGATGGTTGTAGATGAAGCCACAGGCTAGTAAAAGGTGTGCTGACCCGTTTTATCTCTGTCCCGGGCCTCGTGGAATGAATGATGGTTTGATATGAAGTTACAAACCAGAGGAAGCCATGTGGATCCATCTGGGTTCGGCCCTGGCCGCATGAACAGGGAAAGGAGGTTGTAGATGGAGCTACAGGTGAGTGGAACAAGCGTGTTTCCTCCCTAGTTCGGTGCTGTGAGGTGTAATCATGGCGGGGGTCTACAGTTATGGCTTGCCACGGTAGTCGGCTAGGCAGCACAGTAATAAAACAACTATTTTTTGTTTTGTGCGCCTAGACAAGCAGTTTATCCAACTATGTTGTTATCTGTTCAGTATTGAATGCATCCCCAAATATGTGGTTCTCCTTCGCGAGATTTTTTTTATCAAAATTCGGTGAGGGGACAGTGAAAGGCACTCAGAAAAATAGAATCGATTAGGGGACAGTGAGAATGTCACCCGGGGCCGAATGGAATGCACACCTCATTCATAGGAGGTATAAGGTAGTCTCCTTTTTATTTATTTATTTTATTCAAGCACTTTAAGCATGCAGGTTGTCCATTTCTGTTGTGATCTATTCAGTGTCGAATACCTCATTAAATTCAGAATTCTCCTTCACGGCATATAAATATATATATCAACATCAATGGAGGAACAGTGAAGGACGTTTCCCGGCGACCCAAACAATAAATCTCCATGATCTTCTCATTGAGAATGTGCTCAGTCATGGTGTAGGAGAGAATCTCACAGAGGTGGATTCGTTTCATAATACAATAGACAAGAGGCGCCATTTGCTTTGTTATTATAAGCACGGAGACTACGTAGGTTCATGTATATATTTCATTGACATTATTAATTGAATGTAATTTATTTGCATATATGTTAGTGATAGTATGCTGAGATATATTTATATAACAAAATAATAAATAATGGTACTTTAATATCATTATAATTTATTATTAATAAATTCATTAGTTTTAGTATTACTTAAATAAGAATGGTATTCAACTATTAGTACCTTTGTTAGACATTAAGGAGTGTTGGACACCGAACTTGATAAGTTTAGAGTATTACCATTAAAATTTATTTCTAGCCGACTTTAATGGACATTGCATGGATTTTTAAGCAAGTTGATTTCATTTCCCGTCTACAATTTGTCAATAATTTCGCAATGGATACATAAATGAAGAAGGACATAAGACAGTTAGAGCTTAGAATGTTTCATTGTCTTACTATAACCGTTTGAAAATTTAAGCCTTTCCATCAAGTATAAAAGGAGGGATAATGCACTATTTTTCCAATCTTTCCAACTCATCACTTTCAAGTATCCAAACAAAATTTTAATACATTTTCTTTTGTAATTTCTTTGCAATATTCCACAAAAGAATTCAACAACATTTCCAATAAATTTTAGAGTAAGAAATACTATCATTTCAATGCAACTTTCCTTCAAAATCTTGTTACAATACTTTCTACTTCATGTGGAACAAATTTACAATAGTGTAAACACCTTTCAAGTAAAATTTGCATTCAGCCATGTGACTTTTGGGGGCAAATATAGATTACAATGTCCTTTATTTTTTTGAAATAAAAACAAGATGATACAACTTTCTTTCACATGCAATTTTTACAACAAAATAATACATATAAGCGAAAAGGAAGAGAGTCTTCACAAGCTCCAAGGTGTTCTTCATCCATGCTCCAAATTCCAAGTATTTCAAATCACAACCAAGATAGGGGGAGAGGTAACACTCTCCTCCCAACCAAAACTCAATGGAGAAGAGAAACAATCTCCTCCATTGACCCCCGAGCCCCAAACACAACACAATGAAGGGTGGTCTCCAACTCAAGGCAACAATACTTGCTTCCACAATACGAATTTTCTTCACAACATTCAAGGTTTTAAAAAAAGGAAACAACAAGGAAACACAAATAACACAATACTTTGGCACAACAAGGCTTTCATCCAAGCCAACAAGAGAAGGGAACTATGGGAAAGTTTTCCTTATGCCTCCCCATTGAGATGAGATGCCCATCCAAAACCCTCCACAATAAAACTCAAGCCCCTATGACTCTTATGCCTCCCTCAAAGTACCCCTTTTCCTCCCATACTCTTATGCCTCCCTCCTCTTATGGCTCCCTCAAGAACAAGGTAAGAATGTAAAAATTCTCACCCAAGATGGGCATCCCTCTCAAAATCCTTCCACAATATCCTAGTCTACTCTTATGCCTCCCTCATGAGTTTTCCCATAGACCCCTCCTACACTACACATTAAGAATTCTATCCATTTTTCACAATACACCAAAGTAAACATGCAGTATTCACAAATTTAGCATAGAAGCAACAATAATATGAAAGCAAAACAAAGGAGAAGGTTTCCTACCTCTCCATTGGAGAAGCCTAAACCAAGAAGCTTTGTCCAAGCTCCCTCCCAAAACAATCCAAGCATGCAAGGTCCAAGCACTCTCCTTTTTTCTCTTTTCTCCCCAAATCTTTTCTCTCCCAAAAGATAGCAAAAGAAAAGAACTCTTCAACCAAACAAAAACAAAACTGCCAACCCCCTCAACAAGAGAGGAAATTTCTATAAATAGACAAGAGGGAAGAGTGAGGGTGACGTGGCTCCTTGTAGGATGCCACATCACACATCCTCAAGGACAACCTCCCTTTAGTCAACTCAAATCCCAAAACACCATAAATGGGGTGGTTGGGTTGAATGACATCTCTTAATCCAAATCCATCCCTTCCCCATGTGTCCTAAGGCACTTGAATTAAATACAAAAGGAAGACAAGTGCACTCCAAAGTCACATTTCCCTTCCCAAAACAATAATTAATCCCCTTTTTGGATTCCCTTACCCATAGATATGGTTGGTAAGGGGTTTTGGGAAGTGTGGTACAAGTTCAACTTGTCCCCACAAGTCCCCCTAAAATTGCCCAAAATCTCAAATCCGAGATTCAAAGGATTTGGTGTGGTCAACACTCAAAACCAAGCATTCAATACATGAGGCAAACACAAGGCTCAAGGAGCCAACCATCAAAATTAATTACACCCACTTGACTCCCCTCCAAAACTTAAAAATTAAAACAAGATATTACATTTAATCTAAACACACTTAACAAAAGTAAATTTTAAAACAGAAGGACATCACAAATAAAATCACCTACTAAAGTAAGTTAAAACAAGTAATTAAAATTCTTACCCCCTTGGTCACATTAGAAAATTTCCCCCTCATGGAAATTTTTCTTAACAACATTAAAAAGAATAAAGGTAACACAATACAATTTACTAGTTGCCTTGACGACCAAATGTTTGTAACCACCTGACATTCTGTTGTGTTTGGTTCCCAATCCCCCTCATAGGTTGTGATCATGTTGTGTTTCCTGCAAAAATCCAAAATACCTTCTTTGGCCTTGCGGCCATGATAAAATGTCTAAAATAATCATATGCATGAAATTTATTAACATCTATACGTAATTCAATTATCCATTATTTCTAGGTCTAAATCACAACTTAATTATGCATTTCATCATTATCCGAAATTATAGTAATGTAAATTCAACAACTACATTTTACTCATCATGGCGAAGAAATCCAATGTTAGAACACATGCAATATATCCATATAAAAATAACATCAGTATCCAATAGTCTGTCCATGAGTCAGTGTAGATCATACTGAAAACAAAATCCAATCATAACCCAAATGCATCTTCTCACAAAACATCATGCTAATCAATGTAAGTATAAGTCATGTCCATAACCAAAAGTATGCATAACTCAAAATGATAGTCAACTAAGTGTCATAGGGAAGTGGGCATTACATCAAAAAAATTGTCTTTTTTTTCAGATCGTATGTTTGTGGTGTGGCGTCATCTTTTCCCGGTGTTACATTTTGGTATCAAAGCCAGGGGTTTGAAGTTGGGACCCTTGGGCACACGTAGGAAAATGCAAAGCAGGAACGTTCAACTTAGTACAGAGCTAATACTTTTAAACTATAAAGCCATAATGTTGATAATTATAGTAAACAACAAATTTAGAAAATTGGCTCAAGACCTAGAACAATGAACTAACTCTCGCCTTGATCTGTGCAGGAGGCGCATATTGGGCGAGGGGTCTCTTCATATAGACCTAGACATACCACCGCCAAAGCACGCCGTAGTAGCCCTTCTCCCTCAGATTTTGCAGACACTCCAAGATGTCAATGCCGCTATACGCGGAGAGCCCTTGTGAGGACAACTTGCTAGACATAGTTTGGAGCCATCAGTAGATGCCTAGGCATCCCCTCGATACAGTGAGGAGCACAGGGCAGAAAACTTCCATGCAGAATCGGCTAGGGCAGAGTCACCACAGAGAGGACATGGGGACAGGATCTCAGGACATAGGGACATGTCTCGGAGCCCTAGACAGAGGGAGGAGCATACAGAGAGATCTAGGATTCATCATACGTCAGCTGCAGACCATATCAGGGAGATCCTGAAGCTACGACCATCTCACTATTCAGGTGATACAGGTGGTTTTTAGGCAGAGGCTTGGTTGGTGAGCTTGAGCGGATGCTTCAAGCTCTATCCTTGTAATAGAAACACAAAATATCATGTTGCGATCCATCTTGTAAGGGATGGAGCAGGAGTCTGGTGGAGGACCGAGGAGTAGAAGCTCCATGTTGATTCGAAGACAGTCACCTAGAAGCTATTTGGGGATCATTTCAGGAGTAGGTATTTTCCCAAGAGGTTTATATAGTAGCGGATAGACGAGTTTAACAACCTCTGTCAAGCATCAATGACTGTAGCTAGAGTATGAGAGTAGATTTTCTTGACCTACTCTAGTATCGTTGAGTATATGTAGGATGAGCATGTATGGATTCACAGGTTCATTTGGGGCTTGAACTTGGATTTGGGTGGCGCGGTGTGCATTCACTTCCCACAGACACTAACAGAGGCCGTGGAGAAGGGCCCTATATTGTAGAGGAAATCACAGGCGAAGATGACAGAAGGATATAGAAAGAGTTTAGAGTCCGTATTCTAACAGATGTAGGATGGTAGGTCAAAGGGGTCAATTCCTAATCCACGGGGTGGACAGAGTTCAAGACAGGATTCATTCAGGACAGCACATCAGTAGCACCAGTAGTCCCGCCTCTCCTTACAGAATTCCTTAGAGATTTGATGCACAGAGAGGGTACGTAGTATGTGGTATCCTCCTAGGGGTCCCACCAAGACACAGGGGTGCACTGAGAGCTCAGTCAATGAGGAGCTCATCAGCAGAGACCTTAGTAGTTTGTATTTGGATCGTCAAGATCCACAGCTAAGACATCTACCAGTCATCGAGTTGGAGTTGCATCCCACCTAGAGAGGTACCAGGTAGCTGTTATGGTTGCGGTGTCGTTGGACATCATTGGAGAGATTACGCACATAACCCTACCATAGGGTAAGATGTAGAGCTGAAAGCCTACTGTTGGAGATATAACACTGAGTCATTCATATCTACGCAGCGGTCAAGAACCACTAGGCTAATCACCAGAGTACCGTGATTGAGATGAGAGGTAGTATTGGTGATATTTCCACCTCTATTTTATTTGATTATGGTTATTCTAATTCATTTATTACACCATCCATAGTAGAGCATTGCAGGCTAGTGAGCAGTTAGGTAGGGTCGTAGATGGGACGTTGAGATGGCTTCTAGAGCCAAGATTTCTATAGAATCCTTAGTTAAGGAGTGTGTAGTGGATTTGGGACCCTTCACCACTACTTCTAAATCTTCAAATCCTTCCATTAGGATCTTATGGTGTCATTTTAGGCATGGACTGGTTATCTGCTCAAAGAGCTAGAGTGGACTGTTTACCGTAAGAATATTTGCTTGCATAGATGATCTTTGTGTGGATTTAGTGATATCATGAGTTAGGAGATTCATTTACATTTGCACCATCTCCGCTACGCATCTTAAGTGGTATGTGCACGATGGGGTTGTCCAGATCGTATGCTGTTACGATTAGTGACAGATCAGAGGATGAGACTAGCAGGAAAATCCCCTTGATGACCATCCCATCTTGAGAGAGTTTGCTGATGTTTTTATAGGAGAGCTATTGGTGTTACCTCCACCATGTGAGATAGATTTCCACATAGATCTGGTTCTGGGTGTAAAGCCTATCTCACGAGCACCTTATCGGATGACTACTCTGGAGGTATGTGAGATCAAGTTACAACTTGACGGGTCTTCTGGAGAAGGGCATAATACATCCTAGTGTATCTGCACTGGTGATCTTCATGAAGAAGAAGGATGGATCTCTACATTTTTGTATTGATTACCGTCAGCTAAACAAAGTAATGATCAAGAATCGTTACCACCTTCCATGCATTGATGATTTATTTGATTAGATGAAGGGGGCTACAATTTTCTCCAAGATAGATCTTAAGTCAAGGATACCATTAGCTCAGGATTATGGGAGGCCGGATATTCATAAGATCGTGTTTCTGTACATGAGATATGGCCACTATGAGTTCACAGCGGTGCCTTTGGGTTTAACAAATTCCCCCAAACTGTTTTATGAGTTTGATGAATGGGGTATTCAGGAATTTTCTATGATCACTTTGTGCTCATTTTCCTTAATAAAATTCTCATTTACTTACATACGCATGTGAGGAACATAAGGAGCACCTTTGCTAGGTTCTTCAGTTTCTTCGTGAGTAGCACCTTTACGGGAACTTGGATAAGTGTGTGTTCTTTCAGCCTGAGGTGCAGTATTTCGGCCACATCATTTTATGGGAAGGTATTGCAGTCAATCCTACCAAGATTTGAGCCATCATGGATTGGCCAGCACCCACTAGTGTGACCGAGGTGCGTTAGCTTCATGGGTTTAGCAAGGATATTATAGGAGATTTGTTTAGGAATTTTCTCGGATTACGCACCCCATCACTTCCCTTTAGCAGAAAGGGAATATTTTTTTATGGTCAGATAGATGTGAGTAGGCCTTCAGTAAACTAAAGGAATGCCTCATGACGAGCACCTATTCTTGCAGTACCTGACCTCAGGGTGAGTTCTACGTTTACACAGATGCTTCTTTGGTAGGACATAGAGGTGTGTTGATGCAGGAGGGAAGACTTGTTGCTTTTGAGTCTTGCAAACTCAAAGATTCATGAGCTCAATTATCTGACTCATGACCTTGAACTTGTAGAAGTGTTGCACGCCTTAGTGCGATGGAGACAATTTATCTTCTTGGTCAAATATTTCACACTCAAGACTGATCACTTGAGGCTATCGCCACCTCTTCAAACAGCCCAATATCAACACTCGTCAACGACGTTGGATGGAGTTGATTTGTGAGTATGACATGGAGATAGAGCATGTGAAAGGAGAAGGAGAATGTAGTTGCAGACACCTTGAGTAGATGGAGACATGTGGCTATGGCCACCTTTGTGGGCATAGATTTATGGAATAGGATTTTGTACGGCAGCTTCCTGAGGATAGTTTCTACCTTACAGCCAGAGCAAAAATTGAGTCACAGAGACCCCTTGATGGAAGATTTGATGGATTTTCATTATAGTAATATGGTCTTCTCTAACACAGAGGTTGGATATGTGTTCCTAGAGATGGAGGATTGAGACAGGAACTTTTGTTAGAGGCTCATCGTGTGCCTTATTCAGCCCATCTCCGGGGGTGAAGAATATGCATGCCACCCTTGAGACAACTGTATTTTTGGAGGGGGACTTCAGAGAGATGTGGCCTCATTTGTGTCACGCTGCTTAGAGTTATAGAGGGTGAAGGCCGAGCATCAGCATCCAACTCAGCCTTCGCTATCCTCACGCCATACCAGAGTGGAAAATGGGACACCATTTCCATGGACTTCATCTGTTGGGTTACTTACGTCGAGATAGCACCATGACACCATCATGGTCAGGGTGGATAAATTGACGAAAGTAGCTCATTTTTCTTTGGTGAAGACCACCTATATAGCCAGTGAAGTACGTACATGAGTATACTTTGATGAGATTTTCATATTGCATGGGATTTCATGCGGAAGATCATATGCGACCGCGATCCTTTATACACTTCCCATTTTTGGACCACAATGTAGTATGCTCTCGAGATGAGGATAGAATTTCAGCACATGGTATATCTACCTTGAGATAGATGAACAAACTGAGTAGGGTGCATCAGATCCTAGAGGACATGCATAGGATGTAAGTTATGGATCAACCAGTCGAGATGGGAGGAGTATCTACATTTGGTGGAGTTATCCTACAATAATATTTTTTAGAGTTCGATAGGGATGGCTCCCTTTCAGGAATTATATGGTAGAGAATCCAGGACACCTCTTAGTTAGAGACAAGATTGAGGACAGTGGTTTCCCTTGGGCCAGCATTACTACAGGATATGGAGCAACATGTTACCTTGATCAAACAGAGATTGTAAGAGGCACAGGAAAGATAGAAGAAGTATTGCGAGACCAACATAGGGTTAAATATGCATTTTTTGAGATGGGCATGAAAGTGCTTCCTTCGTGTCAGACCGCATAAGAGCCCTATCTGTTACGGAAAAGGTTCTAAGCTTTCTCCTAGGTTTTTGGGTCCCTTTGAGATCTTGGAGTGCCTCGGCCCCTTAGCCTATCGTCTCGCACTGCCACCTAGCTTATCGCGCGTCCATGATGTGTTTCACGTTTCTGTGCTTAGGAGATATGTTTCTGATCCTTCTCATGTGCTAGATTGGACTGCATTGCAGGTGCAGGATCAGGGGTAGGTGATGGTGGAGCCCGTGCACATTTTAATGATGGAATGCATGATTAAATTGTGATTTAAACTTTGTAATAATGGATAATTGAATTATGTATAGATGTTAATAAATTTCATGCATATGGTTATTTTGGACATTTTAACATGGCCGCAAGGCCGAAGGAGGTATTTTGTATTTTGCAAGAAACACAACATGATCACAACCTAAAGGGGGATTGGGAACCAAACACATCAGGATGTCGGGTGGTTACAACATTTGGTCGTCAAGGCAACTAGTGAATTGTATTGTGTTACTTTGTTTTTTTTTAATGTTGTTAAGAAAAATTTCCATGAGGTGGAAATTTTCTAATGTGACCATGGGGTTAAGAATTTTATTTACTTGTTTTAACTTACTTTAGTAGGTGATTTTATTTGTGATATCCTTTTTTTTTAAATTTACTTTTGCTAAGTATGTTTAGATTAAATTAACATCTTGTTTTAATTTTTAAGCTTTGGAGGGAAGTCTAGTAGGTGTAATTAATTTTGATGGTTGGCTCCTTGAGCCTTGTGTTTGCCTCTTGTATTGAATGCTTGTTTTGAGTGTTGACCACTCTAGATCCTTTGAATCTCGAATTTGAGATTTAGGGCAATTTTGGGGGACTTGTGGGACAAGTTGAACTTGTCCCACACTTTCCAAAACCCCTTACCAACCATATCTATGGGTTGGGAATCCAAAAAGGGGATTATTTATTGTTTTGGGAAGGGAAATGTGACTTTGGAGTGCACTTGTCTTCCTTTTGCATTTAATTGTGCCTTAAGACACATGGGAAGGGATGGATGTGGAAAAGAGATGTCATTCAACCCAACCACCTATTTATGGTGTTTTGGGATTTGAGTTGACTAAAGGGAGGTGGTCTTGAGGATGTGTGATGTAGCATCCTACAAGGAGCCACATCACCCTCACTCTTCCCTTTTGTCTATTTATGGAAATTTCCTCTCTTGTTGAGGGGTTTGAAGGTTTTTTGTTGAAAAGTTCTTTTCTTTTATTTTCTTTTGGGAGAGGAAAGAATTGGGGAAAAAAGAGAAAAAATAAGGAGCTTGGACTTGCATGCTTGGATTGTTTTAGAGGGAGCTTGGACAAAGCTTCTTGGTTTAGGCTTCTCCAATGGAGAGGTAGGACACCTTCTCCCTTTTTGCTTTCATATTGTTGTTGCTTCTATGCTAAATTTGTGAATAATGTATGTTTACTTTTGTGTATTGTGAAAAATGGATAGAATGCTTAATGTGTTGTGTAGGAGAGGTCTATGGGAAAACTCATGAGGGAGGCATAAGAGTAGAATAGGATATTGTGGAGGGAGTTTGAGAGGGATGCCCATCTTGGGTAAGAATGTTCACATTCTTACCTTGTCCTTGAGGGAGCCATAAGAGGAGGGAGGCATAAGAGTATGGGAGGAAAAAGGGGTACTTGAGGGAGGCATAAGAGTCATAGGGGCTTCAGTTTTATTGTGGAGGGTTTGGATGGGCATCTCATCTCAATTGGGAGGCATAAGGAAAACTTTCCCATAGTTCCTTCTCTTGTTGGCTTGGATGAAATCCTTGTTGTGAAAAGTATTGTGTTATTTGTGTTTCCTTTTTGTTTCTTCTTTTAAAACCTTGAATGTTGTGAAGAAAATTATGTTGTGGAAGTAAGTATTGTTGCCTTGAGTTGGTGACCACACTTCATTGTGTTGTGTTTGGGGCTCGGGGGTCAATGGAGGAGATTGCTTCTCTTCTCCATTGAGTTTTGGTTGGGAGGAGAGTGCTGCCTCTCCCCATATCTTGGTTGTGATTTGAGATACTTGGAACTTGGAGCATGGATGAAGAACACCTTGGAGCTTGTGAAGACTCTTTCCATTTCCCTTATATACATTATTTTGTTGTAAAATTGTATGAGAAAGAAAGTTGTATCATCTTGTTTTTATTTCAAAAAAATAAAGGACATTGTAATCTATATTTGCCGCAAAAGTCACATGGCTGAATGTAAATTTTACTTGAAAGGTGTTTACACTATTTTAAATTTGTTCCACATGAAGTAGAAAGTATTATAACAAGATTTTGAAGGAAAGTTGCATTGAAATGATAGTATTTCTTACTCTAAAATTTATTGGAAATGTTGTTGAATTCTTTTGTGGAATATTGCAAAGAAATTACAAAAGAAAATGTATTAAAATTTTGTTTGGATACTTGAAAGTGATGAGTTGGAAAGATTGGAAAAATAGTGCATTATCCCTCCTTTTATACTTGATGGAAAGGCTTAAATTTTCAAATGGTTTTAGTAAGACGATGAAACATTCTAAGCTCTAACTCTCTTATGTCCTTCTTCATTTATGTATCCATTGTGAAATTATTGACAAATTGTAGAAGGGAAATGAAATCAACTTGCTTAAAAATCCATGCAATGTCCATTAAAGTCGGCTAGAAATAAATTTTAATGGTAATACTCTAAACTTATCAAGTTCGGTGTCCAACACTCCTTAATGTCTAACAAAGGTACTAATAGTTGAATACCATTCTTATTTAAGTAATACTAAAACTAATGAATTTATTAATAATAAATTATAATGATATTAAAGTACCATTATTTATTATTTTGTTATATAAATATATCTCAGCATACTATCACTAACATGTATGCAAATAAATTACATTCAATTAATAATGTCAATGAAATATATACATGAACCTACGTAGTCTCCGTGCTTATAATAACAAAGCAAATGGCGCCTCTTGTCTATTCTATTATGAAACGAATCCACCTCTGTGAGATTCTCTCCTACACCATGACTGAGCACGTTCTCAGTGAGAAGATCGTGGAGATTTATTGTTCGGGTCGCCAGGCAACGTCCTTCACTGTTCCTCCATCGATGTTGATATATATATTTATATGCCGTGAAGGAGAATTCTGAATTTAATGAGGTATTCGACACTGAATGGATCACAACAGAAACTGAGAACCTGCATGCTTTAAGTGCTTGAATAAAAATAAAAAATAAAAAGGAGACTACCTTATACCTCCAATTAATGCGGTGTGCATTCCATTCGTGCCCAGGTGACATTCTCACTGTCCCCTAATCGATTCTATTTTTGTGAGCACCTTTCACTATCCCCCCACCAAATTTTGATAAAAAAAATCTCGCGAAGGAGAACCACATATTTGGGTATGCATTCAATACTGAACAGATAACAACATAGTTGGATAAACTACTTGTCTAGGCGCACAAAAAAAAAAGAGTTGTTTTATTGCTGTGCCGCCTGGCCGACTGCCGTGGCAGGCCGTATTTGTAGACCCCCGCCATGATTACACCTCGCAGCATCGAACTAGGGAGGAAACATGCCTGTTCCACTCACCTGTAGCTCCATCTACAACCTCTTTTCCCTATTCACGCGGCCAGGGTCGAACCCAGACGGATCCACATGCCTTCCTCTGGTTTGTAACTTCATATCAAACCATCATTCATTCCATGCGACCCAGGGTAGAGATAAAACGGGTTAGCATGCCTTTTACTGGCCTGTGGCTTCATCTACAACCATCACGTCGAATTTACTCAGCCAGTTTTAGTGTAGCTTGCACGGTAAAAAGAGATGGAGTTAATTCATTTCGGCAGGTGGCTAGAGCCACCCACCCCAACCGAGACTTTCCAACCTATCTTTTAATATTCTCCACGTAGTGGCTTGGGCCACACACTACGCCTTTCACTTACCGAGGCCGAGTTGTTAAGACCCGAGTTAGATAAGACCACGTAGTGGTGATTTCATTTTATAGAAGGCCACGTGGATGTGGTTGTTGAGTTTGTCGAGTTGAGATTAAAGTGGGCAGTGCGTGCAATTTAATGTCTGTGTTATATGTGTGGTGGCTATGTTGTAATGTCGAGTAAATTAACTCGCCGAGTTGTTTGGAGTAGCTTGGGCTCCAATAAAGCTCACCGAGCCATGTGAGATAAACTCGAAGTTTAGCCTCGTTTAAATTGCAAGGTGAAATATGATTAAATTAAAATAATGTCTTTTGGTTTATAAACGCATAAACTTGGTGGTATGATATGTAATAAAATTTTAAAATAATAATTACACTAGATATAAATAAGGTATTATATATACCTAAACATATAAAATTATGCAATGCAATAAAATAGATTAGTGCCAAAGTATGTATATCGTAATGTGCGACTCCCTTCAATATACATGTGTATATATATACATACATACATATATATATATATTATAATGTATTAAATCGCGATATACGTAATATAACTGGATAATAAAATAAAAATAAAAAAATAAAATTTGAGTGGTCAGTGAATTTCATTTCATAATAGATTACATCATACTCTAAGGTTAACATTGAAAACTTCGCTATTGCGATATCATCAGACATTAGACAAATTAACTCGAAAGATGACCCTCCTTTTCTTTTGTGAAACATCGGATGAGATTAAAATAAACATCATTGATCATGAAGCATTACCGTGACTGTTGTAGTTCGAGCCTGTATGCGGTCTCACCCTACAAAGGAAAAATAAAAATAAAAATTTGTCATTTTTTTCGGATCGTATGTCTGTGGCATGGCATCATCTTTTCCCGGCGTTACACCATCTAGGGTTCTTTTGTAACCCATGCTCTCTCATACTTTTCTCACTTTTGCCATGTCATCCCATCGCCTAGCTGCACCATATATATTTGACATCAGCACAAAATATCTAGGATTTTCAGGATTCAACTTAAAAATACAATCTGCCACATGTTCTCCAAGCTCCATATTAGAATGAATTCTGCATGCCCCGAGCAAGGTGGCCCACACAGCAGCATTAGGATTTATTAGCATTTTCTTAATGAATTCTTTTGCTTCGTCTAGGCAACTAGCTCAACCAAGCAGGTCAACCATGCATGCATAATGCTCCATCCTAGGAATGATCCCATAGTTTTCTCTCATCATTTCAAAATATTTCCAACCTTCAGACACAAGTCCAGAATGGCTACATGCAGATAGAAGGGCCAAAAAATCAACATCATCTAGTTGCATGCCAGACACTTGCATTTGAGAGAAGAGTGCAATGACATCCTCACCTTTTCCTTGCATCCCATAACCTGCAATCATGGTTGTCCATGAGAATACATCTCTTTTAGGTATTTGATCAAATACTTGGCATGCAATTATAGTATTCCCACATTTGTAATACATGTCTACAAGGGCATTCATTACTATAATAAACAAATCAAAACCACTTCTTAGTATGAAGACGTGGATCTCCTTCCCCTGATGCAAATTCGACAGGTGGGAAATTACTGGAAGAACAGTTGCAATGGTAACATTGTTGGGTTTCGTGTCAGCCAGATGCATTTGTTGAAAGAGATCTAAACTTTCCTCATAATGTCCACTCTGTGCATACCCTGTAATCACTGTATTCCATGACATTACTGTTTTCTCAGTCATTGTGTGAAACATATGGAAGGCATTCTCTGAACTTCCACATTTGGCATACAAGTTAATAAGGGCATTTTACACGGTAGCATTTGACTCAAAACCATTACGTATTGCATAGCCATGGATCTCTTGGTAACACTCTTACTGTCACTTAATCAATTTTGATAAAAATACCTTGAAGGAGAATCCCGAATTTGAGGATGCAGTCGATAATGAACAGATAACAACATAGTTGGACAACCTGCTCGTTGGAGGCGCTAAAAAAGGCTTCTACATTTTGTAACGTGCCTGCTACCTGGCTATTTACTATGCAGGCCATGCTGTAGATCCCCGACCAGAACACACCCCGCAGCACCCAATGAAAGTGGGGGTAACACGTCTACTTCACTAGTTGAAGCTTCATTTAGCCGCCATACCAAACCCAAAGCTGCACCCAAGTCGCAGAGAAGGAGATAACAAAAGAAAAAGAAAGAGGGTTCGTTTAGCAGGAAGAAGGAACAAAACTGTGCAGAAAGGATAAAACAGCACCCAAATATGTTTCCCTCCTTCCAAGGGCCTGCATCTCAAGAAAAAACGTGCCTAATGAAATTTCTCCCAGCATGAACCACACAGTCAACAGCCAGAGTAACGTGTTGCAGGCGGTCAACCAGAACAAAGAAGATTTGTAAATCAGAAAAATCAATGAGTGCGGCCACCAGCCAGAAGGACTCCGCTGACTCCTCGCGCAAGGTACAAACATGACAGTCATAATAGTTAGCAGGTTGGGTGGTTGGAAAGAGGCCAAGGTGGCAGTGGAGTGCATTTAGCAGAAATGGAAGTCGATGCCCAACAGGGCATTACATTCTCCTGCGCTTAAGAAAGCATCGTCTTCGATGCGACATAACACAACAGAAAAGAAATGGTTCGTAACCAAGAACAGGTACAGGAGAAAGTACACTTTATGGTTTAAAATTTTAGTTGATAAAAGTACGGTCACAAGGTAGCCTTAGGAACATTCGGTAGAAATTTTAACTTTCAAGGTTCTGTGAAGATTGGTAGTTCTTTCTTGTTCATCATTTCATTAGTCTCTTTCCATTATCATTATTTCTAGTTTTAGTTTCTTTTAAAAAATATAATCATTGAAGAGTTTTGATTTATTCCTTATTGTGGGTGCCCAACATGAACTACTAACATAACACCCTATCAGGTTCACAAGACACTATACATTCACAAGCACGCAAGTAAATACTTCAAGATTGTATTACACCACAAAAGGTTACTCAAATACGGAATAGAATAGGCACAGTCCACATAACATAGTACTCGTCACACATCAATGACTGACATACAAAATACTCAAACAAAAGAGTACTACAATCCACCATACATTCCTCAATTCCACGTATGAGGATTTTCCATGACTCATAAAAACTACATGTACATAGGGTCCATAAGGGCATCAATGACATATCCACGACATCACAACACATATCCATCTGACATGGGTAACACATACATCAAAATACCACTACCAAAACATCACAATAACTCAACATATATCCCAAAACGTCGACCATACAGACAAATATCATAAGCCTCCCTCAAACTCTTATGCCTCCCTCAAACTCTTATGACTCCCTCAAGTCTCTTATGCCTCCCTCAAACTCTTATGCCTCCCTCAAGTATCTTATGCCTCCCTCAAACTCTAATTCCTCCCTCAAGTCTCTTATGCCTCCCTCAAACTCTTATGCCTCCCTCAAACTCTTATGCCTCCCTCAAGGAGGCCGGTTGACCCTATGGTCCAAGACACATAGAGTTTAAACACTCCTAACCCAAGTGACATAATAATGTGTGGTTCAACAACCCGCTAGTTATCTGTAACTCCTTGGGGCGTACCCCTATACAAAGAAGCGGGTCCATAGGTCCAACCATTTCATGGTGCATCCCATGACCCTATTCCACACATCACAACAATAGAACCAGCATAACAATCCAATCAAAGTGCCAAGCGGCAAAGTACAAGCCTTGGGAAAGGCGGTAAAGATTCCAAATTTAAAAGAAGACCCAAAATCAAGCAAAAATAAATGGCCAAATAGCCATAGTTAGTATCAAAATCCCCATGTTAGTGCCACAAACCAAGGAAATGCCCAAAATTGTAAAGCATGGCCATCAAGGAAAGCTGTTGGTCCTTACAAAATAAAGTAAGAAGCTCAATTTACAAATAAAATCAACTTATAATAATGTCACATTACGATAACTGTGTGGCCTTATCTAGCCACCAAAGGGGTACTCAATGAGTTGCTAGCACTCAGAACATCAAGCCTCAGCTCGCAAAATACGTACCAATAATACAACTGTCATCATCTCCATCTGAATCATCCCGCCACCACTTCGACAAGGCTAAACATAGTCATCGTTGCACTTAGGTTGCATACATACAACCGCATAGGGAGAGAGGAAAGATTCACATGTTATCTACTAAACCGAGTTTCGGCTCGAGTTATTGACCCATGGTACACCATTCCTCACTCTCAACATACACTTCTACCGATTACCCTTTAGGGTCGGTTAGCGTAAGGTTCACAACATAACATACAACAACATCACTAACATAACGGTGGCACACACATAACTACCATAACGTCTTACATATGGTACATATACAGGGTAGATCACAATCATACATTCACTGAGTGTAACACATCACTTTACCACTTTCTGCACCCAAAGTGCAATCACCATACGATAGGGTTCATACACTCACCGTATGACCCCAAATCACAACATGAAGCATTACATATTTGTACGAATCATACATACGATGAACATAGTACGTCACAACATAACATCCATTGCTACATAACAAGGTGGTACACACATTTCTTCAGAACATGGTAAAAACATCATGATACAACTCATCTCTTTTAACATCAATCTAGTCATACAACACATTGATACACCTACATAGCACAATATGTCACAATTCTACAACACTACGTCATCCACATTATAATTCTTTTCACACATCACAAATAGTAATTCACACGTGAACTCTTCATAGAATCCACAAGAAGGAGAGATAATACTCCCATCCCCAATATATCAACATGATCACAAAAACACACAAGGTGACATACACATCATGTGCATTCACAATATCACAATTACGACATGGATCACATCATGCTTAAAGTACATTACTCTTCCAATATCTACCACCATCATGCAACATCATCATCATCATGCAGTATCATCATATAGTAACATCATGTAACACAACCACCATCATGTAACATCACCATAAAAAACCAATCCGGCCCATAGGTTCGAGAGCATGAACCTATGCTCTGATACCAAGTGTAATGACCCAAAAAATCCACACACGAACAACACAGTGAAATACAAGATAATTTTTTTTTGACTTGCTTGACACATAACATGATGCAACATGTCGTCACCAAGGATACAACTAACACTGTGAACAACTTGATACAAGGATGGCCAGAAAGGCAGCACGGAAATGTTCACACCTATCAAGGACAATTTACCTTTCTTTTTGACAAGACAACATAGAAGTCCAATCACAGAACACACTTACAGTTAGGGCCAGCCAAAATGAGATATTCTTGAGGGTTATTTATTTTAAAAGGACATCTTGCAATTCTTAGCTTACGTTTTCAAGGAGGCTCAAGATATGATTCGTACAATTCATCTTACCAAACCTAAGTTTATTCCTTTGACACTGAGTAATTATCTTTAAATCTTCTCTATTATGACATTTATTTGCTTAATTTGTTTATCAAGAAAAAGGAGTATTTAAATTCCACAAGGCCATCTGCTCACCACTAACATTACTAAGATTCATTCTTGCCCACAAGACAACATGGTTTTAAGTTCAACACACTTAAGAGAAGAGGTACAAGGTACCTTGGAAAAGGGTTAGAGGGAGAAGGTCGAGATGAAACATCTTTAGGACGTCATTAGTTATTGCCAGTATTTAATTCAAGCTAGGGATCTTAACCAGAATTATGAATAACTTTACTTAGGCTTCGCTAAAAGTATTAACAAGGAGTAAAAATTTACTTTCCAAAAGGCGGTGAGAAAGATGGTGAGGTCTCCAATTTGTTTTCTCTAGCTTATTAAATCTTATCATCTTCAAACAACTAACAGTTCATTTCACCTTAGGGTTATTTTACAAATTTCACCGTAACAGGAATAATGTTCACTAGAGGAGCTAGGGTTAACATGTTATAAAGTTTACCTGCAATGATAGTCTTTCCCTTCATTACTTAAAGAATTACTTGATCTCAATTTGGTGACCCCTACGTTGCTTTATTTGAATATAACTTTTAACTTAACTTCCAGAAGTATTAAACAATCCCATGTTAGTTTACTTATGACACTTTATTACTAAGTCATATCAAGGTTTAACTCAAAATTTATTCTCAAGGCAAGGTTGTAGCAACACTCATTTACAAGAACAAAACAAGATTACATCAATTCTTAAAATACTGATACTCCAACAAAGTCACTCAACAACAATAACCAAATTTTCTTATAATTTCAATGATGATCAAACAATACAAGGTTTCCAAAGTTCAGATGACAAAGTCCACAATACTTTATACTAAGACATTAATCCTCTTTTAAACTTTCCACTGGACGTTAACAATAGTTGAACAACATAAAAAGGTTTCGAGCAAGGAACTTCTCAACTCAGGTTGATGACAAAATTCTACAAATCTATCCGTCATCTACATGCAAAATCCATCTGCAGCGAATTTTCTACAAGAGTCAGTTTACGAGAACTGAGCAAGATAAGGCTACACAAACCCACCATAACTGTTATCTATCAATATCATGAAAAGAAGCACTTTATTATAAGAATTTTGTCAAACCTCTAAAAACTATCAACACTTCAAGTTATAAAAAGTCTCCATCATGCCAATCAAAGAAGGAGAAGACCTTGTACTTCAGTTAGGAGCAAAAGCAACGAAAGTAACAATCGTATGAGAATGGCCCTTGGCCCTATAAGGAGAAAATAAACAATCTAGTAAAGAACAAAATTCCCATCAAGTAAGTAATTAACAATAATTACAAGATTGAGATTTGATATATAAACCAACCATCTAGAAAATTTATCAAAGGTACCAAACGCATAGACTAAAATAATATATTTCTAAAAGAATAAGAGTTGATCGGCCCAAGAAAGGGGAACCACAAGTTTCAGAAATTAACACAAAAGGCCATGTATAATTGTGTTTCAAACTGGAAATCAATTAGAGTATACATACAACATAAGTTTCGAAGCGAAGGCAAGAGTACTAGTTTTGACCATTAACTACAAAGATTTTCCAATCATCCAAGAAGGGTCAAAGTCTTACAGGCTAGTAGCAAACACGCGAGAGAAGAAGGGGGTTTCATCCAACAAGAGTATACAATAATGTGATCAACAAATTTTTATAACACTAAAGATTTGCAAACCTCCACTACAATACTAATGTTTGGTTAATTTAAAATAAATTACCCATATCCCAAAACAACCATATTTTATGGAAACCCTTGGTAACACAGTCAACCGTCACACAAATAGATACAAACATAATTTCTAAGTGACATTATCAAAACAAACCTTCCGCTATGAATCCATAAGATTATCAAATGAAAGCTGTGTTTTTCCCGAAGATTAATCACATTTAAGGAAATTTCCATCACAAACTATTACGGTAATTACGTACATAAAAACCGACCAATATTAATTAATAGCGCTAACATTACAAGGGAGAAAATAATGCAAGTTAGGAAAAATAGAAGAGCGCCATCAGCAATAATTCAGAGAGGGGGATTAGACCAAACTATTCTAGTGTCAATGAGGTACTGGATTTGCACAATGATACCTCCAGCTTAGTTGATCCGAAAAGCTAGTTATGGTTCAAGTTGATAGGGATGGTCAAGGTACTTCTTGAGGATGGCCTTAAAATCCTAGAAACAAGATGAAAGATAGTATAAGAGTCTAAAGACGCGAAACGGAAAAACACATTGCACACAAACCTTTTCATTCTACCAGTTTTAATACCAAAACACTAAGCTGGCTAGCCCACGCATTGCTCAGACAATCCTACAACCTTTCTTTCTCGATGCCAAAAGGTTATCAAAGGGACTTCCGAAGGGGCTAACAGAAAAAAAACGTCAAAAGACAACTTGGGTGCTAGGCAGGAGCTTCATAGTTATCGTAACTTACTTCCATAATATCGAAAATACTAGTTGATCAACATAATGACTTGCAACTCAATCGCAGAGAAGAATTAATACATAAACAAACAGACGAAGGTCTATCATTCGAGTAAGAGAAACATAACATTCAGAGGTGAGGGAACACGCATCCCTTCGACCCACATACTATGAACGATAAAATCTAAAACAAGAGGAAACAAGCAGAAAGGGAAAGTCTCCCATCATGACATCAAACTGATAATTCAATACAAGGTAAAGTGGTTCGATTTCACAATAATTTTTAATAAAATAATAGTAGAAAGGTGTAGAAATATCTTTCCTTTTTCTCCAGATTCAACAGGTTTCATGGACACCGCCCAGAACAGCAACAACAATCCTCAGGTCGAATCTCCCCTTTTATAGGCTGGCACTCAAGCTCCATTCTCGTCTATGCTTTACCTGGGAAAAGAGCTCCAAATTATCCCTAGAACTTCTATAGGCCCCATTTTTTGCAATATGAGAGTCACAACATACATGTGTGTTCTTGTGCTGATGAGAGGTGTCTTTGGTCATGATTTGACAAGTCAACACACAAAAATGCTTCTCACAATGACCGCAACAGGTTTTCTTTTTTTGTTCCTTTTCTTTGTACATCAAAAAAAAAACTTGTATTAGGCATATAACCACTCCATATTTCATGTATCTGATTCTTCACCTCTATTCTGGACCATCCAGGGTTCTTTTGCAACCCATGCTCTCTCATCTTTTTCTCACTTTTGCCATGTCATCCCACTGCCTCGCTGCACCATATATGTTTGACATCATCACAAAATATCCAGGATTTTCAGGATTCAACTTAAAAATACAATCTGCCACACGTTCTCCAAGCTCCATATTGGAATGAATTCTGCATGCCCCAAGCAAGGTGGCCCACACAGCATCATTAGGCTTTATTAGCATTTTCTTAATGAATTCTTCTACTTTGTCTAGGCAACCAACTCGACAAAGGAGGTCAACCATGCATGCATAATGCTCCATCCTAGGAATGATCCCATAGTTTTCTCTCATCATTTCAAAATATTTCCAACCTTCAGACACAAGGCCAGAATGGCTACATGTAGATAGAAGGGCCAGAAAAGCAACATCGTCTAGTTGCATGCCAGACACTTGCATTTGAGAGAAGAGTGCAATGAAATCCTCACCTTTTCCCTACATCCCATAACCTGCAATTATGGCTGTCCATGAGAATACATCTCTTTTAGGCATTTGATCAAATACTCGGAGTGCAATTCTAATATTCCCACATTTGCAATACATGTCTACAAGGGCATTCATTACTATAATAAACAAATCAAAACCACTTCTTAGTATGAAGACGTGGATCTCCTTCCCCTGATGTAAATTCAACACGTGGGAAATTACTGGAAGAACAGTTACAATGGTAACATTGTTGGGTTTCGTGTCAGCCAGATGCATTTGTTGAAAGAGATCTAAACTTTTCTCATAATGTCCACTTTGTGCATACCCTGCAATCACTGTATTCCATGACACTACTGTTTTCGCAGTCATTGTGTGAAACATATGGCAGGCATTCTCTGAACTTCCACATTTGGCATACAAGTCAATAAGGGCATTTTGCACTGTAGCATTTGACTCAAAACCATTACGTATTGCATAGCCATGGATTTCCTGGTAACACTCTTGCTATCACTTAATTGATTTTGATAAAAATACCTTGAAGGAGAATCCCGAATTTGAGGATGCAGTCAATACTGAACAGATAACAACATAGTTGGACAACCTGCCTGTTGGAGGCACTAAAAAAGGCTTCTACTTTCTGTAACGTGCCTGCTGCCTGGCTATTTACTATGCAGGCCGTGCTGTGGATCCCCAACCAGAACACACCCTGCAGCACCCAATGAAAGTGGAGGTAACACGTTTACTTCACTAGTTGAAGCTTCATTTAGCCGCCATACCAAACCCAAAGCTACACCCAAGTCGCAGAGAAGGAGATAACAAAAGAAAAAGAAAGAGGGTTCGTTTAGCAGGAAGAAGGAACAAAACTGCACAGAAAGTATAAAACAACACCCAAACATGTTTCCCTCCTTCCAAGGGCCTGCATCCCAAGAAAAAACGTGCCCAACCCTCCACCTAACACATTGAACTTTCTCCCAGTGTGAACCACAGCTAGAGTAACATGTTACAGGCAGTCAACCAGAACAAAGAAGATTTACAAATCAGAAAAATCAATGAGTGTGGCCACGAGCCAGAAGGACTCCACTGACTCCTCACGCAAGGTACAAACATGACAGTCATAATAGTTGGCAGGTTGGGTGATTGGGAGGATGCCAAGGTGGCAGTGGAGGGAAGGTAGTAGAAATGGAAGCCGATGCCCAATGGGGCATTACACGAATCACAACCTGCACCTTCTCGGCTTGGTGTCGGTTACACAACAAGGCTCTCTATTTATGTTTGTACCTCTATGTACAGTTATTATAGTCAACATGTGGCTTAGTTGGGGATACTCATTTCCACTGCAAGTGGCTTAACGTGGGTGGACATCCTAACATGATGCAAACACTAGCATTGGATCTGTGAACAAATTGACACCAACTCTGTAGCTTTGGTTTTCAACTTGGTGAATCCCCTCTACCTTAATTAGGTGCCACATTCCACACAATGGCTTACCATACAACTCGAATTTGAGTCACTGCTACGTTGTGTTTTTTATGTGCACCTCTCAGTTACTTGTGGGATCTCTGCTAGACTATGGAAATTTTGTGTAATATAACTCGGCTTGTTCCACTTCCCTAGCTTAGTCAAGAGAGTTATTCCTAGCTCGCCAAAAAAGGTAGCTTCCAGCTTGGTGCATCCATGGCTTGACACCTTATTTGGCCGCATCCCCTTTAGACTTGTTTGGTGGTTAAAACAATCCATTTTTTGTTGTGTTAAGGATAAAAACATTCACGCTTGGCATTGTAATATTTTTTGGGACCTATTTTTCTTATATTTAATGTCCTTTATTCGTGTGTAAAAAAAAAACAAACCCTACCTAAAATTTGATGTCATTTCAAATGAGAACCCACATGAAACCCTTTGCACTCATTTTGGCCACCTTTTTAATCAGTTTGCAAGGCTTATTGGCATTTTCCATCAATTACGATAATCATTTTCTTGCTATAACTTTTGACTTGCTGCTCGGTTTTGAGAGCTTCTTTAGTCAAAGTAACATGAGTTTTTGCTCATTACGTGATGAAATTATTAGTTTTGTAAATGAAATACTTTGTAAAGTTCCACATTCAGGGGGTCACTAGTACTCTTAGGCCTTGTATTACATGCAGATGCATTATCAACCGAGTCTGACGTCTTGCATTTGTGCACCATGTAATTTTTATTCCACTTCATGGAGGGTTCTCTTTCCAGACTTGAGTGTCGTAGGATCACTTTACAGCCTCCACCAATTATTACTGGGAGAGATAACTATTCAGCATGCCATACTTCTATGCAATACGACTTCACCTACGAGGTTATTTCACACTTCTTGCTTGGGCCAGTTCCTGCACCCACTGATCATCATCACATTGATGATTTTATCAAAACTTACGACCATGTTTTTTGTCACACGATGATGCATGTCTCTCCATATCTCTAGTTTCACTTGGAAGAATTAGATGTACCCCACCACGTTTATAACATTTCTCAGTCCCTCTATAAAGACCCTTCACATAATGCCACTCTTGTTGTTGTTGTTGATTCATTTGTCTCCTCTATTTCTTTATTTGATGAAAGTTCCATTGACACAGACTCGCTTGGTTCTGATGATGATGATTGTGCACCTAATTTTGATGTAGAGAGTACTATAGAGGACTCTACTCCTCCTCTCACTATTCCAGAGAATATTGACACATCCCACATCTCATCAGATATTGAGAGGTCTCCTATACAGTCTCATACAGTCATCACACTTGCCTCTTTTCCACCTTCAATGTGTGAGGTGAAATCTGGAAACCAGATTAAATTCCAAAAACAAGGTGAAGCTTGCTGTGATTTTATTAATATAAAATAAAGCATTACAATCAAAAGAGAGAGCTGCAATATTTATAGATATTGTACAACTTATATATCTTCCACAATACATGGAACAAATCTCCTAAATAAAGAAACTATGCACAAATAGCATATTGCCCCAAAAAATATTCTACAAGAAATCATCTGAGAACAATATTCTAACTAAAGAACATCCTCCAAAATCTAAGGGATGATAACAACACACTAATAATAAAGCTAACTAAAGTAATTAAATAATTACTTTATTACTATTACACTTTAATCCACATATGGTGAATTAATTTTTAGATTATTTCTAGCATTCCCCCTCTTAATTCATCATACTCTGAAGTGAACAGGAGAGAAATACTCTGAATGCCTCAAATTTAGGATGTCCAAGAGATTTTGTGAAGATATCTGCACGCTGATGTTCTGTCAGGTAATGCTGAAGCTGAATGTTGTTGTTCTGAACATGTTCGCAAATGAAACGTACCTACACCTCAATGTGTTTGGTGCGTTCATTAAAAATTGGATTCTGAACAAGTTTTATTACTCCTTCATTGTCTACATGCAGGATTGTTTTGTGAGTTTATGGAAGGAGCATCTGCTTCTTTATTTTCAAAAAACTCAACATCTCTACTTGTGAATTTTTTTCTTGTTTTTGGATCTATTAACTTGTATCCCAAGGCCTCATGACTGTATCCCAAGAATATAAGTTGTTATGATTTCATATCAAGTTTAGTTCTCTTTTTCTTAGGAATGTGCATACTTTCCTTGATCCAAAAACTCTAAGGTGTTTTATAGATGGTGTGTTCCCTAACCAAGCTTCTTGTGGTGTTATTCCTTCAAGTGCGGAAGTGGGAACTCTATTCAGTAGATAAATTACTATTTTTACTACTTCTACCCAATATGTTTTACTCAACCTTGAGTCATCAATCATACACCTTACCATTTCCATTATATTTCTATTCCTTCTTTCAACAACACCATTTTGTTGTGGTGTATATGGAAGTGCCATTTCCTGATGAATTCCATGTGTTTCCAAAAAAGATTTGAACTCATTACTGGTGCGTTCACCCCCTCGATTTGAGCAGAGTGATTTTATTTTCTTACACTTGCATTTTCACAAGCTACTTTGAATTTATTGAAAGTTTCAAAGGCTTCATCTTTGGTGTGAATGCAGTATACCAACATTTTCTGTGAGTAATCATTAACAAAAAGCATAAAATATTGAAACCCTAAATGACTAGGTCTCATAGGTCCACACAGATTAGTATGCACCATACCAAGTTTACCACGGGCCCTGAATGTACTGCTTTCCTGAAAATAAGCTCTATGTTGTTTTCCTGCCAAACAATTTGGGCACTTGTCTGTATTTTTCTTGAAATTTGGCAGTTCTCTTACCATGTTTTTTATTAAGTGTTTCAAGATAGCCAAAAATTACATGGCCAAATCTTCGATGCTACAATTATGTCGATGATGTATCCTTAGCTACAAGGGCTTGATTTTTGGGTTGAAAAAAATCCAACTGAAACATACGACCTACACTAGAAGCTCATGCAACAATGTTGGAGTTTTGTGATTTTATGATGTTTCCATACCCCTTTCCTAAAATGGAATTTTTTTTTCTATGCTTCTAAAAAATTCTGCAAAATCAAAAAAAGGAAAGTTTTGTTTTCCTTCTTTTTTAATATACGCAGCCCGCTTAGGGCTTAGCTGGCACATGCCACCTTGGATTCTCCATCGCATTCAACTATATCCATCTCTTATTCGATTCTCCTCATCCCATTTTTCTTTGCCTCTCCAACGTTTTTATTTGCTTCCATTTTTGGTAGCAAGTTATGGAGATCTTCATCACACAGCTTCAAAATAATGATGTGTTGACCAGATATGTGTGCTTTACAGGTCACGGTGGAGTGTTTTGATTCCTCTAGTTTGGATTCAGGGGTCAAAACTCACCTATGACTTGAAACGAGGGTTGATCTACTCTCCTTTGGATTGATTAGTTGAGGTGAGGATGACAATGCACCAACACTTCCAACAATAACTCACCAATACTCCCAAATTTGCTATCAATGCAGCTCTACAACCCTAACTTGATGCTTTTATCTTGATGTAGAGTAAAGCACACTCTTGCAACAATCGATTTTTTTTTAACTACAGATTTTATGTTGCTGCAAATGAATCTGAAGACTCTCCAACACTATGTGAAGAACTCTATGGATGAGGAAACAAGGTAATTGCTTCCAAGAGGCTGTGGACATCTATGGTTCCTCCAAGCTCAAACTTGCAGCAATGAAACCTTAACCTTATGCAACATTCTCCTTAGAGGATGAGGGATCCTCACATGGATCAACTATCTCTGATACCAAATGAAATCTGTAAACCGAATTAAATTGCAAAAACAATGCGGAGCTTGCTGTGATTTTATTAATATAAAATGAAGCATTACAATCAAAAGAGAGAGGTGTAATATTTATAGATATTACACAGCTTCTATCTCTTCCACAATACATGGAACAAATCTCCTAAACAAAGCAAATATGTAGAAATAGTATATTGCCCCTAAAAATCTTCTACAAGAAATCATCCGAGAACAATATTCTAACTAAAGAACATCATCCACAATCTAAGGGATGATAACAACACACTAATAATAAAGCTAACTAAAGTAATTAAATAATTACTTTATTACTATTACACATTAATCCACATATGGTGAATTAAGTGTTAGATTATTTCTAACATGAGGCCCCTTTCAATCCTCTTCCTTCATTGGATGACTCATACCTATCATACATTGATCTTCTGTTTGTTGAGCCCTCTCATCGGGATGAGTATCTACCTGACCCTAGTCATGTTTTCACAGAGTAAACTTGTGATGTACTACATGCTCCCCATCCATCTATAGGTATTTAAGAGGATTTCATCATCTTCGTTGTTTGGAGTGCCCCTTCTGCGACTCTTATCACTTCCACTTTTTTGGAGACCTTCATTGATCCACCCTTGCTTGTGGATCCATTTTCTATTGTGGGGGATGTTTTGTTGCCTTCACATCAGTTGGACATCCTTTCTACAGGTGTTCCCCTTCTTCACTTTGATAGTTCTACGCACGTGGCATTACCTTTCATTCCTTGGTGCTCATTTTCTTGACCTATGTCACACTTTCATGTACCATACTCAGAGTTATTTGTGTTGCTACCTTCAGTTTCCTACATGGAGTGGAGGAACTTCCAGCACGTCATTTTTGTCCTTCCTAAGGGAAAACACATAGTTTTGTGTGGGTGGCTCTTCTTTAGTGTAGAGGTAGAGGATCTCATGATTTAAATTCTTCAGGGAGACCTCTTAGACCTGTATAGCTCATATCTGTGAATGAAATATTCTGCATTCCTATTGATTCCCTCTTCTTCTCTCTTCTTCTTCTTTTTGAGAGATTTCATCTTTGTACATGGGTACCTTTACAGGCTCATCTTTGGCCGGGACCCATCCTTGGCATCTGTCTTAGATTAGAGAGTGGACTTGTCTCTCTTTTAGGGGGGAGTGTTTCTCACTGTGTTTTCTCCTTTTACTCCACTTTTCGAGAATTTCTTGTATGTGGGTACCTCATTAGACTTCTTGTTGGGACCCACTTCTCCCTATTTTCATCTATGTGTCCACCTAAGCTATGTTTCAGGGGGTGCTGGTGTAGGATATTTACCATGCATATATTTTAAGTACATAGGATTCCTCGACATAGGTGATTCACCATGTTTATGTTTCCTAAGGAGTCATTATGGACTTACACACGTCATAGAGTGTCATAGGAGTTACATTTAACTGATTATTCTGAGAATGTAACTCCCACCTCTTAAGGGCTACATTTGTTGGGGAGTTACACACCCCACTACTATATGTACACCCTTTCATATTGAGCAATACAATGGAATGGAATGATGTATGGGATTTGATCCATTTTTCCCTTAATGCATGCACATTGCTCTCATGGGTGATTTCTTTCTTCAATCTTGAAGCTACATCATTTTATGGTTGAGTGCAATGTTTTATGCTCATGGATTTGCTCAAGATCTTCATCATTCCTCCAAAAAGTAGGAGGAAGAACTTCCTCGTCCTTTGAAACTAAATCAACTTCATTCTTAGACTTGCAATCCGAATCACTATCTCTTGGGTCATTTACAACAAAGTGCCTAGAGTTTGAGTTCTTCCACCAAGAGCTTCAATTTTATCATATTTTCTTCCCATTTGACACTCGAAAGATAAATGACCATGATAAAAATAGGTTCGACACCTAAAGGGGAACCCTTCATAGTCTAGCTTTTGTGTCAAAATTGATAGCCAATATTATAATATTCAATCTTTTCATCAATAGCCAAGCATTTACCCAAAGTATTACCTATAGAGGTTAAGAAACTCCTCATGCAAATTTAGAGGGGAAAATAGGGAAAACGGATCCAAACGTGTTTCACTCTTATAATAAAAGTTAAATATTATATTATTGTCAATATTAAAATTATCAATATTATTATAATTGATATTAGAATAATTATTATCAATATTAGTATTTCTATAAGAATTTTGAAAATTTTAGTTTATACGAACTTGCAGAGGAACAAAAATACTAATTTTTCATTAAATAAGAACAATAGAGTACATAACATAGTAAAATGGAAAATAAATACTACCCAAAATATGAACACACGCCAACTAATATTGTTTTAGTGAAATTATTGTCTTCAAGTCAAATCTTCAAAAAAAAAAAACATAACACCTAAACCATACAAATAATAATTTTGAATTCATGACAAATACTATATTACTTTAAAGAACTGTACAAATATATCAAAATATAATTAACTCAACAAAAACATATGCGATTAATCATATAGATTTAATTGTAACAATACTCATCGATTATGTTTTCAAATCATATTTTATATGAACAAATTACATTAGATATTTTAATTGAATTAATTGGGATCACACACACATCTTTCAAACTTATACATAATTGAAAACTAGAACTAATATACTTAAATATTTTTTCTCATTCATTTTACAAACAAATATAAAATATTCTTTGATTATGTTTTCAACATCAATGATTTAAATTTTTCATATATTTCTATGATAAAGTTGAATTCTAATAAAAAAGCATAAACAAAAAATATTACATTATATCTTTTATTACAATCAACGTAGTCAAATCCGAATATATTAATAATCTTCAACTATTTTTCATTGAATGTAAATATTTTACAACAAATGATCACAACTTGATTATTAGTTAATGAATAAATACATACTATAAGAAAAAGCTTTTTTTATTTTTAAATGCTTAAAATTAACACTCACATTCAAGATTGTGATCATATTTATAAATTGCACACTTACAAACAAAAAATAATATATCAGTTTCATCTAATACAATCAGTCAACATTAACGTGATTATATTAATCACTTTGATATATGCAAGTTCAAAAATTTCAATAATTTTCCTTTCACAACTAAAAAGTTATCATAGAGAAAATTTATAGAATAGTTGCATAGCATCTAGAGATAGCACAAAATGATCAAATGAAGAAAGCTCAATTGTATAAATATAAATCAATAGTATTTATTTCCCTCCATGAAAAAAATATTGTAATCTTTAAATAAATGTTCAAGTACATATATCTGTATTAATCGCAATTAAAAAACAACATACAAATATCAATAAAAGAACATCTCATTCACACATCAAAATGAAAATTAATATGATGGAATTGTAGTTTATAAGAACATATATTAAAATAAAAATATTTGTTTCTTAGTTTTTCAAATTATAAATTTTGAACCATTAAATTTTAAAATAAAAAATATAAACCTCATGCATATAGAATTTCTAGATAATTTTTAATAAATAAAGTAGATATAATTTTAATAAATTCCACAAAATGATCTAATTAAATTGTAACAAATGAATCAAACAACTAATAAATTATTAAACTCTAAATTTAATAACGAATTATTTTTTTAGAAATAATTTGAATAAATAACTAGTGACTTAAACTAACTCATTTTTTTGAAATAAATCAGACTATTAACTAATTCTTTGATGAATATAAATGAAAACTAAATTTTAAGAAATAATTTTATTAACTTATATTCAAGAAGTATTATAACGCCCATAATCTGATTCACCAAAACCATGAGAAACTTCATTAATCACTTAGTAAAATTACTGAATTATTTTTATTTAACATACATGTATTGCATTTATTAAAATGATATAAGGTTACAATACATTAGTTACGCTGATTTAATTCATCTATAGAGTACTACGATTCCCTAAAGAGGTCATACCAAAACTAACAATTAAATAAAATTATTTAATCCCCCCCAAAAATCACTACGGAATTAAATCCTCCTCCTAAGCTCTCATTAATTATATTTAAAATATCTCGCAAAATAATTTTTATCATTTTTCCTATCTGATAATAACCCATACCTCTTATCTACCTATTTATTTACACATTTAACTTTAATCATTTTAACACCCTTTAAACACTTTATTTGTTTGAATACACATGATTCATACTGTTTAATTATCTATAAAAAAGGAAATGTCACACATATCCTAAACCCAATTCTACCCATGTATAAAATGCCCTAGGGGTACCCCTTTAATTAAATATCCATACGCATAATCAAACATCTATTCCCATCAAAATACCTAGAACTTAAAAAGTGTAGGATCTAATCTCCACTCTTGGATTAAATCAATAAGAGCCCTTCGATTCTAGGATTGCCTAAAAATTCCTAAAAAATCCTAATTATTTCCTATTATTCATTTGTTCACCCTATTGTCTCTCATTTGCAAATATAGATTTTGCAGGTAGGAAGAAATGGAGGCCATGGGTGAAAATGGAGAGCTATGGAGATTTCTTCTCTTTAACCTCTACAATGAAGGAAAATTTCTTCCCATGTAATATTTTAGTGTATTTTTGTATTCTCTTACTAGGGTTTTCCATATGAAGTATTCCTAATATTTTTCGAAAGATCTACCACATTTTCTGATTTTGGATAAATGGTTACCCTAATTTTTATTTTGACAAAATACTAGGTTAAATCCAATTTTTGTGTGTGTGTGTATTTATTTATTTCCTTTTCTATGCATTGAGTCGCCCATAAGGGCTATGCATTGTTAATATATGGGTCGCGACCGCATAGGGGAACAAGGTTGTGAGGTGTGGGTGGTGCCCACACAACCATGGTGGTGTGGGCACCGCCCACACCACAACATAAACCATTGGGGGGTCAGCCCCCCCACCCAAATAAATCAGTCCGGGGGGTGGGGAAGGGAGAGGGCATTCCGCCCCCCTAAATAAATTCTTTTATAATAAGTTTTTCAATACAACCTTTTACTTTAATCCCATATCATTTATAGATTTTTTTGTAACAGAAATTCATGTGTGTGTGTGTGTGTGTGTGTGTGTGTGTGTGTGTATTTATGTACACTTGTTGGACTCATTATTCCTTTCACTTTAACACAAATACAAAGATAGATAGTAGACATATTTTTTTCTTTTTTTTTAAAGGGAACTAGATGCATACTTTGTTTGTTTTGCAATGTTGTATAAACTATAACAACGGTAAAAAAAAACTACCATTTTACACACTCATTTGAAAGAGGAAAATAAGTATGGACAAAAACCAAGTATATGTTTATTTATTTTGTATATATAAGACAAGACAATATAATTTCAAAAGGAGAAAAAAATTATATACTTGATTTTATTTCTAATCCAAGAAAGAACCGTTTTAAGATTTTACATTTAGTGGAGGATTTCAAAAAAAAAACAATTTAAATGGAATAAATTTTCAATAAAGTACAACCTTTCAAATGTACTTCCTTCATCTATATACATTTCATAATTTAATGGTTTATATCAAGTTCGAACAATTCATTTATAACAAGCTCCACTTAAAATACAATTGTAAATATCCCTCAACAAAAATTGAGACAACATGCTAAATTTTACAACAATTTTCCTCTTTTTGAATACACTTTCATCTCCATTCCATAGTTCAAATCTTCATTCTCTTCTTTTCTCCTCCATCTTCAACACAACAACAAAGGAAGGGAGCTAGGAAACACTCACCTCCGAAACTTAATCCAATGATAAGGTGAAGTCTACCTTCTGATTGGCCCTTGAGCCCCAAAAATTGAGAAATAAGGGGTTTTCACAACCATGTCAGATCTTAAAGAAATGGATTGAACAATACATACATATACACCAGTAAAACTTGCAACACATATAATAAAAATAACATTAATAATAAAAACCTATAACTTTCCAAAATAAATAGGGTGAAAAGTTAAGCCAAAGGAGAAGAGAAACATGGTAGCCATCACCTTATGTCTCCCAAGTGGGATAGGGGTCCACCCAAGCCTCCAAGTGCACTATACAGAAAAAAAAGTAACTTCTTATCTCTCCATTTTAAAAAATACAAAATGATATAGTTTCCTTGTAACTCCACATCGGTGGATTACCTTTCGCACAATCCATACAAAAAATGCTCACACAATCCCTTTAACCTCCACAATAATAGCTCCATTTCCCTCTCCTTACACCATCTTTAAGACCAAATCTAACCAATCCCTTAAAAAATCACAAGCATTCATACAAATTACAACATAATAAACAACCAAGAAAACTAAAATACAAGGTATAAGACCCTACCTTTCCATTGTGAAATCCTTCAATCTTCAATAAAATAAAATCCAAACTCATTCCAAATCCAATCAAATCCAATACAATCTCCGAAAGTTTCCAAGCAAGTAACCCCCAAAATAACCAAGAAATTATAATAAATAGAAAATGGTGGAGAGGATGGTGAGGTGGCCTTATGTAGGATGCTACATAATTTCTCCCCAATCAACCTCACAAGTCAAAAACATAAAAAAAAACTCCATAAATAAGTAAGGTGAAGGTATGAAATTTCATTCTTGCACACAATCCACCATTCGACACTTAGAGGACACAATTAAGAGAGTAAGGAAAAAATTGTAATTAATTACCTATATTTCCTTCAAAACACATAATAGGAGCTAAATTTGACTCCTATCATAGGTTAGGTTGGTGGGAAAATTTAAGTAGTATGGGAAAAGTTATAACTTGTATCACAAGCCTCCAAAAATGGGCTCAAATATTAGATCCAAAATGTTTGAGAGATGGGAATAGGTACACAAATCAAAATAAAATAAAAATTCATATAAAATCATGAAGAGAACAAGGAATATCTACCACATTCTTTACCACATTTGTCACATATCCTAAATAGCATTATCCACATAGTTAATTTACCAAATCAAGAGCACACTAAATAAGTACAATAAAATCAGATGACATTACAATTCAATAAAAGCACATACAGAATTAAGAAAATACAATAAAAGGGAAAATACAACATTCACACCCATTGTCACATATGAGGTTGTTCCCCCCTTGGAGACATCCTAACAAACATGAAAAATACAATAACAACACATAGAACACATACACGACTCCATAGGTTACCAAGTTTCAAACATCCAATATTCTTCCATAGTTATTCTCCTAGTCCCTTCTTTGTTTATTGTGATTTCATTTCATGCATACAACAAAGACAATACAACCTTCAACCTCAAGGATATATCAATACGTCAAGAAATCAAAACACGTATATCATCTATCAAATAACATCATCATACAACATAACTACATTTTAATAGTTAAGTAATTCTATTCTAAATTAATTATTCACAATTACTAATTATCACTATTTTCCCATATCTATTAACATTTAGTATCACCCTATGCCTAAGTTGTTATCTCTCGAAAGTGCACCCTATTGAGAGATGACTACGGGTGTTCTAAGATTTCTCTAGATATCCCACTTTCATTGATACAATGGAAAGACCTCAGGTTTATGGGTATACCTATTTTTTGAGGTGAGTCTATAATATCAATGTCAGTTCCTTTTTGATGTATCCTTAAATAATTTTTAGGGGTTTTGAGGGTATAAATATTACTATAAATGAATTGAAAATAGGGTGATATGCCAAACTTGTTGAGGTATTTGACTGAGTACATACACAATAAATTTGAGAATGAATTTTGGATGCACAAACCAATAGTTTTTCAGCAAGGTATTAAGGAAAAACACTTTGTGTATTGAGGGAATGAATTAGAAAAATATAGCAACATAAACATGCACACTAATATTATGCAGAAATTACTAAATTTGCAACAAGGAAAGATGATTAATAATGGAATTTAACATTAAAAATAATTAAGGAGATATAGACACCATTTGAAATAATTGGAAAGACAGAAATCAGTTCTCATACACAGAAAAAAACTAGCAAAAACTTGCTTCAACAATCCTATGTCCAAAAATTTGTCCTTTGTACATTACAGTTACTCACAATATATAGCAAGATTATTCACCCATCCCATCCTAAAAATAGGATAAAAATTTTACTTGCCCATGCATGATAGTTATACCCCTTTATCATGAATAAATAAAGGAATAAAAATATCCATGTTCATTACAATGAGTCATTAATAGCCTTGGTTACAAAAATTAATTTCAGTCCAAATGTATTTGATTGATCTATTTTTAATAAATTTTGATAAATAATTTGGTTAATAATAGCTCTTTCTTGTTGTGTAATTCACCTCCGAGTTGCATGCAATTTTCTCTTTTTCTTATTGATTTGACACTTGTAACCTAATCCACTTGCAATGATACTTTTAGAATTCTTTAATTTATCACCCTTGCATAGACATGTAAAAATTAAACTTCCTGTGTGAGAAAAATAATTATTTTGTTTTTAAGACTTTGAAAAATTCACCCCATGCATGGGGACCACCTGTAAGATCTGATGTTGACATCTACTTTTCATCTTTTCTATTAAGTCTTCTAGTGCATGTCAAGCCTAGCATACTCGTTTTCATGATCCATGACTATGATGTTGCCATCCATATATATGTAACCTTTTGTCTTAATCTGCATGATAATACCTTGTTACCTTTCTGTTTACATGTAAAATATACATGTCTTATCTCTTAATTTATCTCTATGGGCATGAGGTTATATGCAATTTTTAAGGTAACTTTGATAAAAGTAAGGTAATCATGGAAAAAACAACTTTACCATCTATTGCTTTTCCATCTCCATTTGACTTAATCATTATGTATTGTTGTTTGGTTCTCTTTTGAACATCATTACATAAATATTTGAATAAGGAAATGATTTAAATTTTTGTTAATATTGATTAGACATGGCATTAACTATAGCTTAGCCCCTTTTAAATAATCATTTGGTTGATCATGTCAGTATTTTATTTTTGTTACACTATGGTTTAAACATGGGGCTAGCCCCCTCTCCATGATGGCTCCACCCTTTGAATGTTTTTTTGGTGGCATATAAATTCAATCCTAAACATGTTTAAAATTAGGGTTTTTTTTACCCTTTGACACGTGTATCACATGATGTTTTGTTTGAGTCAAGGTATTTTAACACTATTGATATTTTTTACCTACTGATATCCACCTTTGATGGCTCTGGATCTGGTGAAGGGGTAGGTGAACTATGGATTTGCTATGAATCATTGATCTTGGTACATTGCAATTTTATTCATTTATTATTTGAGTATAGAGGTTGCATTGATTGTGTCTTTATTGTTCCTTTGATTGATACTTGGCCATTTGATCTTGGTACTGACTTGATCTCGGTCGTTGATCTTGAACTTTTCTCTGACTATGGTGGTTGGCTTGGGTGATAATTTCATCGTTTATTTTGTACCCACTAGATCTATGTTGTCGATGCTAACTGAGATGAGTTAGGTCTGATTAAAATCTCATTGAAATTATTCTTTCTTTATTTTTGTATGCTCGTTTTGAGCAGCAAAAACTTGGAAATTTTTTCCTTCGTCGCCATTGTTGATTATCTAGAAGCTCAATTTTCTTCTATAAATCGATTTTATGAGGCTCTTAACGTCATCATTTTCATTTGTATTGATGTTCTGAGCATATTTCGACAAAGGTGGACACAATTATCATCGATTTGAACTCTCTATTTCATTTTTGAGCTTGATATTTTTGCATTTGAAGCTCTGAGGGAGCATTTTTTTATGATTATCGAGCCTCTGTGAATTTTTTGTAGTTTTTTAGAGATTTTTTCCTTTATTTTCTTGTGTCTCATTTTAGATTTATGTGAGATATTTACCTCCATTTAGTCTGAGCATATAGAGCTTGGTTACTAAGCAAAATGGTTCTACGAGGCTTTGAATATCTATATTTTTATTTATTTTTTATTTAGAGCTTCTAAGAATGATGTTGCCACCATGATTACTCTAGTTTGAAGCTTATTGGGTGATATCCTTGAGATATTTTCTCATTTGAGAGCCTCCCTGTTGGAAAGTTGAAAACATGGTTTCCATTGAGTTTGAGCTTGGGTTCTGCTCGTCCACCATCGTCAAGCTTTGGTTGGTAACAATCTTTAAAATAGGTAAGATTTTAATTCTTGGGTAGTATTGTTTTTGTGCATCTCTCCATCCTTTTGAGCTAGTTTGAAGTATTTTGTAAAAATTTAGAGCTCATTTTTTAGCCTACGTATTCGTTGTCATTTCTTCAAATTTGTACATTTCCATATCTGGATTTTGACTATTTTTTCTTCATACTGGCCGCCATGGAACTGGTGATCTCTATTAATGAAAAGGTGTTTTGGTTTTGACTCGATGTTTGACCCATTTGGGAATTTCATGGCTCTTACTCTTTTTGTGTTTTTAATGTGATATCTTCATAATTCATTGTTTTTTATCACATAAAGCTATATGAAGTAGTTAAAAATCCTGAGTTTCTTGTATTTAACACCATTATTTTATTCTGGGTTGTCCTATTCTATGGAACAAGCTCAAGTTTCTTAGCATTATGTGTTGTGTTTCGGAAAGTACCTCCCTTTCCATTACTATTTGGTAAGATCTTCTTCATTTACAGCTGGGTTTTGTGAATTTTCCCAGATTTTCCACTATTGTGGACTCGAGTTATGAATCTATGGCTCTATATTTTTAGATTGAACTTTGCAATTCTAGAATGCCATTATTTTCTACTTATTTGGAGAGTGTAGAAGTTTTTTAGATGCTTTTGTTGAAGTAATTATTTATTTATGAGTTCTATGTATTTGTGTTTGCTCTTAGAAACTTCTAGTTTGAATGTTTATTGTGATGGGTTTCAATACCCTGTGTATACTGCTTGATATTTGTATCTTGATGTTTGATGCAAAACTAACTTTGTTAATATTATTATATTCTTTGATAGCCTTTATCCTCCCAAGGAACCTGATTTTAAAATGTTCTCTAAAACTCTGTGGTTTATTGTTATAGATATGAAGTTGGATTATTTTCATGACATACTTCTTATTTTTCCTGTGATGGTCATTACTATAAATTAACCTGAGCTTGTACAAAACTGTTTTTTCTTTATTAGTTGAATGAAGTAGATTGCTCTTGAATTTCTCTTCATTATTGCAAGCTATCATTTCTCTTCTTCTATGTAACCATGATTTTAAATACATACTTGAGAAGAATTTGTACTTCTTGATTCATGTATCATGATGTTCATGTGCAAATTGAGACTCCTATTATAAAACTTGATGTTGGATCCCCTTGGAGACTCAATATATTTTGTAGATAATCTTTATTGGTTGGATTTTTTATCTACAATCATTCTGTTATAGAGCTTCATGTAAAGAATGCCATGTTCTTCATTTTCTTTGAGTTTTCTAAAAAATCTAGTATATGTTTTACTATTTTTTTTCCCTTTAAGATGCAACCCGAAAGCTTGTAGTTATCTTGAACCTGATGGTTACTATACCTTGTATATTGGTCTGAGAATTATTCCTTGAACTATAATTTATAATTTTGTTTAACTACGAGTCATAAAGCTTTCTGATAGCGAAAAATTTGACTATTTCTGATGGGTGCATACTTCCTCATTTAATTTTTTTTCATTTCCACTTGTAACCTTTTAAGAATGTAATTTAATTGTTTTAATGAATTATTAATCAAGCCTTTTTGAGGATTCTTTACAGTTGCACTTTGATCATTTATCTTTGATCCTAAGATGGAAATATCATCTTGTCTTTTATATACAATCTACTTCATTTGCAAACTGTTATGGATGATGATCCTTTTTACACTTTTATTTTCTTCTTCTGTAATGATGTCCTTAACTTTGACAGTTTATAAGAATCATTTGTAAATTATATCTAATAGAAAAATTACTTGTAGCTCATCTTACTTTTCTTGAATCCATACTTATAAGTTTTGGATCTGGTTCATTTTCAACTCTCACTGCTCCTTCAATTCTAACTTTGTTTCACTCTAGCAATATTCTTTACTCTATCTAAAGATATGTTTAACCTTTACTTATATATGAAGCTTGGTAAGTACTTTTGAATTGAAAATCATGATCACGTGCTTTAACTTTTATCTTTTCAACGTGAACTTGTATCTAAGTTTTTACTAATACTCATTAGTTTTGTAGCTAAGCTTGAAATGTCATCTTGTTCTTCATAATAGCTTCTACATGAAATTTTACTTGACTGATATATCATATTCCTTGTTGTATATATATTATTTCTTTTTAACTATTCTTTAAAACTTGTAATTTTCATACAAAACCTTAGAGTTTTCTCATTTGCGGTATCTCATGTAACTATCCTCTTCATGGGTTCTTGTAGAGGTTTTTTACTTAAATGTGGCAGATACCCTTGCTAATTTTTTGTGTTTTGATGAAAAAATTGTTCTAAAAGAACTATTACTTGTATCCTACTTCCTCACTTCTGATTCAGTTTCCCAATTCCTTTATTTTATACATCTTCTATTTCCATTTTCTATTTCTTAAAACATATTATAGCTTGTATCATTTATATCTCTTCAGAAAATATTTGAGTTCTGTATAGTAATCATTAAATCAAAATATTTTTGCTTTTTTCCTGTTACCTATACCTACACACTTAAGAAAATAGTTTGAAAATATTTAGGCTTTTTGGCCTCTCTTATGATCCATAGTTTTCTTTTCTTTCTTTTCTAAAATGATTCTGGGAATCATATGTGCTAATGTAGAATACTACTCTTATCAATTGTGTATCTATATATGTTGTACCTTATGCTTCTACTTTATAGAAATCCATTTACATGTAGTTAGATAGTACAAGGGTACAAATTAAAACCTGAGCTCAATATTGATGCCCCTTTTTTTATTCATCAGGTACATTTTGACTGCTAGGAGAGATGGATACAAGATGGAGTTGGAGATGAAGTGAATAAGGGTAGAAGAGAACCTAAGGAAATGATGTGTTTATTCTATACTCTTTTACTTTTAACTTCATGCATATGTACTTCTTTCTTCAGTAGTTATGAGTTACATCCCATGGCTAGTGTGGGAAATATTGTACTTCTTCTTGAATAAATAACTTTTAATTTCTTTACTTGAGTTGTATAATTATTTCTTCTTTAAACTTTATGACGTGTATATTGACTGTATAATGAAATAAACAACGCAATCACATAATTAAATGTATTTACATGCAGAAATAATGAGTTTTGAAATACTTGTAACTTTAATAATGAAATCTATTTCTTGTAAACTAAAACTCTGTTTGTTGTTCCCAAATTTATCATTTCACCTAAACTATGATTCCTTCCTTCATTGAGGTAATACATTATTCCTTCGAGGATTTTGTGTTTCCTTGTTGAAGATGAACACGGAATGGTAGTCCATGTGAGGTGTTACATTTTGTAACAACACACATAGATACCAACTATATGAAATTAATTAATTGTTGCAACTCAAAACATAATAGAACTATAATACACCACCTTAGTTAGGTCCACTTCACCAATGCCATCCATCGTAAAAAAGTTTCGATTTTCCCATTTTTGAACAAGTGCAAAAATTATCTACATAAGCATAACCATATATAATAATTTATATTTTACGATAACCATGAAATTGACATACTTACTGTAATTTAAACCAACTTAGATGTATCTAATAACATACTACTGATCACCTATCATCATCACATTATTAAGGACTCATAAGATCAATGTGCTCATATGGTTAGTCCAATCATCTAATATATTCATCACTGTCAATATTCCAAGATGTCAACTTATAACAAAACAACACTAAATCATCATCATGTATAGAAATATCTATCAATTTTTTCTAGGAATCCATACACTCCATATTGAGAGTCACAAACACACTGATAATCATAATGTCCATATTTTCTAATAACATATTATCCAAAATATCATAATAATTTCCATGTCACTAAGCAACTAATAAACATGATCATAACAAAATAGGTGTCCAAGAGGTGTGGCTACTACATCCTCCTCCCCTTAGACTTGACTTCCTCTTGGAAGTCACTTGTATAGATGAGGGAACTGTGCTCGTAGCAATGTGGCATCCTCCCATGTAGTTGATGACTCATCATATTGATCCCACTGGATGAACACCTTGTCAATCTCACACCCTCAAAGGCCTAGTATCTTGTACTCTAGGATGTGCATGAGCTCTATAATCACATTTCCCTTTTCCTACTCCTACAAAGTGGTCCAATCCAAGACATGAGATGGATCTAGTAAATATCTCCATAAAAATGAAACCTGACCTAAGCTAAGTGGTAGGTTACGAGACCGATTTGTTCAAAGATCCTAAATGGACCCACAAATATTAGATCTATCCTAGAGCCATTTTTGTAACATATGGGGCTCTTATGAGGATTGAATCTTAGAAAAAACTTCTTGCCAACCTCATAATTATGTTCTATCCTTCTCTAGTAACCATAATTTTTTCATATATCTTGTGCCTCCTGTAATATTTTCTAGATCAAAGTGACTTGTTTCTTCATATTATCTAATATATATGTCCCAATAGTAACCTTATCCTGTAATATTTCCTAGCTCAAAGTAGTCCTACATGCTCTTCCATACAATTCCTAGAAATATGTCACGGCGATAAAAGTTTAAAAACCTTTATTATATGCAAACTCTACCAGATACAGGTACTCCTCCCATCGTGACTAATGATCCATAACATACGTCCAAAGCATATCCTCTATAACATGGTTCACCCGATTGGTCTGACCATCTGTATTAAGGTGATAGGCTATACTGAAATTGATCTTCATCCTAAGTGCAAACTGCATGTTGGTCCAAAAGTGTGACATGTATAAGGGATCGCGATCATAGAGGATCATCTGTGGAATCCCATGTAATCTCATTAACTCATCCAGATAAAAATATGCAACTGCACTAGTTGTGTTCTTGGTCTTCACTAATGAAAATTGAGCCTATACGATGGAAAAGTGACATGTAAACATGGAAATCTACAAGTAACTCTTCCTCACACCCAACTTCCTGAGGTCATGCCGAGATAGCTGGTGGGGATGGAATATACAGGCTACAGAAAGACTAATTGGGTAATCTTATGTCTTCAACATGCAATAATGGGATCTATGAATCTAAGGCAAAGAAGGCCCTCCTGACCTGTATCGGTGTGATAGATCATTTGACGAGGATAGCTGCTCGAAGGCTCCAATCAATATTGAGCTCTTCTGTGATCTGATCTATGGGTTATGAGATACGTGCAAGGTGACCTATGGATGCTTTGTATATATCTCCTGACAAGGTCATGAAAGTGGAGTGGCTAAATGTGTAGTGGATATTTTGGTGCTTTATGGATGATTCTCTGGTCTAGTCAAAAAATATTTAGCTTGATTAGCTACTAAGTTTAATAATGATAGTTGTGTGATAATGTCTAGTGGAAGTGGAGAGGACCTAAACACCAGCGTTCGCAAGATGGTGTTAATACTTGATTTATTTGTAGGCATGTTAGGTTGTGAGATATGTGGACCTTCTATTGTCATATGAAGAGTTAATACCTGATTTCGAGTATCCAGTAATCGTATGCCTTTTCGGCCTCTATGTTTAGAACTAGAAGTTACATGATTTTCTCGGAGTACCTAATAGGTGTTCTGGAAAATTGGATACGTAAGCTAGTGTCTATATCAATGAGGAGGTCTCCTGCATCTGGATGTGGGACTAGTGGATCACAACCGAATTTTTTCTCTCTTTCAGGTCCTTCTATAGTCATACGGATATCTATCAAGGTAGTCTATAATTTGGCTGATTTGACCAAAATGTGTGTGCTTTGTCGTCTTCTATGTTTAATCCTCTTAGCATGTGCTAATTTCTTATAGGTATGTTGTTGTTCGGAAGACATGAATTCTGAGATTTTGGTCTATGTCAGTCAATGCTACAACAAGATTTGGTTAAGGCATGATTGGCTCAAAAATTTATTCCTTGGGCTCCCTAGGTCTCATGATTATTATACAAGATCAATATAAACCTAACTGAAATGAAATAAATAAATTATGCAAGATATATCTACAACATATATATATATATATATTCCCCTATTTTTTATATTGATAGAATTTTTAAAAGAATTAAAAGAGAAATTAGTCTAATATATTCAGAAAATGACAACTAATCTAATAAAAAGATTGAAAAAATCAAGGTATCTCGGTATAGCTACTTGCCTGTGTAGTTGTGAGTTTATCCTAAATAACTAAATATTTGATTAACTTAATTAAAAGACACTCGATCCTACCTCAGAAGTGAGGAATGAATCATAGTTTCTAAGAAACTATCAATCCACATAGCTTCTCTGATAATAACGAAAGTGAAGTTTAAATTAAATGAAATAATTCACTACTCTTTATGATATGTTTTAACTAGAACTTTGATAGATAAAAACCTAGAATTTGCAAAACATTGGCGAATCCAATTATGTATGAATTTCTCCACTCAGAATGATCTCCTCATTCCTTCATGTTCACGTGAGTCAAGAAGAGCGTGTATATGCTAACATCAACAAAAGAAGGTATTTGAACAATGGCAGCTTTGGATATAGACCAAATATAATTCGAGTAGGAGAGGGACAACACAAGTGATAGAGCTTGGCGTATGCAATTCCTAGCGGGATTTATTATAGGAATACAACACAAGTGTACCAAGATATTACAGAATCTACCTTCTGTGAAGAACACAACCTGTAACTCTAATGAATTCAATCTACAAATAACACTACTATGCTCTAAAATAATTTATATGAATAGAAATGAACAATACTGAAGTAAGAAGATCAAATGGCTCCTAACAGTAAAGGAAAAACTCGCATGGATGCAAACATGAAAGAAAAATGAATTCTAAGAAAGAAATTGAAAGACTAAACAATGGAAATGAGAATTTGAGGGGCCATTTGCTTGAAAACAAGTTGTCTATTTATAGATTTCACATTCACCCAAAGGTGATTCCTATTAGAACTCTTTTACCATTAAAAAATGAAGAAACACTATTCCAAGGAACATAAAACATTAATACGAGCTAAGGCGGTTGAGAAAAGCTTGTAAATGTTGAAAAATTACGCAAGTCGCGATCAAAAGAACATCCTGGAGAATGCGTAAAGGACCGCCACCCTGAGCAGGGTGGTGGTTACAGGACCGCCACCCTGGTAGGGTGGCAATTTTTTCACTTAAGGTCAAAAAGCTAGAAAAATAAAGGCAGAGGATAAAGTGAAGTACACAAAGCTTAGACAAGGTGCTTGGGATGCTAACATACACTTCATGAGCTTTCCTGGATTCCAAACACCTTATGAGGTGACATGTATCATCATTGGGGCATGTGTAACATTGTTCTGGCCGTACAGTACCCTACAATTTTGGGTACCTACATATTGCCCCCTCGGAGAAGATTTTTAACCATGAATAGGTGAAAAATGGTGGGTTTGAGTATGGTAGTCCCAAAATGGGAAGCTAGAAATTATACCTGACACACCTGTGTGTCGAAATGTCACCATCCAAGTTTCCACTACTTGCAAAATGGAAAGAGGACTCAAGTGCAGATAGATAAAATAAATCAAAAAATAAATACTAAATTAGTATGAAATGAGCACTTACCACTTGTGAAGGGATAAGAACTTACCTCTGTCGGCACTCTAAACCAGTGAAAGGGGCATTCAAATTGAGTCAAAACACCATATATACATACATATATATATATATATATATATATATATATAATGGGTTTATTATTCTATTGATTTGTGCATGTTGATTTGATAGTTTTTTAGCACTAGGACCCACGGTGATGGTTTTCGATGAGATTATAGTTGAAATTTTCGTATCGGGAGAGCGATCATGCCTCCTCGAGTAGAACCTTTACCCACGAGATCTCAGGTTAGTTCTTCTCGATTTAACATTTTTGCACCCAAAATGTTAAAATGATGAAATCCTTGTTGTGGGGGGTTATTTTTAGAAATGTTATTTTTAAATGTGTCTCTTAGGGGGGATGCCTAATGGGTAGGCTGTTGTTTTAGCTAAAATGGTCAATTTTTGCATTTTTGAGCATTTTTAGGGCATGCGACCTATTTGTAATCACGGGGTAGGACCGTTGAGTGCCTAATGAGGAGGATCCATTCTCATAGCAAGACTACAGCTACTGTTCAGGACCGCGAGCCCTCAGTGCACTCAGAGCGCTGTCATAGCCGAAGTCCTAGACGTGATCGTGTGCCTTCTGAGGGATCCCATAGGGATTGAGAGGCCGCTTGTCTCTTTTTTGTAGTGACTTTGTTAGGTTGTTTATACGAGTATTTTTGTACTTTCTGGGCTCACTGAGCATTTTGACCATGCCTAGTGCATGATGGCATTGTATACAAAACCTGATTTGTATATATGTATATATCTCTTTGGATCTAGACTCTTGGTATCTTGAATTTTGTGACTCATTTTCTAAATTTGTTTTTAGATTGTTTTAGAATATTTTCTTTTCATGTTTCCAGAATGTATGCAATGGACAAAAAATGATAGTAAATAGAATGTTTTTCTCTATATGTTTTTGGAGTGTTGATATGAGATGATACTAACATATGGTGGTACTGAAATTTTGAGCTCTTTGGGAAATGTTTTTAATTCCTTCTTATATTGGAAAAACGTGATGAATGCATAGTGATAAAGAGATGAACTTGCCCCAATCCCAAATCCATGAAACTAGTAAGATGCGAGGGCTCAACACAAAGAATTAGGAAGGGCACAAGTTATATGAGTTTGATTGAATGGAATGATGAGAGATAGACAAACTAAGAACAAGAATGAAATTTGGACCTACACACCGACCCTACTCAGAACTACTACCAAGTTTAGAAGGCCACTTACTTTTTGGTTTATCTAGACTTAGATTCATAAATGGCAACCTGCTTGACAAAATCTGGTTTTGAGGATTTGATCTCTTTGGAATTTGGATGTTTAGATATTTTCTTTCTCTTAACTGAATTTGACTTGTGTTTTTAGCATACCAAGATTTGTTAGTTTGTGTGACTGGACCCCCCACACCCTACCTAACGCCATTAGTAAGAAGCATGTGTTTTTAACCAAAGGTAAGATACAGGCGAGTAAGGGCACTTATTTTCTTTCCCAACCTCACATCACTAATAAGAGATGTGGGCTTATCACCAAAGGTTGATGGGACAAAGAAGTGTGTAAAATAAAAAAATTTGTTTGCTTGGTGCTTTTGATTTCATTTGATTTTGACATTTCTGATTTGTGACTTTGGGATATCCTTTCATTCCAAGAGATTTTAAGAGGGATAGATGTGACACAAAGAAGCTTCCAGAACAGACCGTGGATAAGGACAACTTCACCTAGTAGAAAGAAAGAGCAAAGCCAAGTATGTAGGTCTTGGTATGGTTTCTGTTAATGTTTGTTTGTCAAAATTGATGAGAAGATTTGAAAATATTTAATGATATTTGAAGAGATGTGATATGAATATCTTTGCCAATATCCTCAGAAATTTGTAACAGATTGTTTTAAGAGTAAGCTCCTGGACTATCATTTTTACAAAATGGACAGAATGAAGTAGCTAAAAGACTAATGCAATGTACATAGCTATAATGTACTAGTAATGACTTTGATGTGTTATGTGTAAAAACACTTAGGGTGTAAGGAATTGATAGTTTCACCAAATTCCTCACCTTCTAGTGTGCACAAGAGATACACACCATTTCCGTAGTCCTTCATGACTCGATATGGGCCCAACCATTTGGGCCAGAACTTTCTTCCTTCACCAATTTTCTTATCGATCTGGATGTCTAGTCTTATAACTAGATCTCGTTCATATATTTCTTGCTCATAGAATTTTTTGTTATACTGCCGACACATCCAGTCAGCATAGACTCTATGTCATTGTTTGGTGTTTACCCTTGCCTCTTCAACGCTTTCTAGTTGAGAGAGATGTGCCTCCCTATAAGCTTCTTCATCCAGAATCCCTTGTAATGAGATGCAGAGACTGGGTATTTCAACCTCAAGTGGGAGAACTACTTCTTCTCTGAATACTAGCGAGAAAGGAGTTTCTCTTGTTGGTGTTATTATTGAGGTTTGGTGGGCCCACAAGGCTAGATATAGTTTTAAATGCCAATCTCGTTTGTTCTCCTTGACTTTTTTTAGGAGAATAACTTTCAACATTTTGTTTATCACTTTAGCCTTCCCATTGGCTTGAGGGTAGTAAAGAGAGGCTGTGTGATGGTTTATCTTGAACTTACTACATAACTCATGAACCTCATCATTCTTAAAGGATGTGCCATTATCTGAGATAATGACTTGTGGGACACCATACCTGCAGATAATTTGGTTCAAAATGAATTTGGCAATCACCAAACCTAGTATAGTGGTGAGAGGCATGGCCTCCACCCATTTGGTAAAATATTTCATGGCTGTGATAATAAAATTATGGCCATCAGTTGATGAGGGAGATAATTTCCCTATCAAATCTAGACCCCACGTGGAGAAGGGCCACAGAGTCACTATTGGTTGCAAGGATTGTGCTAGCATGTGAATCTCGTGGGAGGATTCTTGGCATTTGTGGCACTTATGTACAAATTCCACTTGTGGGCCAAAAATATCCCATCCAATGTATTTTATGAGTGGTGGCATGACCACCAAACTGGGCCCCACATATCCCACTGTGGGATTCATAAAGAATCCTCTTGGATTCTTCTATATTGACGCATCTTAGAAGCATGCCGTCAAAGGCTCTATGATAGATTACTTGGTCTAAAACAACATATTTAGTGGTAATAATGTGTATCCGGCTTCTTTGTTATGATGTGGAAATTTCTGGGTATGTATGGTCCATGATAAAATTGATGATATCAGTATACTAGGGACATGTAGAAATGGGGGTTCTTGTTTCTAAAAAGTATACACATTCATCGGGAAAGTCTAGATCTACTATCTCACCTCTATCTAGTGGATTTTCAGTTAACCATTCTATAATGATTTTTCCTTTAACGCATTTTTGGTGTACGAATGTTAACTCAAATTCTCCCATTAGGGTTATGAAATGACCAACCTTTTTAGATAAAGATCCTTGTGTGAGAAATGTTCATAAATGGTTTGTCTATACAATGACCCTTGTTTCTTGGTTTAACATGTAATGTCTCAAACATTTTGTTGCAAAACTTATGGCAAGAAATTCTCTCTCTACCTGTGTGTAATGTGTTTCATAATCGAGCAACATTCAGCTAATGAAATAGATTATGCATTCTCTTTTGTCATCATCTTATTGAGCCATCATGTAGGCCAACAAGACATGAGTGGCTCATGAGTATAGGTTCAAAGCATGGTCTAGCTTTGGAGGCATTATCATGGGAGGTGACAACAAGAAGTGCTTAACTACTTCAGAGGCCTCATTGCAATCTTCAATCCAATCGACGCTATAATATTTCTTGAGTAGATTATTGATTGGATGAATGGAAAAGATTAAATATGGGATGAACCTTCGGATTGCACCAAGTTTCACAAGAAATGACCTGATTCTAGACTTTTCTGAAGGTGGGATCATTTCAAGAACAACCCATATTTTCGCTGGATCAACATCAATCCCTCGTGAAGATATAATTTATCCTAGAAGTTTTCCTCTTGTTACACCGAACATGCACTTCTCTGGGTTTAATGTGACACCATACTCAATTAGTCATGAGAGGATGATACAGAGCACTTCCGGATGATCACAACATTTCTTAGCCTTGGCCAATAAGTCATCCACATATGATTCCACAATTTTATGGATAATATCATGGAATATATATGTCATTGCCCACTGATACGTAGCACCAGCGTTCTTAAGACAAAATGGCATGACAACATAACAATAAGTTCCCTAAGGAGTTATAAATGTGGTTTTGGCCTGATCTTTTTCAGATATTTTAATCTGATTATACCCTGAGAACCCATCCATGAGGGACAGTAGTTCAAATCTTGTTGTTTCATCAATGATAACGTCAATGGATGGTAATGGGAAATCATCCTTGGGGAAAGCTTTGTTAATATCCCAAAAATCTATACAAATGCGTATCTTCCCATTTTTTTAAGGACGGGAACGATATTAGACACCCATTGTCAATAGTCAATGGGCTTGATGAATCCTACTTGGAGAAGTTTTACTACTTCCTCTTTTACCTTGAGAGCCACTTTTGGCTTCATTGGTCTTGACTTCTGTTTAATTGGCTTCGCATCTGGTTTAGTGATGAGATTATGTACCGTAACTTGTGGTGGGATAGCCTTCATTTATTTATAATTAAATGCGAAAGCATTTTGATGTTTTTTGAGGATTTTGGTGTGTATTTATATTTCTTCTGGAGTTAATGAGGATCCCAACTTCAAAATTCTTGGTTCTTCCTTCATTCCAATGTTTATGTCAATGGTTTCTTCTATCAAAGAAGCATTACCTTCTTCAAATTTAGGTGGGGCTGGAGGTAGTTCCAAGCTGTCTCCATTTTCTATTTCATAGATATCGAGATCCTTCTGTGGAGGAGACCCTACCATGGGATTTTCAAAGTAGGAAGAGGAGTGTGGTATTAGGGAAAGATCAACTATATGGCGAGAAAGGTGTAGCTCTTCATAGGCATTCAGATATTCGAGAGTGACTTTATAACTGTCAACATGATGTAAGATAGAGGACTCATTCTTAGTTGCATGTGTTAGAAGAGGGTTTGTTGATATTTTCTTCACCAATGGTTCAATACGAAGTGATACCCTGAAACTTGTATCTTCCAACTCATTACTTGGGGTAAAACGTGAAGCTGAGGTTGCTATTGAATCCACAAGAAGGTTCTATTCTCGTGGGATTGCCTCAATGGATATGAAGTTGAATCCTTTGATTAGATCTAATAATGTTGTTTTATAGAGCTGTAAGTGCTCAGCTCTAGTCTCATATACTTCAGAGACTTGGTTTGCAACTAATTGCAAGTCTCCTAACACTATGATGTCATTAACACCGATCCTTTTGGCTAAAATGAGGCCAAGGAGGAGGGATTTGTACTCAGTTCCGTTATTTATACATTCAAATTTTAACTTAAATGAAAAAGGTAGGATCTTTCCCTCAGGGGAAGTAAAGACCACACCTACCCCAGCTCCATAGTGACATCTAGCTCCATCAAAGTGGAGAGTCCAATATTTACTAGGAAAAATTGATGTTGGGACATTCTTTGTGTTTGTTTCTTTTGTTTTAGTTACTTCTACCATGCAAAGTTCCTCTACTGGAAGAGAATCAACTCCTAGGGTACATCCCATACTTGTGGAATCAAATGGTAGGAAAATTGGTAGATCTTGTTCCAGTAATTCATCAATTTTTGTAGTAGTTCCTAATGACATTATTTCTACAATGTTAGCTTCATTCTTGAGGGCTAGGATGCCCTTGACTAGGTTCATAATTTCTAGTTATGTTGTAGGTATTATTTTTTCTTCCATTTTTGAGTCGATTGGTTTGTTAAGTTGGTTTGTTAGGAGTTCAAACTCAAAGTGAACACCTGGTCTATTCTTCAGTTTTTCTAGGTGTATGTCAAATGGTTTTATGTCAAATTTTGCTACAAATATCTTTCCTAGGTGTAAGAATATTCTTTCCTGGAATAACGTAGAAGTGATTGCTTTCATGTGATGTATCCATGGTCAACCGAGGATAATATTATAGTTGGTTTCCTGATCTATGATATAAAACTTAGTGAGGATTGTCTTGGGTCCTAAGCTGACTGGTAATATTATAGTTCCAATTGAAGTAGCCTAAGGCTATCATAACCTCTTAGCGTATTTCTTGTTGTGGAAAAGTTTGTTTCTCCATATCCTAGAGTTTGAAGGAAAGAGAAGGGGACAATGTTAACTGCTGCCCCATCATCAACCATTATGCATTTAACGTAATTATTGTAAACCAACACCTGTAAATGCAAGGTCAGATCACCTCTATGTGTAATTTTAGCATCTATTGGCATTTTGTTTATGTCAAATATAAACTCGGTATCCTTATCTGGCTGCCCTGGGGGGTGGATATCCTAGTCTATATGGTTTGCTTGTGTTTCGGGAGGTGGAGTGATGTTAATTAAATGAGCTAGACCTAGTCCCTCTAAAAGAGCAACCCTATGTGCAGGAAACTTTTTCAACAAGTCCAAAAAGGAGATGTGAGAGAATGTCTTTGTTAAGTCATTAATTAAATCATAAGCACCCATGGGTTTTACCAACGTTTGTTGAATGTTATCTAGCTCTAGTGGATGGATTGGGTTTGGTTGAGAAGAATATTCTCATGTTCTTGTTATGGCTTCTACATGCAGCTCAGTATCTAACTCCATTAGACCAACTATCTTGGTTCGTGTCTGATTTCCTAATTGTGGAGCGACAGGTGGATTTAGTGAAGTTGAGGCTTCATGATCATTATTTCCTGTCATTACACCTTTGTTCATCCCATTTAGATTTAATTTATCATTGTTATTGTGATTTTTAAGAGGTCTGTTTTGAGGGGAAACTGCCCCTGTGAAAGTATTTGGCATAGGTATCATAAAATCTATTAAGAACATATCTATGAAGAGTTATCTTTGTTCTTCTAGAAAACGTTACATGAACTTATTGTAATCACGGCAAGTCCTAGTGTCATGGAATCAAATTTTATGGAAACCACAATACGAGTTGCGATTCTAACTCCTAGGTTGTTTGGTTGGCACGTGTTGTGGTCCAAAACTTTGATTAAACTATTGAATATTAGGATTAAAGTATCACGTTTGTTGCCTATGGTTTTGGTTTTGATATCGACTTGATTTTTGACTTGGACCCTGTGTCTGGATCTGTCGTTGTTGTTTTTGTTGTTGGGGACAATTAAAATCCACCATGTTGATTGTTGGGGTAAAATTTTTGTTTCGTTGATTGTTAACTGGTGGTGGAACATTTACAACATTTTCTCTTTTATTTTTGTCAGTCACTCCATCTGTTGTCAGTGTACAGTTTTTGTTAAGGATTTTAGGTCCTTAATTGGCATTTGTGGTAGTAGGATAGGTCATAGTGTTTTGGTTGGGGATGAATAATCTCCCATTTGTTCCATATGTCTTGCGACCAATATCTATTGCAACTTTATCTATTCATAGAGTGCTCTTGAGCACTTCATCATAAGTTCTTAGTGGTAACTTCTGGAATTCTTCTTTTATCTCTCTATTGAAAGAATGAAGGAATAAATCACATAGTACCATCTGATCCATGTTTGGAGTGCTTGCTAAAGAATAGAGGACTGTATGCCATCTTTGGATGAAATGAGCAGCAAATTCATTGTGTTCTTGTTTAATATGCAAGAATTCCCTGATTCCTTCTCTCAATAATTTGTTCATGTCGAATGCCTTGATAAACTCTGAAATGAGTTGTTTACATGAATGTATTGAGGCTTCATGTATTCTGTAATACAAATCAAAGGTGATACCCTCTAAAGTTTTGGGGAATATTTTAGCAACAACTCCATCCCAAGGGAGCAGTTCTCGAATGGTTGTGGCATAGGCCTTAATATGTGCACTCGGGTCTCCCTCCCCTTTGTACTTGGGTAGATCGGGGAGAGGTCTTGGAAGCATGATGCTTCATATAGTGAAGTCTAAAGGTTCTTTCAAATATTCTGAATAAGTCCCTATCACATAGGTTTTGACCATTGATGGTGCTTGCTCACGGGGTGGAGGTGGAATGGGTTGTTGATATGGCGTAGCATATGTATTTACAGTGGCATAAGGAAATCCTTGTGTTTGATTGAACATGCCGAGAGAAGTGAACATATCTCCCTGTGGTGATTTGGAATACATGTTTAAGTATGGAGGAGCATTACTCAAGAATGGGTTGTTTTGTACTAAGCCGGGAGGTATTATATTCTTAACTGGAGCGGTGTTAGAAAACACGGTTCTAGTTGGTGTTTGTTGTAAATACTGAGGAGGCATGCCCAACGTGCCTATTCCTATGAGAAGGTCTACTTGGCCTGGATGATGTGGAGGATTGGAAGTTCCTACTTACATGAACTATGAATTTTTATTTACTTGAGCAAGTTCTAAACCTCTAACCTTCTCAACTAAGGCTTAGATGATCTCGTTTGGTGAAGACACGGTATTTTTCCTTAGTGACAGTTGTTGTATATCTTGCGGTTGTATAGGCATATGGTACCTTGCTATGAATTAATCGGTGACCTGCCAAGCTTCGCAGAGGGAATTTCCTATAGGTGGAGGAATGGAGGTGTTTTCTTGGAATGAGACCTCGAGTTGTGTTTGAAAACATCTTATAGGTGGGTACATATTTTGTGAAAATTTATGCAATTCATGATCAAAAGAATATGTTGGAGAACATGTAAAGGACCGCCACCCTGAGCAGGGTGGCGGTTATAGGACCACCACCGTGGCAAGGTGGCGGTTTTGTCACTGAAGGTCAAAAAGCTAGAAAAATAAAGGCAGAGGATAAATCGAAGTACATAAATCTTAGACAAGGTGCTTGGGATGCTAACATACACTTGGTGAGCTTTCCAAGATTTTAAACACCTTGTGAGGTGACCTGTATCATCATTGGGGCATGTGTAACATCATTCTGATGGTAAAGTACCCTACAATTTTATCAATTTATCTATTTTGACCATAATTACGTCGTGGTGATATCTCGACATAGGTACCCAACAATGAATTCCATGGAAATGTTGTCCCATTTCCACTCTGGTATACTGAGCTATAGATCTTTGAAGTCCACTCCAATAAAATAACTTTCTTAGTGCCGCAGGCATCTTCTTCACCCCTAGATGGGATGAATAAGGTACATGATGAGTATCTTCTAGAATGTCCTGTCATAAATGCATAAGTCATAAAAATCTATCTCTAGGCATATATATCTGACTCATGTGTCTAAGAAGCCCATCTTATTCCAACGATATCCCCTCAAACTTCCCCTTAAGGTGTCTATGTGACTCAATTTATTCTCTGGCAAAAATATAGAACCTACCGTGAGGAATCTATTGTAAGATCTTACTCCGCCAATATATACCCACTGATGTAGCCATGATATGGTGTCTCCATTGAATTAAGGAATCTTATAGCACATTCACCTACCCCTTCACATGCTCAATATCCATATAATATTCACACAAAATCTCCATCCAACGCCGTTCACGGGAATTTAGATTCATTTTTTTGAAGAGGTATCGCAGAATCAAATAATGTTTCCTGATTGTGAACCTCCTATCTAATAGAAAATGACGCCATCAAACTAAAGCATGTACCACTACTGTAAGCTCAAGGTCATGAGTCAGGTAATTGAGCTCATAATCCTTGCGTTTGTTACACTCAAATGCGATAACTCTTCCATCCTACATCAGTAATCCTCCTAACCCTTCCAATAAAGCATTTGTACAAAGAAAGAATTCCCTATGAGGATCTAGTACAACTAGGAGATGTGTTGTAGTAGGGAATTCCTTCAAAGTCTTGAAGGCTTGGTTAGATGTTTCTGACCTTAAAAAACTCTTCCCTTTTCACTATAGGGAAGCGATGAGATGAGAAATTTAAGAGAAATCCTGTACAAACTGTTGACATTTTTTACACCCTTATAAAAAGAGAAAATTGAAACTTTGTTTCAGATGAGAAGTGTTGATGTCATGGACTTAACTAAGGGGAAGGCATAAAATTTTCATATTATTTTCATTTCTAGCATTTGATTAAAAACATGTAATCTACAACTATGTGTGTTGTTCCAAAATGCAACACCTCACGTGTGTTTTAATTCGTATTCATCTCCAGCAAAGAAATATAGAAAAACAAAAGGACTAGTGTATATCCTAGATGAAGGCAGGAATCATAGCAAATGTGGGATCTTTCATCCCATAACATCAAATAGATTTACATCTTTCATGGAGAAGAATATATTATTATGTTACAGGTACATTGAATTCCATTATTTATTTATGTTTAAGTGTTATTAATCATGTGATTGAGTTGTTTAGTTTGTTATACAATCAATACATTACATAAAATGTGAATGCATAAAGAAATATATAACTCAATTATAGAAATTAATGTCATTTATTCATTGAGAAATTAATTTTTTCCAACACAATCCATGGGGTGTAACTTATTTCTATTGAATTTAAAGATGCATGTAAGCAAATCTAAAAGAAAAAGAATATAGAGAAAACCGATCATTTCCTTCTGGGTCTTCTCTTGGTCTTCATCAGTTCCAGTTGTAAATCCTTCACCTTAATCTTCTGCATCATCCAATTACATCACTATACCTGAGAAAATAAATAAATAAAGGTTTTCATATTTGAGCTTAGGGTTTAATCTCTATGCCTTTGAAATTAGTTTCAGGATAACGAATCTTTTGATTTAAAATAGGCACAAGAAACATCAAAAGAGCTAGATATATAATAAAGAAAGTACTATCTTGTTGAAGCATAGGTATGGTTCTCAGAATAATGACAGAAAAAAAAAGGAAGAAGAATATACACTATGGAATACAACAGAGGGTGAAACCCTATTTATTTTCTATCTATTTTCTTAAGCGTAAAGGTACATATGTTAGATGAATATAGAAAATTGTCTTTTGCATGATTTGAATTTTTTACTATCAAGTATAGATTGCATTAGTACACAAAATAGAATTCAAGGCTACAAAAGAAAATTCCATTCAGACCTTTTCATAATGATCAAAGTACAAATTTTATCAAAGCAAGTAAAAAGTGAGTTGTAGTTAGAATTGACAAAAGAATGGATACAATTTAAGACTTGAAAATATCTTCCCATCTACAAAGAATTAAATAACATCATCATTCAGATGATCAAAAAAGGATTGCAAATTTCTTTTTCAGATAGTTATTTCAATTGTCAATGTCAAAGTACATGTTCAGGAAATAAAGAAATGGGTACAACAAAATAAAGGAATTGTATTATTACCTGTAAATGCCCATGAATAATGTTTAGAGTGAATTGATATTCAAGAGACACAAGTTTCAGTGAGTTACAGTGTCAAAAAAATCTCAACATCTATGTAGAGGATAGATATCATTCATATAAATAAGATACAATTGCCCATAAAATTAAAGAACTCATCCTCCATCTTTAAGCCAACGCTTCAACAACAATTGCAAGAATATAAATGACTCATTGTAGTCATAATAGTTTGCAAGATAAGAAAAGTGTTCTAGAAATAGAATGAAAAGGAAAAATATTGCTTCAGAATCCAGTTTTGAAGTTTAAATGTAAAAAAAGAATAGTTTTAAAAGCCTTCACAAATATACAACAAAAGAAAGTATCCAGACTTGAAAGTTTCCTCAAAGAAAATCAAGTCACCCACTGAAGATATAGGTACCAAAAAAAGAAATAACTTGGCATATTTGCAATGAATTTTCCAGAAAGTAACATAACTCAAATACAATGCATCAAAATGAACAAAGATGGAATCAAAATAGTTTTGAATGTTTCATAGAAAACTTTCAATTGTGTTACTGTGCAACTTTCAAATGTTATCAATGATAAAACATCAATCTACAAAAAAAAATTTAGGTTAATGCTTCATTTTGAGAATGAGCCTTCATATCTAATAACTTCAGAGTTCACAAGTTTCAAGGTAAATGAGTGGTATGCTACACATAGCAATAATACAAAAGTATCCACTTTTTACAAAACTGAGGGGTTTTTTTTCTCAAAAATAGAGCTAACAATGAAGATTCAAAGATACCCATCTTAAACAGTCTCAAAATGGAATACATATTACTTTTATCATCTTCGAGCATAGTTTTCAAAAATGCACGAATAAGTTACGGAATCAATCAAATGATGCAAACCCTAGTTTTGGGTATACATAAAATATCAACGAAATATGGCCAAGCATCTGAAGATCCCAGAAAATAAAAGATAAAACTATAGGATTCACAAAATAATAAGGTCGACCTAGCGATCAAAGCAAAATAGAAGTTCCAGAAAAGGATTGTAACAGATCTAGCAAATGAGAGAAACATTTTGAGCCTCAATAAGTATGGATGTTACAAATCTAAACTTTTAGAGAAATAAAACTGAAATACCAGAGATTCAAAAGACCAAGTTCATCATAATTTTGAGCTCAAAAACATGGTGACTCCTTGGCATAAAAGAAATTGCAAACCAATCTACTTTATAAGAAGGGTTTCATCAATTCACAAATAATGTAAAGTTAAAGGAAATCATCCATTTTATTCATTCACGGCCATACAAGAATTGTCAAATGTTTCCATAATAGCTCAAGGATTTAACAAAACTCACCATGAGGAGACAAGTTCTTCAAACCCTCTAGAAAACATCAAGTGTAGAAAGAGAAATGAATACCTACAACCAATTTAATCTTGAGAGTATCATCATAGAGACAAAAAATGACAACAAACATAATATTTTAGCACTAAGTAAATAGAAAATAAACTCATAAAATCAGTTAAAAGTTTGATAATATCATGTTGAAATCTCAAGAGGATCATGAAAAGTAATATACAAAGTTCTCGAAACCAAGTTTTACCTTCTTAAAGAAAAAAATAGACAAAATATTGCATAGAAATGAAACCAACAAGTTCGAAATAGAGCAAAATAACTTCATAGAAGCTTCCCATGTCGAGCTCAGAAATAAAAAAATGGTATTCAAAAAAAAAAATTCCAGGGCATCACACATTCCTAGAGGAGCTAGAAAATGAAATGATAAGGTTTAAAATGCCCTTTTATTTCCTCAACTCACTAAGTGGGTTAGGATCAATGGTTCAGGATTGCAGGTACAGAGATAAACAATCATTAACAAAATATCCAAACTTAACAATAATTCCCAATCTAACCATGGTCAAAGAAATGTACTAACGTGGAACTCAAAAAAGTAAACCGTAATTCCATCAGGGAGTTAGCATAATCCAATACAGTCAAAGTAGTACACCTAGCGCCATCTCCATCAAAGATCCAGAACCATAACCCTAACTTAACCCATACTAGTTTTGGTTTAGTTACGTCAAAATCAAACATCATCCACATGATTATGGATTTGTCTTCATGGATGGGTCAACCAACAATATTTGAAGCATCATGATTATGGTTTCAAAAAACCATAAAAAATCTATAGTGCCATGTTTTAATTAAAATAGAGCCAATCAAATGGTTAAGGAACATAAGCTTAAAAATATTAAATTCCATGCATCACATGATCAAAGTGGTTCAATGACCCAGTATTTTGTTATGATATTTTGGAATGGGAAGGATTGTTGTCTTACATGTGTACAGGTGGATTTTCCAGGTCAAGAAAAAACTATAACATGCATACAGATAAAATAGAAAATATGTCACATCATGACCCATGCAAGAAGACAATAGAGCAAGAGTGATTATTTTAATCATTTAGAATAAGACACGTGGCACAAGGAGACAAACATGCACCTTCAATACACATTATGAAAGCTTGCTGATGAAGAAAGGTTAAAAATAGAAATTAAATTATTCACCCCCTTACCTTAGTCTTCTCTAAGGTGATCGTACACTTCATGGATTAGAATAAAAGAGTCAAATCAATTTGAATTGAGTTATTTTTGGAGAAAGAAAGGATATTTTTGCCTCATGTACAACATGTCTATTTTATGCTTTTATTTTTTCATGATATAGGTTAAAAATATCATGCAAGTGTAGTTATACTTTAGTTTATTTTTAGGGGGTGTGGGTGAATTATTTTTTTAAATAGTGTTTACATTGGAAAAGCATTGTGTTTTTGTTTTTGGAGAGTTGAAGCCATTATGCCATATTTTCCCTTATATGAGAATTAGATGTTTCCTTTCCAATTTCTGCAGTAGTGTGTATATATGCAGTTTATTATTGTGAATTTTATTCCCTGAATTTAATTAAGCTTGCTTAGTTTGTTTCACCGTGTTGAAAATTAGTGTTTTCTACTAGTTTTATTATACATTGATCTGCATTGTTGTTATGATAAGTCCCTCAAGAGTTAATTTTTTTCTTTACAATTAGCTGAAACCCATTGGTTTGTGATTCTGTAACTTATTCATAACTTATTGTGCATGTATCTCTGTAAAGTTTCCCAATAATTTTGGTGGATGACACCATTTGAATTTAATTTTTAGGCATATTTTTAACCTTAAACCCCACAGAAAATTAGTTTTAGGATATATTAATAAGGAACCAACCTTGTAATCTTGGAGATTCACCTCGACATAGGGATACCCATAGCCCTGAGGTGTTTCCATATTATCTATAGAACTGAGGGAAAAAAAATCTTAAAACACCTATTATCCCTTAATTGTAGGGTGCGCTTATGCGAGATAACATAGAACCTCCTATAATATCCTGCTAATCCCATAAAACCACCTAATTTGGTTGCATTGGTGGATTGCTGAAAATTAATGATAGCTCGAATATTTCAAGGATTAACTGTGATACCTTTCCCAAAAATGATGTGACCTAGATACAAGAACTATATCTGAAAGAACACATGGTTATCCAGGTTCCCATATAGCTGATGATCTCGAAGACACTAAATAACTTGTCAATGGTGCTCCTCGTGATCCTCACATGTGTGTGAGTACAAAAATGAATCATTAAGGAACACGGGTAAAAAATGAGCCAATAACATCCTAAATACCCCATTCATTGAGCTCATGAATACTATGGGGGAATTCATTTGTCTGAATGGGACAACTATGAAGTCATAATGAGAATATCTAGTGTGAAAGGTCATCTTAAGGATATATTCCTCTACAATCCTTAGATAATGATACCCTAACTTAATATCTATCTTTGAAAATACATTAGACCCCTTTATTTGATGAAGAAAATCATCAATGCAAGGAAGGGGTAACGATTATTGATATTTACTTTGTTCACCTACATGTAATCAATGAAAAATCTTAGAGATATATCCTTCTAGAAAAAAAACATCCTTGGTGCACCCCTAGGAGATACACCAAAATGAATTAGACCCTTCTCAAGAAGTCCCTCTAGCTACAGCTTGAGCTCACAAAGCTCAGGGGTAGTTATCATGTAAGGTACGCATGAGATAGGATCTGCTCCATTAACTAAGTCTATATGGAAATATATCTCATGTGCTTGAGGTAGGATAGGTAATTCATTAGCAAAGACATCTAAAAAATCTAGAAAAATATTATTGTCATTGAGTGATGGCCCACTAGTCTCATCCTCTGACCTGTCGTTGAATTTAATGGCACATAAATGACATCCCTTTTTTATACACTTCTTCAGCTACAAAAGGGATATAGTACAAATGGATATAGTCCTTGTAACCCCAACAATCACTTACTCAATTCCCAAATCATCTGCATAATATATTACCTTACTGTAGAAATCCACTCTAGCCCTATGTGCTCAGAGCCAAGCCATACCCAAAATAATCCCATAAGATCCCAAGGAAAGAATGCAAATATCCAAATTCATGGTGAAGGGTTCTACGTCTACTATGCACTCATTGATTAAGGAGTCCACTGTGAGTTTGGCTCAAGAAGACATCTCTACATCCCAACTATGAACCTTCCTAACTACCACCATCCTGTATCACTCTAAAAGGATGGGGAAATGAAAGAATCAGAAGATCCTAAATCAAAAGGGATAGAGATACAGATACCACCAAATCTACTTGAGGCCTTGTGCATAGTGCTCTGGTGTTTTTCCATCTGGTTTTCGACTGCTGCATATATCATGTGACTCCATGCCATATCTCTAATTGTCATCTCAGAAATAGGGCCCTTACCCTTGTTACCATGAATCTATAGACAATATTTCTAATGGTGTCCCTTTGCACCAAATCCATAACAACAACTAGATCCCCTACAATGATAAGAGACTCTTCCAGGTTCTCTAGTGATCTGTGTTGTAGACCCTAATGAACCTGATCTAGACAAGTGTGACTATTTTGGATGATCTCTAATTGACTGATTTCAAGGTAGTTCATATGTCGTAATGAGTCCTCTAGCATGAGGACCACTACTCCACCCTATCTGTGTGTTATATCTCATTGGAGGCCTGATTGGTGGGAATGGCTTCTCTTATTACTATGGCAAGAAAGAGAACTACGTGCATCTGTGTCTTCTAGGAGGAGGAGGGGTTGTCCTCTTTGACTGATTGTCCTACATTTTATTAATGTGGCTCCTCACCATATCTTCGAACTATTTTTTATTCCCCATTTTATCTTTCGTAATATAGGCCTTCTCAACATCCTCAGCTAATGTCTATGGAAATTACATGAACATCACACCTCAAAGATCTAAATTCAGGCCCCTAATGAACCTGTGAATCCTAACCTAATCATCTTGCATTAGATTCAACCTACTCTAGCAAGTCCTAAACGTTACTCTAATAATCTGCCACCTTCATACTCAGCTATCGTAGATTGAGGAACTCATCAATCTGTTACTGAATGAACTGGCTATAAATATCGATCCAAAATAGCTCCTCGAAGAGATCCCAAGTCACGATATTTGAATCCATGTGGAGCTCCTTCTCCTCTTTCCTCCACCATACTCTTGCATCATCCCTCATAATATTTATAACAATACGAGAATTTTTGTTACTAGTACACAAATATAGCTTGAATCATCTGCTCAAGATAACTAGCCAGGCCTCCAGAATCATTAAACTGTAGTTTGCAACCATAGAATAAAAACAACAAACAATAGTTATGCTTCATCATACAAGCCAAAGGAGTCAGAAACCATGGGGGATGCTTCTTATGCCTCCCAAAAGGAAATGGGTATCACCACCTGAGAACAAACTTCCAAAATATATCATTTCAAAACCTTGACATGCATTTATGCCTCCCCCAAGTACCGCTTATTCCTCCCCATTCTTTATGTCTCCCCAACCTCTTATGGCACCCCATAACAAGTAAAGAAATGAAAGCTATTTCTTTGTAAGGTGGAACCCAAATCCCAACTCCATCCACACTTATACCTCCCCAAAACACTTATGCCCCCCCCCCCCCCCCCCCCAACAAAATACCCCATAGTCTTCTCCTAAACCATTCTTAGGCTATCTACCCAACCAGCCAAAAAATAAAACAACGCATTCAAACATTCACATATGCATAGAAATGAAAGAAGAGAATTTCAAGATCCAAGATCCTACCTCTCCATGATGGATTTTTGTTCCAACATGGAAAACATCAAGCTTTCCAATGCAAAACACATTCCAAGATCAACAATCTACAAGCATGCAATGGTCTCCAATATTCTCCAAAATCAAGAGTTCCAAATAGAAAAAATAATTCACCCAAAATTAGGTATCCAAAAGTGAAGCAATGCAAGTTCAAGTAACCCAAATGAGTGTAACCCCAAGACAAGAAAATGCATTCAAATATATATAGAGGGAAGAGAAGAGGATGAGGTGGATCCAAGTGGGATGCCACATCACACATCCTCAACTCCTCGTCATAAGTCAACTTCAATATCTAAGGAAAAATAAATAAGTAGGTGAATAATATGACATTTTTACTTACACACTCAAATCAAGCCCACACCGCATAAGGACTGAAATTGAAAGCATGTAAGAAAGTGCAATTAAAGCATACAAATTGACTTCTAAAAATGCATAATGAACGATAGATTTAAACTCTCCAACCATAGGTAAGGTTGGTATGCAAATGTAAAAGGTATGGGACAAGTTTAACTTGTCCCAAAAGCCTTCAAAATGAGCCTCCAAGGACAAATTCATATTTCAAAATAAGGTGGAATGTTTCATACTCAAAAATCAAATTACAAATCTCTTAGACATCACTTACACTTATCTTACAAAATTTAATACAAGAGTCAACAACTCCAATAATTACTTTCTTATGTCCCAATTTGATTAATTAATTCTTAACAATATGATTACTCACATTAATTTACCATAATTAATAATTAATGAAAGGCGTAAACACATGACTTAATAAACACTTGCAAACATCAATTAAAATGAACCAAATAAATAAATAATTACACATAACCCTTACTAACATTTAAAGGTGATCCCCCCATGGGAATCCCTAACAACAATTAAACACACACACAAACACACGAAAAATATAAGTAGACATGGTGACCTTTTTGAATTCATCTAGAATTCCAATGTGGTCGGTCTCCAATCCCCCGATGTCTATTATGATATTTTAACCTGAAAAACACAATACCACCTTCGGCCTCGTGGCCACAGTAGAACATCTAAAATACATATAAATATAATTCCAAAATCATCTATATACGAATCAAGACAATATCAAGGAAACCAACAATATCATTTACAATTTTATCAACAACTATATGATAATCAATTTAATTCCATTCTCTAGGTCTACTCAATATATCCAAATATCACATGTCCATACAACATCCATAAATATAACCATGTTGGAATATATATCATCCTCAATATATAAAATGTCTCTAGTAAGTATCATGCATCATATATGAATTAGAGTCAACAATAATCCATAATTTGACATCTAACACCATACTATATCAAAACTATAATAATGTCCATAATATAGTCAGCAATATCATGATCAATATCAAAAGTGTCGAAGGGAAGTGGGCACTACATCCCCCTCCCTTTAGACTCAACTTCCTCTTGGAAGTCATTGGAAAGAGAGATATGAACAAATACAATAGAAAAAGGATCACTCCAATTATGGGATTTCTTGCTTCAAACAAGTGTGGGACTATAGAACCCAAGTTTGGTCCAATGCAATTCATCGAGAAGAAGGAATATTGTAAGGGATGAGTTCTAAAGTTTATGCATGCAAGGCTACAAACATTTAAATCTAGAGAGTAACTTTACACTATCAACCAAGATACAACACATAACAATAACATGAACAGTTCAAAACATTCTTAAGAGTAACCACAAAGTAGAGGAATAATAAGGAGAATTCCGTGAGTTTGAGAAAGGCCACATAGTTTCCTAAGGAATTTAACATACTATGGTAACAAAAATTAAGGTTTCCACTAAGGTTAATTATGCATTCATAGTTCGTTGTTTAGACAAGACTAGCAGAATCAACCAACATAGAAATTTTGTGCAAGAGACATGTTTACTCAAGGTCCCACAGCTGTAGGTCACACAAGATGAGGTTAATCAACAAGAAAGGATACCTAAATCAGCAAAACATTTACAATCAAGGAAACTATTTATGCAAAAAACTTATACAACTCGAGAGGGTACGCTAAGATTTTCATGGTAATACTAAGCAAATTCATGACCACAACGTTTCCTCTAGTTTGATTTTTACACTTTTTTTTAAAGAATCCATCACATCACACCATGTAAAACTAGATACATCAACCATTTAGCAATATATATATATAGATAGATAGATAGATAGATAGATATCTCCCCTAGCACCTAACATATCATTACAAGAAGTACCATTAACAATAACACAATGGGATTCATTTATCTTATTTCCTGCTCAAGCTCGGAATAATCATAAAGAGAGCAAAAGAAACACCAAGGAGAACTCAAGATATCTAGGGATAAAAACAAGTACATTGGGGTCCAACTACAATCCAAGGGTGTATCACATCAAAATTAAATAACATCATCTTGCACTTTCCATCCTAACGGAAAATGGGAAACAATAACAAGGGGACCCAAGAAAATATGAAGAGAAGAATACTTCCCAAATTTATTTTATATCCTTAACATATGTTTCCTTAAAATTACAATAACTTACGTCTTCAAGGACAAGAAAACATGCAAGGAGGTTTCTTCTTAAACAAGAGATAAGTTTTAATCTAAAAATACTACAACTCACACTCATCGAGCTACTAGACGATAAGGGTATGATGAACCAAACATCTCACAAAGAAAGGCACATACATCTATGAACAAGAAAGTACAAAGAAACTAGAACACATTACTAACCACCAGGTGTTTCACAATTCCTGGTAGGTGGCTAAACTAAAGTTTCAACTATACATTGCACTCAATACACATAATTCTTACCCATTTTATGAATCAACTCATTAAGTCAAAAATCATAGTTTTTCTCACTAAGCACATTTCTTTCAAAATTTCTTAATTAAAATCTTAATTTTACTAATATATCATGTGTTTTCATTATAAGCAACACCTCTAGGGTGGGCATGATATCTTTCTATTTTGTACATGTGGAAAAAGAATTCATTTTATTCCTAGGGAAGGTAGATTGAAATTTTTTTTCCCTTTCTATTATTCTACGTGATTTTTATTTCTCCCATTAATCTACCAAGGTTAAGGCAAGGACCATTTTCTCTTTCTATGTTCCAGTTTATTTGTTAAGTTTCAAAGATAAATCCCCTCAATTATAGCTTTATGGTGTTTGGGTAAATCATCTTATCACTTAATTTTTTTTATGAGAAGGAAGATTCAAACATATCACATTATTACTTTTATGGAAAAAAAAACATATCACGTTTATAATTCTAAAGGAATAAGAGGAGTTCAACATAGCAAACTCATCATTAATTTTGTAAGAACTAGGAATCTATCAACTAAAATGGATCAAAACAATATTTCAAGGCTTTGCCAAATAATTACAAGCATCATCAAATATTCCTATTGGGTCTCTACAAGTCTCAAATAAGTTACAAGGCACGCCCATTAAAGAGGCATAATTACTTTTATGAACCTACTAAGGTATAACAATTTTGTGTTATTTTTGCTAAACATTTTACTCACATGAAAAGACATGGAAAGTATTCAAATCTACACCCATATTTACAGAAGGTACCACCAACCAAGCAATAATATGACAATGAAAATATTTACTCCATGGACACCACATTCCACTAGGAAATGTCAAATGCAAGCGATCAATCACCTAATCTATTAAACATGTGCTTTATGACCAAGAGATATAGTATTTAAAAGAAGAAACATAATATAAGCACCATCGAGATTAAAATATCAGAATCTACCAAACTATCTCTAATAGCAAGGTCCAAAAGACCCAAATGCATCCATAAGTTTCTCCATGTAACCCAAAGATTAATAGGTCATAGAGTGTTATTCATAGAAATTTAAAACGTTAAGGCAAGGGTAGGCTTATTTATAGGTCAACGTGACAAAAAAACAACCATCCTTAATTAAACACATTGCCCAAATGGGATAGAATCTAATCATAATTACCAATATACCTATAATCCATAAGTCAATACTTTATAATGAAACAAGGAAATCATGATAAACTTAGCATGCCGTCAAAGAAAAGCCACAACCAGAAAAACATTTTTCCACTAAACATCCAAATCCAACCCAAAAGCAATCCGATTCATAACATAATTCAAAATCTCATAACCAAACACATCTACTCTAGTGAGGATAAAATCCCTTACAAGATTGTAAGAGAATCACCACCACTTCTAATAGACTACCAACTAGAACACACAACACAATGAACTCTCTATCTAGAAAGGTTGAGCAATGAAAAATTCACTCTAAGATCCTAGATACACTTAAGATTTCATGCATCTAAAACCAACACATAACTTTAAACACCTAAGAGGACATTCAAGACACCTAGGGTGTACCCCACTACGACGAAATGTCTTAATACACATAGCATATAACTAGCTCATCACCATGCATGAAGCAATCCATGTAATTTTTAGCTAAGTATCCAACAAAATAATGAGCTCCGAGTCACTAATCAAAACAAAACCAAAGAAGTATCGATAATCAAGGAAAGCCGCTAAGTAGTCGCATTGCAATGTCTAAAAATTCTCACAAAATATAAATAACTAAAAGAGCCTCAGAGCTTCTCAATCCAATCATAAAATAAGATGCTAGTTTTTAACAAAATAACACAAGTTCATGAACATATAAAAAAATACAGAAGTCCACATCACAATCACTTCACAACACCTCATGGCGACCAATAGGGGTACTATGCCTCGAGATCTGCTCTAATGAAACTCACACAAAGTTGGATCAAAGGTGACACTAAGACCCAACATCCTACTTACTCTTACATGGATTGAGTCACTAAAGCGACAACCAAAACTAACTTATCTAACCACTGAAGGAAAGAGGGAAGCTTTAGATGATTAACAACTCCTAATTGACTCTGATAGGATCTCAAACACAACCTATAGCACTAGGCCACAAGATTCATACCATACAATTTATCATTCCATAAAATCTAGTAAGGGAGAGTCTCGATAGATTTATTGCATCATACAACTATAATAAGGGTTAGGACTCCTCAAACAACATCCTTAAAAGGTAGAAACAAGTTCCACTATGCTAGAAGTTCACAAAAATATCAATTGAATTTGACATTTTTACTTACCTAGGTTTAGACAAAATGCCTCTAAGTAAGTACAACAATTTAAACAACTTATTACTTTATTTTTATTTTTATTCTAGTAGTTCAAATGAACAGGATAATGTAATATTTCTTCATACTTATTTCTTTTTCAATTTTAAAACAAGGTTGTTTTTCTAGATTTGAAAGTGTGCTAGATTTATAGTTCATGCATCAAGTTTTCTAGTGTGCCCAAGGGTCCAAGATTTGAACCTATAACTTTGATACCAAGTGTAAAGCTCGCTAAAACAACCACTCGAGACAAAACAACAACCTAGGTTTAGTTAGAAAAATTATAGATTAGCTTTTTATTTTTATAAAAAGATTTCACAACAAAAAATTTCAGATTCCACTACAACAATTATCAAATCACCTTACAAAACACTAATAGAGTGAAAGTTAACCTAAGCATAGTTAAATTTCCTTTAGGTGATAATCTAACAATTTAAAATTAGATTAACACTAAGCCAAACAGTTCTTAATCAAACTCATAGGGTAAGAAGATCCAAAACAAATAAATACTCTAGGTATTTAATTCTACAAGTTTTCAACAATTAAAAATGTCTAATTGTAAGCGCGAGAATACACATTTAAACTAACAAAATATATTCTCGCTTACCCAATCCCTGAAATATCTTAAAATATTCAACCTAATATTTTCTCATATTTAACTGGATTCAAAGATCTTCCTAAAAACATTTTCTATTAGATAGGGAATTTCCTCACCTTTCCAGTGATATAAAGAAGTCCTCCTAACTCTTCATATTTCTCAAGTTATCGGCCGGCAGGCCTTGGGGGTGAAAATTTTCCCAAAAGTCGGCCTGCGGGCCTGGGGAGGAAAATTTTACCTAACTTCGGGCCTGCGGGCCTTTAGAGAGAAATTTTTTCCCAAAATATTTTGGGCTGATGGGCCCGGCGCAGAAAACATAGCGTTTTTCCCCTTTGGAAAAAAATTCTAATGACACCCACGCCCCCGCGAGTCTACGACAGGACCTTGCACTTGAAGAAGGAAAGCTTTCTTGAGTCTGCTAAGGGACACGTGTCCAAATTTTAAGTGGGGCAAGAAGGTGGGTCACCAGAGACCCAGAGGAATTTTTGACTTTTATCATAATAGGGAAAAAATGATCAAGTTTACCCACTCCTCCACTGACACGTAGAGATGCCACGTGTTGGCTAACCATTGGCTGTGGTGTGGTGGGGCGACAGAGAACTTAGGAAAAAATTAAGTTTTGAAGCAGAAAGACTTAAGAGTTAAAAGCACTCCACTCTTTAGTTGATGCCTAGGGAAGCCACGTGACAGTCCCTCATTGGCTACGGGGTGGCGGGCCGGTTGGGAGAATTAGGAAATTTTTGCCAAATTTCAAAAAAAAAATATGTTTGTTAGAACGAGCCCGTGCGCCCGCGAAAGAGATTTTTCAAATGAAGGGAAGGGTATGGGGCCACAAAGGAATATATAAGTATTTTTCAAAATTAGAAAAAAGGTTAAGTTAGTGGTTACGGCGCCTATGCACCCATGGGAATGTCTTGGCAACAACGAAAGGCTGGACGATGATGCTGCGTGGAAAATTTTCCAAATTTTCTTTTTTTAAAAGTTAGATTATTTTTGACAAAAAAGATGGTTTTGGGGCAGCAAAGTGCAGGGAAACTTCGTGAATTTTGCATTTGTAGGAAAAAAATTACAAAAGGAATATTTTCACCCATGGGTCCACCAGGGAATATTATAATAATTAAATTTGACAGTTACAATATTTTTGAAGCCAAATGAAGTATAAACTTTAGAAGGCCATAATGTATTATTTGGCACTCAGTTTTTTGAAAATGAGGACTTTAAGGAAATCTCTTGATGTCCTCTTTTCATAGAAACCTTAAGGATTTAATTTTTGATAATGTTTTAAGTGTCAATTTTGATAAAACATCTTTCTATCACTTAGAAAATGAATTTGTATTTTTTTACTTATAATTTTTTGTTCCAATCCAAAATTCTCTCTTTCTCAACATGCCAAACAAACATTGAGGATTTCACTTCGAATTTTTTTTTTTATGGATTACAAGGGTTAAGTTGTTTTTATTGAAGATCAATTCCAATTTATTAATTTTAATACAGAAAAAGTCTGAGTTTTTGTCTAATCCTGATTTGGAAGGTTTGATGGAAATTTCTTAAGTATTTTAGTTTGTTTGAGATCATTTTGATCATGCAAGTTCAATTCGGTAATTAATTTGGTCCTTTGAATTGTTACAGGATGGTTATGTACTTTTGATAAAAATTTGAAAATTTTATAGAGAAAATGAAATGGAGTTACACTTGAACTTGAATAAATTCTATTTTCCTTTATCAATTTTGATATATGGATTCATTACAAGCCAATCTAGCATATTAAACTTGATTCAAATCAAGGTATTCAAAAGAAAAAATACAATTCTGATTTCCAAGTCATGCATTTCGAAATAATAGAATATTATAACATTTATTCATACGTATTTCTAGACTTTCAGAAGGACATCTGAAAATGCATTTCAACAATAGGATTTCAATTACAACAATGCCATTTGACGAATATAAAAAAAAATATTATATTATTTCAAAAATGATATCTTTTACAACTTTCTTTTCCATTCCTTGAAATACAACATACATGAGTCATGTCTTTCTTTTCTATTCAAAGAACTGAATAGAAGATATATCGTTCCATAATCAATTACAACTTTTAGAGCGAAAACAGAGAAGTCTTTCCAAAACAATAATATACAAGATCATCCACTTCAAGGTGGGTAAGGTTACCAAAAAATTTTCACAAGGGAGTGTCAGAGCTCTGTCTTCTTCCTAAATTTCAATATAAAGAATACAATTTCTTCCACATTTATTCAAAAACATAACAAAGGAGTGTATCTAATTTCACATTTAAAAATTGCAACTTTCATAACCATAAAAAAATCTTTCCATCACAAATCATAATGTACAAGGGAATCCACTTCAAAGTGGGAAAGGATTACAATAAGAATAATCTCAACAAGGACTGTCAAACTTATCTTTTTCCTTTGCTCACAAAATAGTAACATGAACATCCTCCATTTTCTTTATTTTAATTTTATCACAATAGAACAAGGGGAAAGGCAACTCACTCCACCTAACCAAGAGATCCAATGACAAGGGGAAGCCACCCTCTTCACTATCCCTCGAGCCATAACCACAATACAATAAGAAATGTGTTTCAACTCATGGCAACAATAGGCTTCCACAGCACACATGTATAAATTTCATATTTAAAACACAGTCCAAAACCAAACTATAGTTTACAACCACAGTTCATCAAAACAAAAAAAAATACTTAGGCTTCATATGTAATCCAAAGGAGCAAGAAACTATGGGGGATGATACTTATTCCTTCCAAAGGGAAATGGTTATCACCACCTAAGAACAAACCGCCAAAATATATCATTTCAAAACCCTGACATGCCCTTATGCCTCCTCGAATTACTCCTTATTCCTCCCATTTCCTTATGCCTCCCCAATCTCTTATGGCACCCCATAACGAGTAAACAAATTTAAGTTATTCATTTTTAAGGTAGAACCAAAATCCCAACTCCCTCCACACTTATACCCCCCCAAAATAGTTATGTCCCCCACAAAATACCCCATAGTCTTCTCCTACATCATTCCTAGGCCATCTACCCAACCAACCAACAAATAAAACAACACATTAAAACATCCAACCATTCACATATGCATAAAAAGGAAAGGAAGAGCATTTCAGGAGCCAAGCTCCTACCTTTCCATGATGGATTTTTGTTCCAAGGTTCCAAAATAACAATCTTTCCAATGCAAAACACAATCCAAGATCAAAAATCTACAAGCCTGCAATAGTCTCCAATATTGTCTAGAATTAAGAGCTCTAAACAGCAAAATAATTCACCTAAAATGACGTATCCAAAAGTGAAGCAACACAAGTTCAACTAACCCAAAGGAGTGTAACCCCAAGACAAGCAAATGAATTTGAATATATAGAGAGGGAAGAGAATGTGGATCCAATTGGGATGCCACATCAAACATCCTCAACACCAACTCATAAGTCAACTTCAATCTTCAAGGCATAATAAATAAGTAGGTGAATAATATGACAATTTTACTTACACACTCAGATCAAGCCCACACTCCATAAGGAACTGAAATTGAAAGCATCTAAGAAAGTACAATTAAAGCATATAGCTTGACTTACAAAACTGTATAATGAAGGCTAGATTTAGACTCTACAACCATAGGTAAGGTTGGTATGTAAATTTAAGAGGTATGGGACAAGTTTAACTTGTCCCACGAGCCTCCAAAGTGATCTTAGAAGCTTTAATTTTAGAGCTTTCTTAATTATCAGGTGGATTGTGTTCATCGACCTTGGGAAAATCAACTTACACATCGGAGATAAAAGATCACATACAATTACTCTTACATCATTTAATACAAGAGTCAACAACTCTAATATTTCAAATATTGAAAATGTTTCATTATTTGATTAATTATTTCATATTAATTGTATGGTTACTCGTATTAATTTATTTCATAATTTATGAATATAATCATAGGGGTAAGCACGACTCTACACCAACAAACTCATTCCTACCAAGGACCGGCTTTGAGCCTACAAAACTACAATCGAGAGTGGCAACAAGAGGGGGCATTACAGAATAACCCTCTATAACGATTTAAAGGTGATCCCCACCCTGTGAAAAAATGTGACAAGTATCAAATCACGACATGCATAAATTCAACAACTGGTATTTTCGTCCTTATTGTGCGACCTACATGAATTCATCTTGTTTTCCTACAATTGATGATTGGATGTGACGATGTTCAGAAATGTTTGTTTCGAGTCTTTTGTGAACGTTGCTGGTAATTGCAATGCCTCTTTTTTCCATCCGTTTGTGGTTCACGTTTATGAACATCCATAATTTGCCTATAAATATAATTTCAAAATAATCTCTATATATGATTCACAACAACAGTAACAATGGAGACCGACAATATCCTTCTACTTTCTCCTTGCTTGCTTTGCAACTCTAAGATCACCAATGTTATAATCCCATGCTCTAGAGAAAAATACTCAAAATGTACAAAGATGAAATGTCCAAGAGAACATCCATAAATATAAACATGTCATTCATTGTGTCATCCGTCTTTTTATTATGTGAAAGATAGGTATCAAAGTAGTCATGAAGTACTTTTAACCTATTTATTAGATTAACACTCAACTAATCCATTAATATAATATTTATACACCATAAGCGTTATATTTTAATACCTATAATAATTTCTCATAATCCATGGTCCTCTTTATTATTATGATCAAGGTATCTTATTTTAGGATTTCGCTAGGCCATTGCATTGAGGGTAGTAATTGAAGGACCATTTTCAAATAAATAACACACCTCAAGCTTATAAGGTACTCATATAACCCTTACACATAGACAAAGAGCTCTAGCATGATAGAGAAACACTTATTGTATGTGGGGACTTCAAATCCGATGATGAATACTTCGTTTTATGAAAAGAAGTCTAAGCTATGGCCATTTTCAGAAGTTTCTTTTGATAGGAACAATTTTAAAGCACTTGATATGGAGTAATTAGTGAAAGTCAAATACCCATTTGTGACCAACATATAAGAATGGGTTCAACATGCCAATGGAGTCCATAACTACCCCATGCTGAGGAGAATGATAGGAATTTGTAGCCATAGCAATTGACTAGAGAGAGATGGCTACCTTTCTTTTTCTATCTATGAAAAGCAAGCACTTCTTACAACGTTCTGTCCCCTTTTGAGGAGTTATTAGTAAGGATAAGTTGTAGGCCATGATAAGGAGTTAGCATTTGATGATCCTTTATTACTTGTTGTTTTGCGGGGCAATAGTGACCTCTAGAGAAACCTTGATGTTAACTCGGTTCTAAATACCTTGTCAACATTTCCATGTTTCAACACACTTGAGGAAGATGCCACCAATATTCCTATTAAAGAAAGACCCATCTAGTCATTCATATGTGATGTCTTGTAACTTTAAATGCCTTCTTTTTGTTTGATTAGGGCCTCTAGGTAGTTCTCTTGTGTGTAAAATTATTTACTGTTGTTTTTTGAAATAAGTTCTCCACACATGCATATGCTACTATGTTTTTTTCTTGTACACATTTTGAGGAGCCTCAAGATCATAAACCAAGTGTTGGGCAAGAGGTCTTCCTTTGATCATCTTGGTTGATTTTATCCCCACATAAAACTCCAGATTTAGTAATGTAGGAAACCCTTCTTTATTGAGTGTCATGCACATCATAATTGTATTGCTTAACATGGAATGGAAAATTTGAGTGCAAAAATACTTGATGTTTATTTTGGATAATAGATTTCGGCATGATATTGTATCTTCATAAAGAGCGCTCCATTTACACACCATATTTTTGTTTCTCAACAAAATATTTACCTCTTATAGTCATACATACTTCATAAGTGTTTGGCTAGGCCTAAAGCATTATGGCACGTTCTACAACCTTACATTGTCTTTTCTCTTGCGTGAAGATGGCAAAAATGTTATTCATTCTCCTAATTGGATCAGAGAATGACACATCATTTGATACATTTTGGGGTATGATCTACCAAGTCCAGGAGCATGGGATATGGATTATCTTAATCTGCTAAGAACTATCCTTCCTGTCTAGTGTCATAAAATTCTAATCACACCCTTTCTTTAGCATAAGAGTGATGTAAGTCTGCACCAAACTAAGGATAACGTATAGCTATGAGACCTTCTTAACAAAATGCATTTTTCAACAAAATTCAAGTGCACATTTTTGTGACCCCTAGGGAGAGATAAGTTTTCCAAAATGGTATTGTATCATTTAATCAATAGTATATGGCTAGACCATTCTTTGATACAACATAACCTAGGATTTATAGTTCATAGACTGAATAATATGTTTTTTTTGTTTGTTAGGGGACACCTTCCAATTTATAAATTCATTTGTATGAACGGTTTGAAAGAAGAGAAGTAGATCTAACTTGCAATATTTTAGAAAAAAACAATGATATCTTTAAAAAGATGTTAAATCAATGAAAAGGGTTGATATCATTAATTGGCACAACTGATGTTATCAAGCCATAATCCATTGTCATTTACATGCTCAAGTCAGCTAATATTTTTTAAACATTTAGACTCACTTCCATATTTTTTACATAATTATCATAGGTTTTTCAACATTTGGTGGTGAATGTAAACTTTTAAATTGATCAGCATTCTTGAACAAGGACCTGGTTACACCTTGAAAATTCATAATTTCACGAGTGAGAACACTTTTAACTCCCTGACACTGTTTGCAAAATTTGCTTCATGATAGGTTAGGGGTATTGATATGTTGAGAAGAGGATACATTTTTAGGTCTCAAAAATCATTACACATTTTTAGTAATGAACATCACCACTTCGTTTTCGTCATATGGACTAGATTGGCTACATTCAAAAGGAGTCTACTTGAAAGCGAATATGATGTTCGTGTTAACATGGTCAACGACTTGAACAGTTAGTATTACATCTTCTCAAAATCTAGGGGTAATTCATATTATCATAGGTTTAACCATGCACTTTGTGTTTATATTCATAGCACTTGACATTAGGGGGAGAGTTTAATGGTCAAACTACATTCATTTTTATGTTCATTACCACTTAAGGTCATTATAGGTCTAGGAAACATAGCTTTTGGAACATAATTCAATAAATGCATGTTGCTTCTTTAAAGTAGATACCTTGCATAACTCAAGTTATTTCCAAGAGAGATGAGAACCTAAAGGTAGGTCTTCATCCTGAATCTTTATGTTTCTTTTCTCTCCTCTATTCTAATCACCAAGGGTGAAGAGTCTCTATACGGTAATTAATCCTTTTGACAACTTGTTTGTTCTTAATTGGATTATTTGATCAACATAGCTCTCTTGTAATTTTGCCTACAAATCTTGGGAAAATTTTGGCTTCTTGTTGAATGAAGTTGAACATTTGATCATCATTAAAAACAATCTACCAATGATGGTCATTTTTCAAGTACTATACAAATGGAAATGTGATGCCTTCTAAAACAACCCTTTTGAGACTCAAGAACAACCTAGGATTAGTAAAAAACATTATGGGATAAATTTTTTTCTTTTTGTTTAAAAGTGTCATCTACCAGGTTACAAAAGAACGGTTTCCACAAGAAGGGTTTAGAGGCCAAACAAAAATCTTAGCTCATAGTTTTTTCGATTACAACAATTATTAAATTTACATGGTCAAAAATTAGGGTTAGAATAATCATTAAGATTAAGAGGGAAATTTCTCACTCTTCCTCCCTCTTACAAGCTTAAGATATTCAACCTAATTTTTCCCAAACTTAACGCACTTAAAACCTTCTACAAAAATTCTCATTAGATAGCAAATTTTTCTTACGTTTCCAGTGATATAAAGAAGTCCTCCTAACTCCCTGTATTTCAAAAGTTATGGATCAGCGGACCTTAGGAGGAAATGTTTCCCAAGGCAGGCCGGTGGGCCTAGGAGAGAAAATTTTCCCCAGGGGCAGTTCTGTGGGCCACAGGAAGAAATTTTTCAAGGAGGAGCCAGGTTAGTGGGGCTAGGGTAGAAATATCTTCCTAGATGCGGGACAGTAGAGCCGCGAGAGAAGTTTTTTAAATTTTACCGCTTGGGGTGAAAAGCCACATTTGCACCCGTGCACCCACAAGTCTGCAAGTCTGCAAGGGAAACGAGGTGCCCATAAGTCTGTAAAATTCACCGATGCCTCCACCAATACCTCACGATGCCACGTGGCAGATCTTGATTAGCGGCGGGCCGGCAGGGCCACAGAGAAAACTAGGAAAAGTTTCCAAATTTTAAATTCTCAAGTGCTAAGGTTAAACAAGATTCTAAACATTTGAAAAATCCTCATTGATCCACGTGGCAACACCTAATTTGCTATGGGCCTACAGGGATACAGAGGAAACGTAGAATTTTTTCCCAATTTTTTTTTCGAACTTAGATTGTTTTGATCAACAAGAATGTTTTTCGGGTCGGCAAAGCAGTGGGGAACTTCATGCCTTAAGATATTTTGGGAAAAAATTGCAAAAAGGAAGGATTTATCCTACGGGTCCACCCAAGAATATTTTATTAATCAAATTTGACGGTTAAAAAATGTTTGAAGCCAAAATGAAGTGGAACTTCAGAAGGCCATAAGTTTTGACTAGGAGTTCCGGTTTTTGCAAACGAGGAGTTCCTGGAAATCTCTCAGAGTCCTTTTTTCATATGAAGCTTAATATTTAAGTTTCTATGAAGTTTAAAGGGTCAATTTTAAGAAAACATCTTTTCTATAACTTAAACCATGAACTAGATTGTTCAACTTATAAAATTTGTTCGAATTTTCCATAATTCCTTCTCAACATGCCAAACAAACATAGAGGATTTTTCTTGGAAGCTTTTAGGATAGATTACAAGGGTTGAGTTGTTTGGTTGATTTACATTTCAAAAATTTCCCAATTTGACAACAACGAATGTGAAATTTTTTGAGCCCGAATTGAAAGGTTCTATGGAAATTCCTTAAGTATTTTTGTTTACTTGGGATTGTTTTTATCCCACAAGTTCCATTGGTATTTCAATTTATCTATTCAATGTTCCAAGGTCACTCTATAATTTTTGATAAAATTTTGCAAGTATACAGTGAAATAAATGATGGATTTTATACTTGATCTTAAAGAGATCTAGGTTTCCTTTACCAAATTGATATATGAAATTCATTCCCAATCTAATCTAACATATGAATTTGGTTTTTTATTTTTTCAATTCAAGTATTCAAAAGCCAACGTATAGTTCTGATTTCTAAATCATGCATTTCAAAAGAATAGAGCAATATAACATTTGTTCATATGTATTTACTTTTCAATTTTCCAACCAGAGATTTTATACTATATTTCAAATGCAAATTTCCAATGAAAAAAATCATTTTACCAAAGTACACAACTTCCATTAATTCAAAATAATCTTTTACTAATTCTTTCCCATTTATTTTTAGAATATAGCATACAAAATACATATCTTTCTTTTATGTTCAATCCAAGATATATTCTTCCATAATCACAACAAATTTCATAACTAAAACAAAGTAGCCTTTCCATCACAGATAATATATAATGTCATCCACTTCAAAGTGGGAAAAGGTTACAATAAGAAATAATCTCAACAAGGACTGTCAAATTTGTCTTTTTCCTCTGCTCCAGTACAACAATGTGAAGACCCTTCATTTTCTAGTTTGATCACAACAAAAGTAAGGAGAAAGGTAATGCTCTCCACCCAACCAAGAAATCCAATGAAAATGAGAAGGCATTCTTCTTCATTAGCCCCCGAGCCCTAACCACAATGCAATAAGAAATGTGTTTCAACTCATGGAAACAATATGCTTCCACAACACACATGCAAATTCATATTTAAAACATAGTCTAGAAAAAAAATGAAGGTTGTAACCACATATTAAAGATAACAAACAACACTCAGGCTTCCTCATGTAAGCCAAAGGATCAAGAAACTATGGGGGATGCTGCTTATTCCTCCCAAGGGGAAATGAGTATAACCACCTGAGAAAAAACCACCAAAATATATCGTTTCAAAAGCCTGACATGCCCTTATGCCTCCCCTAAGTACCCCTTATTCCTCCCATTTCCTTATTCCTCTCTAACCTCTTATGACACCCCATAACAAGTAAAGAAATGCAAGCTATTTATTTTTCAAGGTCAAACCCAAATCCCAACTCCCTCCACACTTATACCTCCCCATAACACTTATGTCTCCCCATAAGAATCACCATAGTCTCCACCTACACCATTCCTAGGCCATCTACCCAACCATCCAATGAATAAAAAAACACATTCACATACTCAACCATTCACTTAAGCATAAAAATGAAATAAGAGCATAACGAGAGCCAAGCTCTTACCTTTCCACTATGGAGTTGTTCCAAGTTCAAAAACAACAAGCTTCATTCCAATGCAAGCAATCCAAAATATCCTCCAAGGAAAAGCATTTAACAATCTTCAAAACCTTTGAAAGAAAAATATCTCAAACAACAAAATAATTCACCCAAAAATGAAGCAGTCCAAGGTGAAGTAACCCCAAAAACAAGCAAAGGGAATTATAATATATAGAAGAGGGAAGAGAAGAGGATGAGGTGGATCCATGTAAGGTGCTATATCACACATCCTCAACTCGAACACCAAAGTCAATTTCATTCTCCAAGGCATATTAAATAGGTGTATGAATAATATGACAGATTACTTACACACTCCAAACCAAGCCCACACTCCAAATGACTAAAATTAAAACATGTCAGAAAAATGCTATTAAAACTTACAAGTTGACTTATAAAAATACATAATGAAAGTCTAAATTTAACTCTCCAACCATAGGTATGGTTGGTAAATAAATTTAAGAGGTATGGGACAAGTTTAACTTGTCCCACAAGCCTCCGAAATCAGCCTCCAAGGAAAAATTCGAATTTCCAAGAAGGTGTAGTGTTTCATACTCTAAATTCAACGTACACATCACTTACACATCTATTACAACACTTAAACCAAGACCAACAACTCTATTAATTACATTCTCAATCACAATTTAATTAAATAATGAAAAGGAAAAACACATCAATCATAAAACACATACAACATTAAAAAAGACAAAATAAAAGAAAAACATAAAGTCCCTTGGTCACATTCAAAGGTGATTCCCCCCCATGGGTATCCCTAACAAAATCCAACACACAAAAACAAACACAAGTTGCCATGGTGACCTTGTTGAATTCATCTAGAATTCTAATGTGGTTGGTCTCCAATCCCCCGATGTTTGTTGTGATATTTTTAACCTACAAAATACAAAAACCTTCTTCGGCCTCATGGCTACATCACAACATCCAAAATGAATATAAATATAATTCCAAAACCACATATACATATGAATCACAACATCATCAGGGAAAACAACAATATCATTTGTAGTTTTATCAACTATATGATCATCAAATTAATTCACTTTCTAGGTCTACTCAAAATATCCAAATATCACATGTCCAAACCACATCTATAATATAGCCATTTCAAACAGTATATCAACATCAATATATAAAATTTTTCCAATAATCATCATGCACAATATATGAATCAAAGTCCACAATAAACCATGATCTAACATCTAACATAATACTAAATCAAACTATAACAATGTCCATAATATATTCCGCAGTATCAGGATCAATATCACAAGGTGTCGAAGGGAAGCGGGCACTACAGGAAACTAATTCTCTAGAGCCATCAGTTTTAATTAGACCAATTTTACTTGGTCATCCAATAACCAATGGTGTACAAAACCCCCTTACAAAACTAACTAGTATGGGTATTTTCTTAGAACTAAGGATTTCAAGCAATTTTCATGTACAAAACTAGAGGTATACAAAGGTAGATATATCTTTCTTCACCTAGGGACAAAACAACAACTCAAACGAAACTCTACTTTTAACTTTCAGAAGCTACCCAACATTGCATACACTGCTAACATGGCTCTTAAGATGCTAATTTAAATGATCAAATGATCATATATGGGATTTGAAAAGGTTTTTTGGAATGTCATGATAAAAAGGATCAATTTCATACATTTAACATTTAGATTGGAGGTTTAGAGAGGAATTTCTTGTGTCGATGAAAATCATGATTTATTAACTTTACATGGTAAACTAAAAAAGGGTTTAGTTAATGATGGAACTCAATCTTACCGAATGACGTGGTTCAGATTTATTGGTCCTCTTAGCTGAATTTACCATTCATTACCAAATATTGTATAGGTGTAAGTTTAATTATTTTTAGTAGTCATCCTGGTTTTGAAGAAAAGATGACATAAATTTCAATTTTTAAGTACTATAATTCATTTTAACCAACCAAAAGCATATTCCAAGTTTGAATTGATTTAAATTCCATTAAAAGGGAAAACTATAATTTCTAAATCATACAGGATATAAATAAGATGACCTTGCATGAAGGGGAATCAAAGTGGGTATGAAGGCTTTCATAAATCCAAATTACATGTCATAATTCTACCCCTATGCACTATTGGTATCAAAATTTATTCTCCCTTTGAAGCCAACTAGCATCACAGATTTAACAAGATACTCAAAGACAAATGAATCATAAGTTGTTTTGTAGCCAGGGAAGGGATTCGGCTGGCTCTTTATCACTCGAGCACTGGAGAAATGGAAAACACCATATAAAAGGATTTGATCTATCCTCACTACTTTATGTTGTGCCTTTCAACCAGGGTGAGTAATCCGAAAATAATCAAATTATTACTACCTGATCTCGGACCCTTATAGACTTTAAAATTTTGCCGATAATTTACTCCTTTTAAGTAATCAAATTAAAATAATGCAAGACAATAATGACAATTGCACACAGAATTGATTATGGAGTTCGGAAATTTCCTACGTCTCCGGGTTCCTGGTCGAACCATTCCACTAGTCAAAACTTGTAAGTTACAATAGTACTTTCACAAGAAAACCTAATGGAAACTATTTAAACTTGCTTAGAATAATAACCAGACCTTCGGACGACAAGGGTGAAAAATAGCACCCGACTTCCACCTTCCTGGTGTACAATCTCCTTCGGCTTCAATCAGCCTTCCTGACGCTATCAATGTGACGCTAGCACTCCGGTCGACAATCCAGGATTTGCAAGTACTTGGTGTGGCGCTATGGGCGACTAGGTAGTTTGAATAACTCCTAGCCACAAATATTTAATTTATTATTTCCTAACAAATAATAGGTCAATAATAATAAAAAATAACAATGAGCTCAAGACCGTAGGAGATGCACACAACATTTTGCTGAGTCTCCTCTATGAAGAAAAATCGGCCTTCGCCTCAACAGCACATCCATGATTGAGCTTCTATGAAACTCATCTGTCTCTGTCATCATTGATCAATGAATGGGTTCCTTAGGTTATACAAAATTAGTTACCACTGCTGAAAAATGCCAAATAAAAAATGTATCCTTGAAGCTTTTGATTCAAGATGGTAAGTCCTTACTTTTATTTTAGTTTTTGGGGTACGAAATACCCATATTGACACATTATTTTTATTAGTGATTACTATGGGTTCTATTGTTTCTAATAATGCGGCATAACATCTCTGGAAAACTATTTCATATTACCATAATGTCGTCCTTTGTATATCCAGTTGCATTAATTTCTAAGTCTTCGGAACAGAGGAAACGAATTAAGTGGGTAAAATATTTCATAACTTATAGTGTGAGTATGAGGCACCAAGTGTGAGGGTTTGATTAAGCCTTTGTATAAGCAAGGAAAATGGTTAAAGGACCACTTGTAGAATGTTCATCAAAAGCCCCCTACCAAGACTGATGCCAAGTAAAACACCATGATAAAGGTCCACGCATGGGTGAAAGCCCCCTTACCAAATATGTAATTTACAAACTTGCACATGATCATTTGCAATTTGTGGGTTTCAGTCTTATACTCAGGATGTTTACGGAATTTTCAATAAGTCAAACCCATTTTGCATTTGGAATCGACGTCCAACCACCTCACACACCCAAATTCAATGATAAAAAAACACCCATCCCTCAACCTACAAAATTTGATGGCATAGCAATAATTGGGAAATCGGTCAAGCGCCTCTATCTTCCCCATTATTGTCTCTCTTTTGTTTGATAAAATCGAGTGAACTCGATTCAATTGGTAAACAATCCCTCTTTTTTTGTAATGACACCAGTGCCAAAATGGTGTCTAATATTGACCAAAGGTTATAGACCTTATAGTTTGAGCATTTTTGGTGCATCCAATGCCTTTAGAGGGTTTGTATTGGTCATATGCATAGAGCATAACAATGTTTTACTGAATATTTTCACGCTCATTCTCAGTCCCTGGAAATCTCATTACATTGGTGATATTCTTCCCATGGATTCTTCATTTCTTGATGTTTTTTTAACTGTGTCAGTAATGGAAGGCTCTGATTCACACGATTGGTCACTAAGGCATGTTTCTTCCCTCTCCCCTATATATTTTCTTATTTACTGTGCTGAATCTTAGAGAATGATGCTACCACCTTATGAAGTGTTGGTGTTAGTAGACCCTTTGTTTTTAGCTTAATTTGTTTATGTTCTCACTCTCGACAACTCATTCTCTCAACCCTAGTGACTTGGATGTGTTAGAATAGACTTACGATGCTTAAGGGTAGTTTTAGTGCTAATTTATATCGATAGAGGAAGTCCATGCCTTCTCTAGAGGGTGCTAAGTTTCTGAATCAGCAATCCCCACATTGAGAGACCATCCAATGTTTCACTACTAAGATTGTTGCACCCATTTTCATCAAGGGCATGAATCTTCAGTGACTCTATAACTATGGTTCTCTGGCTCTCAAGTCTGATCTCTCATAGAATCCGAACTGGTCTGAAGGAACTCCATACTACGTAGAGCTCTCTGATCTGATCTGATCTCGGTGATGGACAATGCTCTCTCTCTCTCTCTCTACTCTCTCTCAACTCTCTCTCAACTTGTATGACTGCCAAGCTTCTTTCAATTTCTCAAACCTTCGATCCTTTGATGACTTAGTCTGGTACCAAACTTCTTATCTTGTAACCTTCCCATGCATGATTGGGAAGCACTCTTTCAAGACCTCAAGCCTCCAATTCATTATGCTTTCTCTGGTAGTCCTCAACACTTCACGAAGCATGAACGCTAAGCCGAAAAAATCATTGACCTTGTGGTTTTGATGCATTGATGATAACTGTCTAGGTACAGTTGTGAACGTTTCCAATGCTAATGAGTGCCAAAGCCTCTTTTAAGACCTCAAGCCTCCCATGCATGATGCTAAGTCTGTTGATCAGCTACCATTCATATGTGTGGTCGCAATGCCTTGACACCAAATGACATTCCGAGCTAATCCTTTGAGATCTCCTCTTGTTGACATACTAATATCAGGTACCATTCTGCTGCACGGTCGCAATGCCTCTACACAGAATGAAGTTCTAACCTGACGTTAATGCCAATGGTGATTCAGCTACCATTTTGTTACATGGTCACAATGCCTCTACACAGAATGAAGTTTTGAGCTGATCTCTACGAACTCTAATGTCTGCACAAATGGCAGATCAATCTCCAAGCTTTATATGAGTCAAATCCTGTATCCAAGTTGTAACAGGTACTCACAAGCTGATTAGGAGATATGTATAGAGCATTAATCAAATTTTCTAAGTAAGAAAATCCACTGAGTATTGTAAACCTTTCTCTCAGCATTTCTCACAATATCTGATCTCCAAACTTAATACTACATATGATTCATCAATCTTAATTATTCAATATATAATTGAAAAATTGTTGACTTACCCATTTTAAAGGACTTTCACTTTCAGGTATTACCTGGTCCTGGTTTGAATTTTCAACTGGTGGTGGAGTAGAAATTTATTCTACCTTTGCAATAGGCCTCCATTCAATCTTTGGCTTGCCATGACTCTGATGGCGAGATGGATGCAGTTTCCAACAATTTTCCACCCGATGCCCATTCCTCTTAAACTCCTTTTGAGATGAGGAACTCTTTCTGCCATTTCTCGACTCTGCATGATGAGATTGGTCTTTCTCCACTGCATCGCAATGTGGATTGACTTCATTTGTCTCCTCCCTGGCAGAACAATGACTAAAAAAGGAAAATATACTACATTTTATGGTGTTAGAAAAATCACCAAAATAATTGCCCTCTGGGGGTCTTACTAATGCAAGTATAACAGAGTACAAACATTGCCCAGAATTGGGTCTTTAACTAATGTGTGATGCCTGGTTAGATGTATACAAATGTTGCCCTCAAAGGGGTCTTACCAATACATTCTACCTAACACAATAGTTTTTAGGTTTTATCTGCATATGAGATATAATGGATTCATCCAAATAGAAATGTGAGAAAATTACTGAGTATGTTAAACCTGTCTCTCAGTCTATCCCACCAATCTGGAAATCTAGAAGTACAAGCCAATGCCATCGCTGTCAAAGAAACCTGTACTAATTAACCTACTTGATACCAACTTGCTTCGGAGATTAGCAAGTTTGCAGGTGTCGATTACCAGCTCTGATACCAAACTTGATCTGAAAATAATAAGATTATTACTACCTAATCTCGGACCCTTATAGGCTTTAATTATTTGCCGATAATTTACTCCATTTAAGTAATCAATTTAAAATAATGCAAGAAAATAATGACAATTACACACATAAATGATTACGAAGTTTGACAATTGCCTACATCTCCGAGTTTGTGGTTGAATCGTTCCACTAGTCAAAACTTGTAAGTTACAATAGTAATTTCACAAGAAAACCTAATGGAAACTATTTAAACTTGCTTAGAAGAATAACAAGACCTTCGGACGACAAGGGTGAAAAATAGCACCCGACTTCCACCTTCCTGGTGTACAATCTCCTTCGGCTTCGATCAGCCTTCCCGACGCTATCAATGTGACGCTAGCACTCCGGTCGACAATCCAGGATTTGCAAGTACTTGGTGTGGCGCTATGGGCCGACTAGGTAGTTTGAATAACTCCTAGCCACAAATATTTAATTTATTATTTCCTAACAAATAATAGGTCAATAATAATAAAAAATAACAATGCCTAAATAATTTAGGTCTTCACACAACAATTTCTCATTCTCCTCTTGGCTTGGACTTCGTCTCCAACACTCTAGGAATGAACTTCTCTGTATTTTTTTGTGTGTGTCCATTACAATGAACGGGTTCCCTATTTATCCAAAATTAGGGCCCTTGAAAAATGCAATTACATATTATCCTTAGGCTATTTTAAACCTAAGCCTTACTCGTAGCAAAATAAATGGGATCAAATACCCATATTGGCCATTTTGCATATGAAATGGGATTAAATCCCCATTGAGCGGCATAGCATTTGGTAAGGGTTAAAAATCCCATAGTGGCGTTGTATATTTAATGGGATTAAAACCCAAATTTGGCATGGCATTGGTTAAGTGGGTATAAAGTCCCACATATGGTGGAAGGAGATAAAGTCTTAGGCTTTATTAAGCCTTTCTCCGTGCAATGATAGTGGTCAATGGACCAATTTGGAGCATAACCACCCCCTACCACCGCTTACCACCTTATTCACCACATGGATGTCCATGCATGGGTCTAGCCCTCTTACCACCGCTTCATTTCCTCTTCCACGTGATCATTTGCATGTGGCAGTTTATACTAATGTATAAACGTTAATATGTATATGTGGCATTTGGAAAGTGGACTTACCAAGATAATATAATTTCAACCCATACAATGTGGCATAGAAATAATTAACTCGGTAAATAGCATATATTCCACTTGTCGTCTCCCGATAGGAAAATCGAGTGAATTCGACGAGTGGTGGCAAGCCACGTGTCACAGTGCAATTGGTCCAATATTGACCAGTTGACCATAGTTTGACTTTCCCGATGTCTGTTTGTCGCGTTCTCACAGTCGTTGGAAAGCTCTCGAGATGGTCTTCTGCACTGACACCATTTAGGGATGTTTAGGGAAATTTCAAAAATGATCCCCTGATCAGTGAGAGGACCCATTTCATAACATTTGTCGATGAAGGACATGAAGAGATCCTTCTTTACACAATTTTCAAGGGAACCTTGAGAAAATATGATGAATATGCCACAATTACTCTCACAAGTTATCACTTCTAAATAATAGGGATATTTTCCTAGAAAGGTTGAGATTACTAAAGGAACTTAAAACCTGCTTGATTTTGTATATTTTTTCAATATAATTTGTTCATTTGTGGATACACGGAACAAACAGGGTTACTTTAGGTAGGATTCATGGTTATTTGAAAAATTTGGTGGGGATTAAGCAAGATGAAGTTGATTTCACAAGATCTTTGAAATACTTTACAACAATTGGAAGACTAACATACAGAATTCTTCAGAATAGCCAAAATATTCCTTCAACCAGAAGATGTGTATCAATGGAGCCCCAGATCTACACGGTTTCACACAATATTTGGGAATTCAACATGAAGGCTCGATCTAAAGACACAATTAAACATTAGAGACCCCTGGTTCCTCATGCCTTAGAGACACTCAAATTCTTATAGAAAATGTTTATCAACAAAATGACAATAAATTGATTTCAAACTATTTATCTCATTACAGGATGAAGGATCTTCTCATAATGAAGTTGTAAATGGCACTAAACTATCACAAGAATAGGATATTGTGTGATTCAGAGGGATTTTAACACAAGATTGCAACAAAAACATCAAAACCATTTGAAAGTCATTCTGAAATAAATGTAGATGTAATTTTACCCAAGATCAACACAGATTAATTCGACATCTTTTAGATTTATCAGCAGGGGAAAGTTTCCTAAACAGTCTTAGAGTTTTTCAATGGTTTTACAGTCACAAACATCTTGATGTGATCAAATTTAAAACACAAGAGATTAACAGGTTTCTCGAATGGTCTCTCACGAAGATTTGCTTTCTCAAATATTCTCGTAAGAATTAAAACCCTAACAATTTGCTAAAGTATCCTCATTGCATTTATAAAATTCACTCACTCACTCATCCCAAATTTCCCCCCCAAAAAGGAGAATATTCGAGGGATACTTTGTTAGTTACATATTTGATCACGATTTCCAGAAAGTGATGTTTAACAGGTTTACAACAAAAATTTTCTAGGTGTTCAAAAGGTGAATCATTTAAGATACTTCCATCATTTTTTTAACTGGGGAATCCATTCATCTCCTCTGGAAAAATGTTTTTAATCATTTGCACCTATAGCTTCCTTCTCCTCATTCTTTCCTCTGGAATTATCTCAGCCGGATCTGGAAATTCATTTTCAGCAGGTGCCCGAGCAACTCTGTTTCAAAATATCAACTATTGCACTTCCTCAGATTCATAAATTTGAGCTCCACAACACTTCAATTGCACTTTTCTCATAGAAACGAAGAGAAATCATCTAGATTCACCATGAAAAATGATGTGTATTTACATCCCTTGAAGTCATGGAACATTAATGGTGGTAAAACTAGATGCATCGTGCTATAACCATTCATTCTACCATTTCACAACTTTAAATTAGAGCCATCCACGTGGAAGATTAGAGCCGAAACGGGATTGGGGGCACCTTTTACGTTTTATGACTTTTGGAGAAAATGTGTAATTTTAACATTTTTCCCCATCCCTCCACCTTTGAAATATGGGCTTGTCACGTGGCTTAGTCTAGGCCTTTGATGGAGTCACAGCTCATTTATGTAATTTTACCCTTTTTAACAAAAATAAAAAAATTCAAATTTTCCTCGAATAACCCGCTTCCCTGCCTTTGACTTTTCAATGCAGACTTCATTTGTTTCCTGGTGGGGCCACGCTTCACTTTTATACTTTATCCCTTCTCCATAATGAAGAAAAAAGTTCAAAAATTTCTCCCGGTGTTCCACCCTCCTAATGTGACTTTTCAGATGCTGACTCAGACATGTAACATCACTCTGTCCCCTACAGGGTTGTGTATTAATTTATAACTTTGGTTCTTTTTCCCAAAAAGGTGAAAATCTTAAAAATTCCCTGGTGATCCACCTCTCCGCTTCTAATTTTTATGTTGGCCCTAGTGGAGTTGTGGGTTCTTTCATAACTTTTCTCCCTCGTACATAGAGAAAAAAACTTCAGAATGTTCTACCGACCCACTTCCCTGCTAATAACTTGAAAAAATACCCTATGTCCTCCTTCAGGGTCAAAGTAACAAACTTTCCCTGCCACTTCATATTTTTTGATTAACCAATTAGATGCTATCGAGGCCGCGGGGCCAATTTGGTATTTTTTTTCAAATGTGAAAAAAGTGGTGAATATCACCGAAAAGAGCCGTCGGACTGCATCCAATAAGAAATGACCATGTTTCCAAAGATGTTGGGACAAAAATTTGACATTGAAAACATGACTGTGGAAAAAAAGAAGGAAGGGGAAAACCTAAATTCACACCCAAATTACAAATACTTTCTCATGAAGAGAGAAACAGAGAACAATATCTGGACTTAATGTGATCCTTGACCAAAGGAAAGGACTGATCATGACAACCAAATGAAGGAAACAACTTTCACGCATCAATACAAGGAGATAAAGAAAACTTCAAACCACATGGACTGAGACATATTTGAACAAATAGGGCAAGATCAAAATGAGCACCAACACGCACTACTCAATCTCCAATGTGATTTGATACATGAAATACCTCCAAAGACAAGTCTGATGCCTTCAAAAACAAGTTGAAAACATCTCCAAGATGAGTAGGAATGAAATGAAATGACAAAGACTGGTCTGCACATAGAAGTTTATGCAAAAATTGCCGACAACATATATTTTTTAATATTGCAGCTTATGTGTCAATGAAAGAAAATGTGCAGGTCTGTATTCGTACATGACTTAAATTTATATCTGTTTATGGTTTAGTGAGGAGAACCAGTGCATTAAAAATGTAACATTTTTTGTAGTTTAGGATTTTTTCCTATAATTGTAACGTTAAATATTGTTAGAGTAGAAAAGAATTTGTGTTCTTCCAAGGAAAATACCAAATCTACCTTTTGTATCAATTTTCTTAATTGAATTATATTTAGGGAAATTCCTTCATCATGAGGAATAAAATCAATCATCTCAAATCCCATGTTATGTTTGGATGTTAATAGAGCCTTTTCAAAACTCATATTAGTGCATATCCTGCATCCATTACCCTTCATGAGATGAAATCGTGGTGAGGAATTTCTTTGAAAATCCTTGTAGCATTATTAGGATCACAATTCTATGCATATAGTCCAATCATCATATTCTATGAAACCACATTTTTAAAGGTATTTTGTCAAGCAGTACAAGTTCCTTGTATATTCTGCCACATTTTTCATACATGTGAACATAGGGAATTTGTAACTATGAAACTCAACAAGAATCCCCTTTACATTCTGCTCTGATTAATATCTGCACCATTTTCCATAACCCTTCATTTTGGCATAGAAAGGGAGTATGGTTGAAAGGTGAGCTATTTAGGTTGGACATTTGTATGTTTCATTTGGTGAAATAGTGTCGATGTATCTTAAGGGAAATCATCCCTTGTTTAACCTAAAATAATCGTATTCCATGAGAATATGTCTAGTTATTTCATGAAGTCAAAACCCTGGAAGCATCCCCGAAACTCTCCCCCCTGCAACTACAACATTTGACAAATGTCCAATCCCCTTCCATGTTTTAAATCTTGTATTTTCACACAGGATAGGTGTGTGCTCGCAAATGGTATTGATCATCTGGACAACTGTTATTTGTATGTAATTCAATTATTGTATGGCATGTCGAAAGCATTGTAATCCACAAAACAAACAAAGATCTCATTTTTGCGTAGGAAAGGAGGGGGGAAAATCCGTTAATTATGTATTCTTGAAAGTAAAACCAATGTGTAGTCTAATAAAAACAACGTGCGTAGATAAGGAAAGGAACTTGCCATGGGCGACTACATTACACCTGAATTTTTTTCAAATAAATGCAATTACAACATCTAACAAAATATTGTCATACTCCAAATGCCTCTTCAATTATCCACCAATAGCCATCTCCGTCAATACTTACCAAATGCATTCATCCCCCCCTGTATTATTCCACATTAATATTTATAAAAATTAGACTTCAATACCATGCTCTATTAATTAAATTTATTTATCTTCATTTCATTCCATTTTTTCTAATTATTATATATACACACATATATTTTTTATTATTAATTTTTATAATCCTCTGTTAATATTTTTACTAACCACATATTTGTTGACAACCAAGAAACGAAAAAATGAAACTATCACGAATGGGTCTATTCTCCCATCGGTGGGGTGAATAGGGGCACAATAGTACATACTTAAATAGTTCTATTTATAGTGCAACATTTTTATAACCTTAAAATAGACGTCATGTTAGGATTGATTGTAACATATACAAGTTTTACTCAGGGTTTTTTGTCCAAAAATTGAAGAAAAAAAGGGTAAGGACTTTTTTATTAGGCCTAAATTGAAGATATGTAGCGACAACAAGGAAAAAAAGAATTCAACTCACTTTGAATTCATCTCTATTACATTCTTAATGTCATCAACATTGAAATCTATCAGTTACGAAGTTTGAGACATAGATTTCATCAAAAAAATGGCAAAAAGTACAGTTTGCAACCTTGTTTTTCGTCTCCGTCAGATCTTCCGAAGACTGTCATCAATAAATTCAGCCACACATGTCGTCAAGAGCTAAAACTTTGTGGACTTGTTCCTCTAACGTAGACAGAGATATCCTACAAATTTCATAGGATTTCACTAGGTAGAATGATTTTAATACCTTGCCCTAGTTCTAACCAGTGAGCATAAAAACAACTATACAAACCTTAAAGATCATTTTCAATAGCCGAAATAAAATTTGATGGGATTTTCATAACATCCTTCACTTGTTCTAGACGACAATGGAAATGAATATGCTATGCAATCCTGACTGTAATCTTTTCCCCCCATGCCCTGTCACAGGGTTAAGATGCAAATACAAGAAAAACACTCTAAATTGCAAAATTAACATTGTATTTTTCTCTCAAATCACCTGTCATTTATTATCCATTCCGTCATATCATATTACAATATGTGCCGTTCAAAATTATTCATCCCAACATAGAATATTGACTAAACCAACTACTTAGAAGGCTCAACTACATCCCTATAAAAGCGCAACAACATTCCAAACAAAGGGAAATTAGATAAATCTCTTCCACACACCTTAACAGCTCATATATGACAGATTTCAATTGTTGGCATCGCTCAAATAGCCTTATTTAGCAAAATCAACTCACTTAATCCCTTAATTCACCTAAACAATCTCCCTCTACAACCATATTTACTTTTACTGCAATTTGACATACAAGTTGAATTTGAATAATGAAAAATGGAGGGAAAACCACTCCTACAACACTCTGATGACCACAGAGCACCTATCTATGATCTTCACGCGTACAAATTGATTCTCCTGTATCCGGAAGGATAACTGCCATACATTACAATCTTTGCAAACAGTATAACCATATCAATATCTTATATGCTATTTTTTTGGAATTATACATCTCCATTCAGTCTTCCTGTGAACTATTTTTATTAATATCTTAAGTTTTTATTTATTGTTTATGTTATTGTTTATTAATTTATGATTAACATTTGTCAATCATTCAATACAACAGCTGTCAATCATTGAGTGGAAATGAGCTGGAAGGTAAGTGTCAGCAAGTGAATGGAAAAGGGCTGCACCTATTGAGCTATATATAGGCCTATCGGTCTAAATATCATTTAAAAAATTAAAAAATACATTCATTAGACTCAATTAAATTTGTACCTTCAAGGATTTGAGTGGCAACACATTTGAGACATCGCTACAAAATTTACTTTTGCTTTATTTTATAAATTAGCTGGTTTTATTACTGTTCCTCACAGAGATACTGTTAGACTTTGAGTAAAAAATTTATATTGTTCCTTACCCAGGAATATTGATTGGATTCTTTTTATTTTCATTGATGCTTTATTCTCCATTAATTATCCCTTTATGAAGTACTTAAACACTATACAAGATTTGGTTACCTTTTCATGCCATGCAGAACATTTTATTTACTTGACCGATTTCCTTAATAAACACAAGTTATAGTAATGAAATCTAGTATTGGAGATGAGTTTTCAGATTTTGAACTCCTACATAAATTAGAACATGATAAATCTGCCAGCTTGTAGCGAATTTTTAAGGTTCTTTCTTATCCATCATCTTGATTATATGGTATTGATCGATCTTCATGTCTGCCAATGCGAGGGAAATATTCGAAAATAGGGATATTTGTCAACGCCACTATCTCTTTATATAGCTGTGCTTGGCAATGCAAAATTTTATCTCAGTTCCCTTCAAACCATAGTTGGAGGAAAGTGTTTGGATTGCTGGAAGAAGTGTTTCTTTCCTCTCCCTCAACGGCTACCAATAATTTTGTCTGAAATTTTTGATTTTTTATGAAAGGTTGCGGAAGGCAGTTTTGGATGCCGTTGAGGAGGGGTAAAATAACACTATCTTTCAAACAACAATTGCATTGGATTTGTCTTTTCCTGCAATGGTTTAGTGAGTCCTCTTCCTCATCCGTCCGATTGATTCACTTTTCTAAAATAAATCTTTACCAAAATTTTAAATAGGTAATCTGTAAGATATTTACAATTTTTTAATTTCTGCAAGTATCAGTATACTGTTAATATAATAGTTTAAATCTTATTGGAAGCGAAATACTGACTCAAATAAGAATTCATTGTCCGGGACTTATATACGTGTATTAATTTTATGAATTCTAAGAGGATCATAATTCTGTTTATTGCTTTAAATCTTTGTAATCACAATTTTTGACTTTTGGAATTATGCAACTAAGGTTTTCTTATCCGCCGGCCTAAACCCTTCGACTCATATAGTATATTCGCATTATTTTTATCTAGTATTATTTGAAGTCCTAGAAGAAGGGTAATAGCGGTGTTAGTGTGCTTATCGATCTAAGAAAGCATTTGAGAAAAAATAACTGTTTTCACAACACATTAAGCAAAATGTGAATACATGAAGAAGATAACTTTTTAATGAAGAATATAAAAGTAAAATGAAACTATAAATGTTTGAAGAAATGTTTGGAGAGAGTGCATTTGTTGAAATCTTTACCTATAGATAAGCTCAAAGCCGTTTATTATATTTGTAATTGTTCATCTATTCAACAACATTTTTGAAGGGTGTATTTATTGTAGCCATTAAAAAAGATAGATGACTTTTGCTTTTGGTTAATTTAAGCTTATTTTAGTGTGATAACAATGTTGTAGTGTGGGCACTGCTAGTTTAATTTATACTTGTATGTACATTTGAGTTGGTCTAATGTATATTTGAGTTAAAGTAATGGAGAAGAACTTGTGCTTATGAAAGAGAAGTCACACACTTGAATCCCACACAGGTTATGATATGTATTTATTGTATTTAAAGAATAGTTAGGTGACTCTTCCCTACTAGGAGTACAAGGTGGTGTCATTTATTGTAATCCGCCTACAGACCCATAAATAGGTCATGCAACATAATGGTTTAAATAAATGTTATTTTAATATTATTGTTATTAATGTCTTAAAAAGATTCACTATTTAATCATTTTACAAGTGAATCTTTAATCATTTTGCATATATAATCTGATTACTATTATTTTTTAATATCACGACACCTACATGAAGCATTTATATTATGTTGAATTTCTTTTATTACACTCCCACCTTGACATGGGATGACCTAAAAATGTATTGTTAAATTATAATTAACATCATTTTGTAAGCACATAAAAAATATTATTCATTTAAAAATTTGTTAAGATTGATAGTATTCTTAATGTATAAGGGTAATAGAGTGGTGTTTTAGGACTTAAAATGTTTTCATTATTTTAATGTCTCTTCAATTATTAAAGTGATATACGGTCAAGATACTAACTACTAAAAAATATATGCACCACTTATTTACTTTCCTTCAGACAAAGATCTTGAAAATCATAGACTTATATATATGTAAACAATAAAAAATGAGTGTAGCTGCAAGAATTATAAATACGACATAGATATTACTAATTAACATAACAAAAAAAACAATGTAGTGCAATAAGTCTTAAATATATATGAAATGCAATTCTTAATCATTAATTATGAATACAGATTGCGTACACATGTGTACATTACTCTTATTCTAGATGAGACACTCAATAACTCCTAAATTGTAATTTTAAATCTCATTTATAATAAGAAAATTGTATTGATTAATTTTATAATTGACTATGTATCTAGAATTAAATATATTTTTATCATAAAAGGGAAATTTAGTGGCATTTTATAATCAAAAAAATATCCTTGTTTAACTAGCTTTCAATTAATTGTTAAAATGACAATTAGATCCTACAATCCATCGAAAAGATAATGTATGACATAGTTTTTTATCTTTTTAATTATAAGTGCTAATACGTACACTTGTGGATCTTTCTAATAAATTAGAGAGTTATGTTAAGCTAAAATTATATCCTACTTATAGATTCATGAATTATAAAGATTAACAAACCACAAAATTATATATATATATATATATATATATATATATATATATATATACACACTATTAATTAATAGTGATAAAGGATTGGGTAATAAATTATAGAAGATAAAATTCGCAAAAACAAAGAAATATTATTCATCATTAAAGGAATCCATCTTGAATTGATTTTCTACGATGGAATTAAATACTAAATAGCAAAAGAAAAATGTCACTCGATATCATCCAATTATTCATTATATTTAACTATTATCTTAAGGGTGACAACTTTCAGGAAGTTTTGTACATTACATATTTATAAAATGATACAATAAGGGTAGTTAGAATTAGAAATAATTTTGAAAGGTAATGGCAACAATTTAATCAATCTTCCAATTATATGATAGTTTAAATTCCACTTGATATTCAAGCACTTAACCATATATCTCTAATGATAAAAAAGAAAGATTAGTTAATGTAGATCACATAATTGAGAACTATGACATTGTAAGAAGACAAGAGAAAAGATTGTCTATATAAACTAAATATTTCACTTTTCATCTTTCATACTTATTACTAACAATTTCTGTTGTGAAAATAAGGGTCATTGATTAATCTATTTCTTGAGCACGTTATTTAGAGGACTTTCTTGGTAATGGGATGTGATTATTCGTGTAATCATTGTGGATAAGAAACACTACTTAGAGAGAACATCATTATGTGGTCCTAACCTTAGTTGTCCTTGCACTAGTTGTCCTTGTCCCTTTATGTCTCATACATGTTACACACTTAAAACCTTGCTAGCATCTCACCACTTGGTACCTTATTCATCCTCTTACCTGATCCATGACACTTGTCTTTACCTCACATGAATATTTTGTCTCCTTGGACAATGCCATTACATGGTGTCAGTGTTAGGTTTTTCCTAGCTCATGCCATCATCCAGAGGTGATGGCATTGTATATATAGTCACTAAACCCTTATATTTATGAAGGAAGGAAGCAAAAATCATAGGTACTACCCTTTTCTCTACTCTCTTGTACCAACTTCCCATTTTCTCATTTTTCCAATGGTTATTCTTGCATTTGACTTGTATTTGATCGCACGCTCTTCTTTTTAGTTGGATTTCTTGCACTACTAGGTCAACTATAGTGATTCTAGGATAGGAAATATGTTCTCCTTCTCCACCCAATAACAATTCTACCTTGATGTGCTTCCTTTTTTTAGATATATATACATCAAGTATGTTCTATATCTCTCTTTGTAATTTTTCGTAGATTACTTCATTTCCCTTCCCCATTTCTCTATGGTAGCTTAGTTTTACATACACATTGATATTAGTTAGCATAGTTCTATTATTTCCTCAACTCCTTAGCTTTCCCTTAAATATATTTCAGTTATATTGTGCTTGATTTTCCCATCCTCTTATAGATCTATGTTGTCTTGTCCCCTTATTTACTGATATCGTAGATGGGTAATATCCTCTATCTTGACTGTGGGCATTAGAAACCATAGGTTGACCAAGACTAGAGGTTACTACCCTTTGGATATGCCACCTTAGCGCTGAATGTAGATTATTTTAAATCACTAAATTATGTTCTATTCTATTTTTGTCTCCTTTTTCATTGCCTCATACCCTAGTAGAATCGAAGACTTAGGAGTGCAAGCCATTGAGAAAAATTGTTAGCCCGCCAGATAATCTAGTGAACCCGACGTGAAAACTATAGACCTTCTAATCCAATACAGTTTCCTAAAAGTATCCATCTTTAAATTTAACTTAATTTTAGATTTCTAAAATTCTAAAAATCTCAAAAACTAGTCCCCATAGACACCATCAAACAACCAATATCCTATCTTTTCTAGCATTATTTTTTCAAAATGATATCAAACCATGTGTAAACATGATTACACATTCAATCCATATTTCTCTTCCAATTTTCACTCCTGATGCCATCGTCCCCTATGTAAAATTTTTGATACAGTTAATTGTGTTTGTAAGATCTATCTCGGGACTTTATCCTTACTATATAACCACTTCTTTATGGATTAATTGGGCCTATGGTCTTCTAATTCTATTTTATAGACATTCCTTTGGGCCTAACATCGTGAATATGAATACCCTTTTTGCATCAATTGTTGTGTCATACGAGCACATAGAAACAAGACTTATACCTATAGAAATGGCCCAATAGAGGATGAAGAAGAAAAAAATAAAAATGAGAATATCTCTGATCATACTTGTGAGATTAAAAATCTTCCCTCATAGTTTCCTCAATACAAGGATGAGTTGGAAAAAATGATAGAAAAACATTTTCTTAAATTTGTCTCTCAACAAGTTGACAATAGGATAGAAAAAGGAAAATGTCCTAAAGAAATTTCATATGAGAATACCTCCAATGTTTACCCTACTAACCTCATTCACCATCTTATTGATAGGATCATTCAATAAAAATCTAATACTAAGGGTCAATTCCTTTAGATGCAAGCGAACATTGATTAATTAGTGAATTGCCATATAACGAGATATTGGGGCACAACGCCCATTCCTTTTCTATATGGGCCTAATGGGGTTCCCATCACCTAAACCCTAACTAGAAAAATTCTTGAGATTACTCCAAAAATAGCATTTAGCAACTTATAGTGCGAGCGTGTATATTGGTGGAATTGTTCCTTCTATCTCTTATGACAGGTTTACTAATCACACACTTCAATTCATGGAATTTAATAACCTTTAAAAAAATGGATCAAAATGAATTCATATGTTGCAACAAAACTCCTAGCTAAGAAAATCATTGAAGATGATCTTGATTGGTATCACACTTTACCACCTAATTACATAGTTGAGATAGAATCCTTGGTGACAACCTTAGTGAATAAATTTCATGATCATGATCTACCAGATAACAACATCAATGCTTTATTTAACTACCAAAAATTTGAGAATGAATCAATGCAATATTTTATCAACCATTAGAAGGCCATATCTACATGAGAAGAACACAATATGCTTAATGATAGTCTCTTCCAAATTTTCTTACGAGCCCTTAAACCTCATCTTTGATAAAAGGTGCGGTCCTTTTTTGCCACCTGTCTTGAAGAATCATTTAAATAAACCAAAAGGAAATATTATCTCATGAGATAGATTGATAAATATTCTCCTAAAACGTAATCAAAGAATTAAATCCAAATCCTCTAGAATTGTAAGAACGAGAATGTGACAAAATCCAAATTCTTTGATACACTTGATCTAGTCTCTTCTTTGAATAAGAATATTGTCAACATTGATAAACAAAATAACAACAAGAATCAGACTAACTATCATGAACCATTTAGTTTGGAAGAGATAAAACATTTCTAAAACTCTTCTATTTACCGAAAAATCTTGGATCCTTCTTGACATGTTTTTCATTAGCAACGAAAAAGTAAATTCTTTTGGTGGCATCCTAACTGGGGTCACTATCACGGAAAGTTTTGTGCCGTATGAATGGTTTCCATCAAATTTTTCCTAGGTCCCTAGTTTGAATATATTGATACCATCATGCAGGAGCGCTTGACTAAATCATTCAAATACCATGACATGGCTCAATCTAAATATCCTAACAAATCTATCAACGAATCTAACGAGAAGCTAGAGGTCTTATCTAATCCCATGCCTAATCATAATACTGCTGAGAATTCTAAGAAGAAAGAAAATGTTGCATCTAATGCAGCTAACTAGGAATTTCCTCTAGAAAGTATGGTTGTCATTAATGATGTCAATCATGTCATAGATTATGTAGAACCAAAATATTCCACAACATTATATCCTCAGACTCATAAGGTTATATATTGCTATGTTCCTCAAATAGGACTTCCCAAAGTAAAAAATTACCTCCTCCAGATGTCATTAGTCATTGTAGAAATTATTTTACAGGGTAAATGGTGTTTGATTATTTTTATCTAGCTATCAATTCCATCACCCCTTGTGAAAATTGAACTTTCAAGGACGATGGGATAAAAGATAAGCATAATACCATTTACTAGGTCTCCTTGATCACACCTTCTTCTTCTGGATCTATTTATGAGGACCCCCAATGCTCTCACCATACTGCACAACTCAAAAATGATGAGTGTGAACCTATAGTTCCAACATCTTCTTGCATCAGTTCATTTACTGACTCATTACTTTTATTTGATTTTGGAAATGGATTTTAGAACTATTTAGATACTCTATGGATTCATTATGGATCATTGATGACATTGTTGGTGATTTGGGCACATATCACCAAGCTAGGATTATGGGTCAATAGCTTAGTTCTTTCTTTGTATGGTTTTGGATATTAGTAGGTTGTGTTATAGTTGTTTTATTTCTTATATGATGGATGGACGTATGGCTTTTTTGTATACTTGGATATAATTGGGTAATTATGGGTAATTGAATGTTGTCATGTAGTTCTTAGATGTATTTGATATCTTGGGTGAATATAGATATATGTTTTTAATGATTAGCCATTTCAGACTGGAATTTATTATGGTATAGTTTCAGTGATTATCCACGATTGATTCATTGATGTTATTCAAATTTATATATTTTATTGAGAAGGTGTCTTTAAATTTTTGAATTGAGTCTCCAAATTACAGGGAACAAAGGAGAATGTGGGATTTAGGGTAGCACCTCCATTTACACAAGCGACTAACTAGGTTGAGTCATTTAGCCATGTATTATTGTGTGTATCCTTATGTTTGTGTGGCATATTCATGTTTCGGTCACCATGGGTGTTTCCAACTTGTAATTCTGTTAATTGTTATTTGTTGTAGTCTTTTGATGAGCTAGTTTAGGGACCTAATGGTCCTTACATGTGTTAATTATATTTTATATTAATTAATTTTGTTGTTAGTGTTTAGGGACCACCTAATGATAATTTTGGTGGGCCCCAACACATTTTATTTTGATTCACTTTACCCAATCTTGAATATGGGCTAAATGTGGGACCTTTAGGGACCTCTATTCACTTTGGGGGTATCCCTTAAATGGAAATGATCCTGTTCGACCTTACCTATGGGTAGGGGGCATCTTTTCAAGTTCAAATCATATTTTCCCTCCCATTTAATGCCTCTCAAATCACCATCTTATAAGAATGGTTGGTTTTTTATTCTTTGGATTATTAGCATTTTAGGGAGTTTCGGAGATTACCACCAAAATATGTTATGTTTCATGCTCATTGTATATTTGGGAATATTTTGTTGGGAAATGATATGGTTGATACATGTCACTATCTCATTTGTGAGGATTAGTGACTTATTGTTTTTTTTTATACTCCCTCATGGAGAGCGTAGGAGCTTTTTCTTTTCATTTTTACTCTTGGAGTTAGAGTTGGAGAGTTTCAAGCTAGGGAGAAATTTTTTTGCTTAAATTTGGATTGTTATTTTTTAATGTAGGCTTTATACTCTTTTTTCGTTTTCCATAGTATAATGTGAATAGAAAGAATGATTTTTGAAACAAAAAGTTACATGTTTTATCGTGGGTGTTTTGTGTGATTGTTGTTCCTTTCGTTTTCTCCAATCCATCCTACTTTTGAGGTGGGTTTTTGGAATTGTATGGGGAAGACGGAGGAATGTTCCCTCTTAGACCACATGGCTTGATGATAAATCCATGATGTTCTTCTTTTTTATTATTTCCCTCATATGGTTTGTTGTGGAGAGGGATTATTCATATTTATTGAACCCCCTTCATCATCCTCGGCAAGGAAACCATGTAAGGTTTTAAAATCCTTATAAGGAGGAGCCTTCATGTTGGGTATGCAGTGATAAGGAGGGTTTTTTTGAATGGAGAGATAAGGAGGGCATGTTGGAGATTTTTATAGTGATCCTATGGTTATTCAACATTTTGGTTTCCTATGGGCTCCTTGCCACTCCTCCCCTTGGAGGAAAACATGAATTTTTTCCTCATGTTATAAGTGTTATTCATTTGGTTGTTGTGTGTGAACAAGTTGTGTGTTTATGTGTGTGATTTTCACCCATGTCCCATTTTACTTGTGTGTCTATGCTTGTTACTCTCTCTCTCATGGGCTTAGAGGGAGGATAACATGTCCTCCATTTGGTTGAGATGACATGTCTTTATGCCATTAGGTTGGGAGAAAACCAAGACCCTATTCTTTTGTGTATTGAATAATATCTTGGAGTGGAAACTTGCAGACTTAGCATTAGGGCCTGCATAAGAAAATTTATAAATCTTGTCATGTTGTTCCCCAATGTGGGGAGGCTTATCCTCTTAAATTTTAGTATGATTTTCTAATGGTGTTGTAAGATTTTTAAGTATTCCCATATCTTGAGATGAAGTTTTTATCTTGTACTTGTAAATGTTGAGTCATTTTATCCTCTCTTTGAAAAAAAATATGGGCATATTGTAATCTTGTTTCTTTGAATGTTGCCCAACAAACTCTAGCTAAGAAAATCATTGAAGATGATCTTGATTGGTATCACACTTTACCACCTAATTACATAGTTGAGATAGAATCCTTGGTGACAACTTAGTGAATAAATTTCATGATCATGATCTACCAGATAACAACATCCATGCTTTATTTAATTACCAAAAATTGAGAATGAATCAATGCAATATTTTATCAACCATTAGAAGGCCATATCTACATGAGAAGAACACAATATGCTTAATGATTAGTCTCTTCCAAATTTTCTTACGAGCCCTTAAACCTCATCTTTGATAAAAGGTTGCGGTTCCTTTTTTGCCACCTGTCTTGAAGAATCATTTAAATAAACCAAAAGGAAATATTATCTCATGAGATAGATTGATAAATATTCTCCTAAAACGTAATCAAAGAATTAAATCCAAATCCTCTAGAATTGTAAGAACGAGAATGTGACAAAATCCAAATTCTTTGATACACTTGATCTAGTCTCTTCTTTGAATAAGAATATTGTCAACATTGATAAACAAAATAACAACAAGAATCAGACTAACTATCATGAACCATTTAGTTTGGAAGAGATAAAACATTTCTAAAACTCTTTTATTTACCGAAAAATCTTGGATCCTTCTTGACATGTTTTTCATTAGCAACGAAAAAGTAAATTCTTTTGGTGGCATCCTAACTGGGGTCACTATCACGGAAAGTTTTGTGCCGTATGAATGGTTTCCATCAAATTTTTCCTAGGTCCCTAGTTTGAATATATTGATACCATCATGCAGGAGCGCTTGACTAAATCATTCAAATACCATTACATAGCTCAATCTAAATATCCTAACAAATCTATCAACGAATCTAACGAGAAGCTAGAGGTCTTATCTAATCCCATGCCTAATCATAATACTGCTGAGAATTCTAAGAAGAAAGAAAATGTTGCATCTAATGCAGCTAACTAGGAATTTCCTCTAGAAAGTATGGTTGTCATTAATGATGTCAATCATGTCATAGATTATGTAGAACCAAAATATCCCACAACATTATATCCTCAGACTCATAAGGTTATATATTGCTATGTTCCTCAAATAGGACTTCCCAAAGTAAAAAATTACCTCCTCCAGATGTCATTAGTCATTGTAGAAATTATTTTATAGGGTAAATGGTGTTTGATTATTTTTATCTAGCTATCAATTCCATCACCCCTTGTGAAAATTGAACTTTCAAGGACGATGGGATAAAAGATAAGCATAATACCATTTACTAGGTCTCCTTGATCACACCTTCTTCTTTTGGATCTATTTATGAGGACCCCCAATGCTCTCACCATACTGCACAACTCAAAAATGATGAGTGTGAACCTATAGTTCCAACATCTTCTTGCATCAGTTCATTTACTGACTCATTACTTTTATTTGATTTTGGAAATGGATTTTAGAACTATTTAGATACTCTATGGATTCATTATGGATCATTGATGACATTGTTGGTGATTTGGGCACATATCACCAAGCTAGGATTATGGGTCAATAGCTTAGTTCTTTCTTTGTATGGTTTTGGATATTAGTAGGTTGTGTTATAGTTGTTTTATTTCTTATATGATGGATGGACGTATGGCTTTTTTGTATACTTGGATATAATTGGGTAATTATGGGTAATTGAATGTTGTCATGTAGTTCTTAGATGTATTTGATATCTTGGGTGAATATAGATATATGTGTTTAATGATTAGCCATTTCAGACTGGAATTTATTATGGTATAGTTTCAGTGATTATCCACGATTGATTCATTGATGTTATTCAAATTTATATATTTTATTGAGAAGGTGTCTTTAAATTTTTGAATTGAGTCTCCAAATTACAGGGAACAAAGGAGAATGTGGGATTTAGGGTAGCACCTCCATTTACACAAGCGACTAACTAGGTTGAGTCATTTAGCCATGTATTATTGTGTGTATCCTTGTGTTTGTGTGGCATATTCATGTTTCAGACACCATGGGTGTTTCCAACTTGTAATTCTGTTAATTGTTATTTGTTGTAGTCTTTTGATGAGCTAGTTTAGGGACCTAATGGTCCTTACATCTGTTAATTATATTTTATATTAATTAATTTTGTTGTTAGTGTTTAGGGACCACCTAATGATAATTTTGGTGGGCCCCAACACATTTTATTTTGATTCACTTTACCCAATCTTGAATATGGGCTAAATGTGGGACCTTTAGGGACCTCTATTCACTTTGGGGGTATCCCTTAAATGGAAATGATCCTGTTCGAACTTACCTATGGGTAGGGGTCATCTTTTCAAGTTCAAATCATATTTTCCCTCCCATTTAATGCCTCTCAAATCACCATCTTATAAGAATGGTTGGTTTTTTATTCTTTGGATTATTAGCATTTTAGGGAGTTTCGGAGATTACCACCAAAATATGTTATGTTTCATGCTCATTGTATATTTGGGAATATTTTGTTGGGAAATGATATGGTTGATACATGTCACTATCTCATTTGTGAGGATTAGTGACTTATTGTTTTTTTTATACTCCCTCATGGAGAGCGTAGGAGCTTTTTCTTTTCATTTTTACTCTTGGAGTTAGAGTTGGAGAGTTTCAAGCTAGGGAGAAATTTTTTTGCTTAAATTTGGATTGTTATTTTTTAATGTAGGCTTTATACTCTTTTTTCATTTTCCATAGTATAATGTGAATAGAAAGAATGATTTTTGAAACAAAAAGTTACATGTTTTATCGTGGGTGTTTTGTGTGATTGTTGTTCCTTTCGTTTTCTCCAATCCATCCTACTTTTGAGGTGGGTTTTTGGAATTGTATGGGGAAGACGGAGGAATGTTCCCTCTTAGACCACATGGCTTGATGATAAATCCATGATGTTCTTCTTTTTTATTATTTCCCTCATATGGTTTGTTGTGGAGAAGGATTATTCATATTTATTGAACCCCCTTCATCATCCTCGGCAAGGAAACCATGTAAGGTTTTAAAATCCTTATAAGGAGGAGCCTTCATGTTGGGTATGCAGTGATAAGGAGGGTTTTTTTGAATGGAGAGATAAGGAGGGCATGTTGGAGATTTTTATAGTGATCCTATGGTTATTCAACATTTTGGTTTCCTATGGGCTCCTTGCCACTCCTCCCCTTGGAGGAAAACATGAATTTTTTCCTCATGTTATAAGTGTTATTCATTTGGTTGTTGTGTGTGAACAAGTTGTGTGTTTATGTGTGTGATTTTCACCCATGTCCCATTTTACTTGTGTGTCTATGCTTGTTACTCTCTCTCTCTCATGGGCTTAGAGGGAGGATAACATGTCCTCCATTTGGTTGAGATGACATGTCTTTATGCCATTAGGTTGGGAGAAAACCAAGACCCTATTCTTTTGTGTATTGAATAATATCTTGGAGTGGAAACTTGCAGACTTAGCATTAGGGCCTGCATAAGAAAATTTATAAATCTTGTCATGTTGTTCCCCAATGTGGGGAGGCTTATCCTCTTAAATTTTAGTATGATTTTCTAATGGTGTTGTAAGATTTTTAAGTATTCCCATATCTTGAGATGAAGTTTTTATCTTGCACTTGTAAATGTTGAGTCATTTTATCCTCTCTTTGAAAAAAAATATGGGCATATTGTAATCTTGTTTCTTTGAATGTTGTAAAAAAAACTTATCCTTGTTTTGAGCATGTTTGTAAATATTTTTTAAGGGAATTTTGTGGGTATTATTCTATTATTTGAAAGGCTTATTATATGGATTATGTTATGGGATGGGATGGGAAGGTTGCATTATCATTTATGTTGGATTAAATATTTGAATAAATTTATGCATGTTTAGTACATGGAATGGGTTACCTTTGTTTTGTTTGTTTTTCGTATTTGATTGAGATAAAGAGTTTTTTATTAGTAATTTATTGTTCTTATCAAATGATGAATTTTTCTTACATGACTTCTGGAAATTAAGAAGGAAGATTTAATGTTTTGTTTCTTAGCATATGCTAGTAAAATAATTTAAAGTGATAGTGTAGCTTTAGTCTTGATTCAACTCATAAAAGAATCATTTTATTGTATTGTTTTCTCTTTTTATGTTAAACTTTGGTAATAGGTATATAGTGATCTGGTTAATACACTAGTTAAGTCTCCCATCTATATCTCGAAAATACTTACTATTATCAAAGAAACTATAATACTTTTAGTTGAAAATCTTAGTTTAAATCAAACCTCTTGCATCTTTGTGTTTAAAATTTTAAAACATTTAATCCGTATCTTTTTCTTGAAATTATTGCCTCATTAACTTATAGTATTAGTTGCTCTTCTTAAAGAGAAAATAAGAAAGGAGTGTTTTTCAATAAATATCCTTTTTGATGGGATTTCTTCCTTATTATATATATAATATTTTTCAAACCATAATTAATTCAAGTTATTCAAAATTAGCACGTATATAGGAACACATACGATTGTGTGTGTGTGTGTGTGTGTGTGTGTGTGTGTGTGTGTGTGTGTGTGTGTGTGTGTGTGTGTGTGTGTGTGTGTGTGTGTGTGTGTGTGTGTCTATGTGTGTGTGTGTGTGTGTGTGTGTGTACACACACACACACACACACATTCAACCCGTATACTATAATATATACCTCACTGTGTGAAAATGGGGGAAACCTAAAATTTATAATTACTCTTTATTTTGAAACCTCTAACTATTAAATATTACTTGATATATATATATATCAGTATGCTCATATATTTGAAAAAATAAAAAATAAAAATAATATAGTTTCAATGTATTCGACTGAGTTGGAAAATCTTCAACTATGATTATGAAAAAAACATTAGGTCACAAGTTTGGGGGGGACTTGATATACCACCCAATTCCCATCTATCATTTGTTTGAACTTAGAGTGGTCTATCCATGGCCATACAATCATCACCTATGGTGTGGCCATGCCAACACCACTCTTCCTTCACCACATAACTCTGTTATGGCCTTATGTCACCGCCTCTCACCACCATCCCCCTCGCAGACCCCGTGCGATCCCTTATCACTACTCTGCTACACATAACCACCATCACTTATTCCCAATGGCCACCATTTAATCGAGTTTTGATTATTCCACAAAGGTTTTTTTTTATTCACCTGTATGAAATTGTTATTTAAATAAATAGGTGTGTGTGTGTGTGTGTGTGTGTGTGTGTGTGTGTGTGTGTGTGTGTGTGTGTGTGTGTGTGTGTGTGTGTGTGTGTGTGTGTTTGTGTATAAATATCTATCCATACATATGTATAACAAGAAAATATGTGGTTATTTGCTAAAAATAAAGAAAGAAATAATAAAACCTTAGATGTGGAAGTTAACCCAAAAATTATAAAAAAGGGGAAATCCTTTCCTCGATGAGAGGAAGAACAAAATTTATCCATGGATTCTTCCTTCTCCTTCATCCTTCTACCAAACCCTACCCATGAAAATGAAAGGGGAGATAAAACAAAAGACAAAAGTTTTAAAAATTCCTTAAGGAAATTTAAGGCTTTTTCAATGACCTAGGATCTATGGATTAGATGCATTTAATCCAAGGGTTCATATAAAGTGCTAATATATTTTAAGTTATGGGAATTAAAATGAATTAATGGGAAGGGGTGGGATGAAAAAATTATGGCTAGGATTAAACTAAAACAATGAGGTGTCTAGATAATTAAACTAGGGTCATTTTAAAAATTAAAATTAGATAGTATGACATTCATGATATGGGTAACTAAATAATTAATTTAATGGGGATGCTTTTGAAATAATTTCTAAGGAGAAATTAGATTTTAAATTAAATACGGGTTAAGTGTGTACCCTAAATCAGTAACCTTATGGAAATTAGATTAGAAGTAAAGTTAACACATTTCAAAAAAACGTTCTTAGGAATTTTAGGTGTTTATGATTGGTTTCAATCGTGCCAAGTATGGGGCACTACATCTTATATCAAAGCTCAGGTTCATAACACCAAATACTCTGGGTAATTTTACAATTAAATTAACAATGGATAAGTAAATAAATCTAAACCATCTAAATTGTTCCTTCTACCTTATACAAATCATAGAATTTACTTTCCCTTCATACACAAATTGCTTGCATGTGGTATGAGACTTCATTCAGTTAGGGATTTGGGACGTAGGATACCTACGCCAAAGCTGTGTGCCCTTGATATAGGACAAAAAACATTACAGTTGTTATAGAAGATGATGAGGGTCTTGTAGTAGTGTCATCCTCCACAGTAGGAGCTAGGAGAGAACACTTATCATCTAGGAGAGGATACACTGCCAAACACCACCCCTACAGCCACCTACTTATAGTGGGGCCTTGCATGGATTTTAATCTTATTCATGGATCCTAAGCCTTTACAGGAGCTTTGAATTACACTCATATGAGAGATATTTCAAGGCTAGGTTCCTTATACACCTCCTCCATTACATAACAGCCATATGGTGGATGAATGAGGAGTGAAATATCCATTTGACTATAGATACAATGAATTTTGAGTTGTTTGGGTAGTGCTTTAGAACCTAATACATGTCTAAGAACATTTTTCAAAAGAGCATCGACATGTTCCATGATTATTGATAGGTTTCAAGCATGGTTGCACAATCTGAGAGTTGATTTCTGGATTTGTTGTAGTATGTGGATTATTTGTAGGACAAGAAGTTTTATATTATTAGGTTCATTTGGGGAAAGAATACAGATATATCTAGGCCATCAAGATGTTATGTACTATGATACTTGAGAAGGTTGTAGATAAGGCCTATATAGCTGACGAGAACAAGAAAAAGTCCAAAGACAATAGAGACATTAATAGGAAAGTTTTAGTAGAAGATGTAGTCATTGTATGACCATACGTCATGGGGTATAACACCAACCCTTAGAGGAGGATTCAAGCCTTCATAGTAAGTCCTAAGGCATGTGTCACACACCTAGCAGTAATCAGAGCACCATGCACAACAATAACAAAGGACTAGGCAGGCATAAACTATGACAAGAGGCAAATTTTGAGGAGGTTTATGTGTTGGTAGAGATAGGACACATGGCACCTAGTAGGTACAACCAAACCACACTAAGTAGTATGCTAGGGTCATACCAGTAGGATCGGTATACCAGAGTATAGGAGGGACCCCTACTTAGAGGGGATTAGCATGTTGTTTTATTTAATGGTCCCTTGATCACTACGTGCATATGTGTCCGCACAAACCCACCACCTTTGATAGGAAGAGAGACCTTGTCTCAGAGAAGACAATGGAAGATGTAGGACATGCTCATTACTTCTACAAAACAGTGGATAACCACCAGGATGAACATTAGGTCAAGGTTATCGAGACAACATGTACTATATATCACAATTCATATTTTACGATAACCATGTAATTTACATATTTACTGCAATTTAAACCTACTTAGATGTATTCAAAAGCATACTATTGATCAACTATCATCATCATATTAATTATAACTCATAACATCGTTGTGCTCATATGGTTAGTCCAATCATCTAATATATTCATCACTGGCAAGAATCCAAGATGCCAGCATATAACAAAACAACACTAGATCATCATCATGTATAGAAATATTTATCAATGTCTGTTAGGAATCCATAAAATCCATATTAATAGTCACAAAATATACTGATAATCATAATGTACATATTTTCTAACAACACATTATCCAAAATATCATAATAATGTCTATTTCACTAAGCAACTAATAAACGCGATTATAGAAAAATAGGTTTCGAAGAGGAGTGGGCACTACAAGTAATCTACATAATTCCCAAACCAAAGTAATTATATTAAATTTAGAGATGCAATAATATGTTTATTTATAAATATGTATTTATTCATATCATTCATTATTTATTTAGGGAAAAACAATACATTAAGAAATGATGGATATTTTAAAGTAGCATTTCTATAGTCTCTTGTTTATATTAAGAAAAATGCTTGAATGAATTTCCACTATACTCTAAATTACATGTAAAACATCTTTTCAAGTAAAATTATAATTAGTTATTAAAATATGAAAGCTTGAAATAAATGAATTATTTTTTTTTAAAAACGAGAAAAGATGAAAAATTGGGAAGAATTCAAATTGTTTGAGCCCAACATTTAATAAGAACAATATAAATTATTTTTTAATTTAATAAAATATTTTAAAACTAAAATATAATCATAAAAGATTTTACAATTCTGGGGAATTTATTTATCATTGAATAACTTTAATAAATTAACTTGTACAAATTTAAGATAATTTAATTAAATTATCTTAATTGGATGAAGAATTTATTTATAATTGAACAACCTCATTATATTCTTCGCTTATAAATACATAACCGACGAATATATTCTACTATGCAAAATTAAAAAAAAATTCATAATAGTAAGATTGTTTTTACATTCCACGAGGAATTTCATAGCCAAATGTAAGCATTTAATAACTCAGGTGCTCGACATACATATTCCCTTCACTTGACCACATTCGAGGTTTATGCAAATTGATTTAATTCCTTTGTTTCATGCTCGATTTGTAACATATATATACAATTTGGCAGCAACAGACTTATGCAAAGGATAAAAATTTGAAATTTGAAATTTGAAAACTTATATGCAGCTTCCACCACGTTGGGTAAAGCTCTATTTTTACCATTTTTTTTCCATCCACCATGTTTAATGAGTTTCCTTTTGTAGGCATGGATACTATATCATGGAAATCAATACATAACATATTTTAACTTGAAAATATATAATCATGCGGTGGCAGTAGATAAATTATAAAAATAATAATAATGGTTGCTTAATGGTAATACTAATATCTAATCTAATTATAAATTGAGTTTAATTAAAAGTGAGGTTATATGGGGCTGTCCTAGTTTTAATTCCCTGGGTAAACTACTAATTCTTTGAGTTAAAAAAAAAGCCCAATAAAAACATAGATGTAAACAATAAGATGTTTATATATTTAAAGTCATTCTTATGTATAATTTGTTTATAAATTATCCTAACCTGCCCACTAGACACTGCAAAAATCTCTTAAGTGTCACAGTTAAGTGAAAACCAATTGTCCAAAGATGTCTACTTAAAGATAGAAAGAGATCTGAATGTGAAAGATCGGCTCCTCTGATCTTAATGGTTCTATCGACAACTTACATTATCTGCAATTGGAAATATTAAGGAAATTTTATTTTCATAGTGAAAGTAGGAAAGGAAAAAAAAATCAGAGGGAGATAGAGAGTGATGGATCTTGGAATAGAAATATTTTTTCCAAGTTACCTAAGAATAACAATGTATTTATATATACTGATTACATCCTCAATGTTGAGATTATTAAAAGGAGTTTGAAGGGTTGAGAATCATACTGTGTTTTTCATGCCCACTATTTTACCGCCCAAAGTGTAACTGAAAAAATGACAGCTATGTTTTTTTTGGAAATCAAATGACACAACATTCATGAACCGTTGCACTAAAAAAATTTACACTTAATACCAACACCTACCTTTTTATAAACCAACATACCAAAAATTACAATTCTCGTATGTGCAAGCATTGCATTTTATTAATATAAAAGTGCTATCTTCATTAAAGCACAATTTAATCCGTTATGGCTCAAAATTTTGCAATGTGCATTAGTTATGTATCATTCTAGGATCCACTACAATGCTAGAGTTATTTATTTTTCTCACACTATCGATATCTAAAAATACATGTCATCCTCCATTCTTAAACACAAAAAATGTTAGATTTGAGAGTGCATAACTTTGGATAGAACCGGCATGAACTATATCCATCACACATAAAGTCAAGTATGCATTAATACGTTTTTTAACCCAAAAGTGTAACAACCCATAAACACACACATGAACAACACAGTAAAAGACATGATAATTTTTTTTTTTGACTTGCTTTGACACATAACACGACACAACATGTCGTCACAAGGTTACAACCAACACTAGGAACCACTTGTTACGGGGAGGACCACAAGGTTAGCACGGAAACGTTCACACCCAAAAGGATAATACACCTTTTTTTTTTTTTTTGACAAGACAACATAGAAGTCCAACGACAGAACACTCTAACAAATAGGGCAAGCCACAGTAAGAATGATTGAAGGTTACTTATTTTGATATAACACCCTTTAACTCATGACTTATGTTTTCAAAAAGATTCAATATATGATTCGCACAAGTTCATCTTACCAACTGAGTTAATTTCTTACACACTGTAGAGAAGTTCACTAAAAGTCTTCACTTTATGACAATTAGTTGTTTAGTTCCATTATTTAATAAGGGACTAATTTAATTCCACAGGGCTATCTATCCATACTTACATTACTAAAAATTGCACATTACCTTGCTACAACAAGAATTCGTGTTCAACAAAATCTAGATGAACTTACAAATTATCCTGGGAAAGAGTTAAGGAGATAAGATCGAGTTAAATTCCTCTTTAAGACGTCATTAGTTGTTACCAAGGTTTAATTGGAGCTTGGGGTTTTATACATAATTATTAACGCTTTTACTTAGGCTTCATTGAAAGAGCTTATAAAAATGGAACTACTTACTTTCAAATAGGCTGAGAGATAAATTGAGTGGTTTCTAAATTTTCTTCTCTTACTTGTTAAATCTTATTAGAAGCTAACCATTGTTTTCCTTTAAGCTTGTTTTAAGCGTTCACCAAAAAAAAAGTAGTGTTCACTAGTTTAGCTAGGGATATCAAGTTATATACTGTTACTTAACAAGAGATAGTTTCATCTATGATCACTTATGGAATTACATGCTCTCAAGTTGGTCACCTCTACACCAATTTATTTGCAATATAACTTTTAGTTTAACTTCTTTAAGTATTGAACAAACCATTTTATTTTACCTATATGTCACAATTACTAAGTCTTAGAAAGATTTAACTCAACATTTAATCGTAGGGATAAAGTTTAACAATACTCATTTACGCACACAAAAAAAAAAGGTTACATCACTATTAGAATATCGATAATCCACTGAGGTCACTCAACAAGTGGTAAAAATTTTTTCTTATATTTTCAATGATATACAGACAATTCAAGGTTCCAAAGTTAGGACGACATAATCCACGATACAACACACTAAGACAATGATCCTCTTCTAAAATTTCGACTAGATGTTATCAATATTTGAACAACATAAAAAGGTTTCGAGCAAAGGATCTTCTCAACTGAGGTTGATGACAAAAGTCTACAAATCTATCCCTCATCTACATGCAAAATCCATCTGCAGCAAATTTTCTACAAGAGTCAGTTCACGAGAACTGAGCAAGATAAGGCTACACAAAACCACCATAACTATTATCTAACAATACCACAAAAAGGAAGCACTTTATTACAAGAATTGGTTCAAACCTCTAAACACTATCAACACATCAAGTTATAATAAAGTCTTCATCATGCCAATCAAAGAAGGAGAAGACCTTGTACTTCAGTTAGGAGTAAAAGCAACGAAAGTAGCAATCGTAAGAGAATGGCCCTTGGCCCTATAAGGAGAAAACAAATAATCTAGCAAAAATAGAATTCCCATCAAGTAAGTAATTAAACCATAATTACAAGATTAAGATTTGATATATACACCAACCATCTAGAAATTTATCAAAGGTACCAAACGCATAGCTAAAATAATATATTTCTAAAAGAACAAGAGTTGATCGGCCCAAGAAAGGGGAACCACGGGTTTCAAAAATTAACACAAAAAGCCATGTATAATTGAGTTTCAAACCGGAAATCAAATAAAGTATACACACAACATAAGTTTCGAAGTGAAAGCAAAGTACATTAGTTTTGACCATTAACTACAAAGATTTTCCAATCATCCAAGAAGGGTCAAAGTCTTACAGGCTAGTAGCAAACACGCGAGAGAAGAAGGGGGTTCCGTCCAACAAGAGTATACAATAATGTCATCAACAAATTTTTATAACACTAAAGATTTGCAAACCTCCACTACAATACTAATGTTTGGTTAATTTAAAATAAATTACCCATATCCCAAAACAACCATATTTTAATGCAACCCTTGGTAACACAGTCAACCGTCGCACAAATAGATACAAACATAATTTCTAAGTGACATTATCAAAACAAAACCTTCCGCTATGAATCCATAAGATTATCAAATGAAAGCTGAGTTTTTCCCGAAGATTAATCACATTTAAGGAAATTTCCATCACAAAATATTACGGTAATTACGTGCATAAAAACCGACCAATATTAATTAATAGCGTTAACATTACAAGGGAGAAAATAATGCAAGTTAGGAAAAATAGAAGAGCGCCATCAGCAATAATTCTGAGAGGGGGATTAGACCAAACTATTCTAGTGTCAACGAGGTACTGGATTCGCACAATGAAACCTCCAGCTTAGTTGATCCGAAAAGCTAGTTATGGTTCAAGTTGATAGGGATGGTCAAGGTACTTCTTGAGGATGGCCTTAAAAGCCTAGAAACAAGATGAAAGATAGTATAAGAGTCTAAACACGTGAGACGGAAAAACACATTGCACACAAACCTTTTCATTCTACCAGTTTTAATACCAAAACTCTAAGCTGGCTAGCCCACGCATTGCTCACACAATCCTACAACCTTTCTTTCTCGATGCCAAAAGGTTATCAAAGGGACTTGCGAAGGGGCTAACAAAAAAAGTCAAAAGACAACTTGGGTGCTAGGGAGGAGCTTCATAGTTATCGTAACTTACTTCCATAATATCGAAAATACTAGTTGATCAACATAATAACTTGCAACTCAATCGCAGAGAAGAATTAATACATAAACAAATAGATGAAGGTCTATCATTCGAGTAAGAGAAACATAACATTCAGAGGAGAGGGCACATGCATCCTTTCGACCAACATACTGTCAACGATAAAAGCAAAAACGAGAAGAGACAAGCAGAAAAGGGAAATCTCCCATCATGACATCCAACTGACAAATCAATGCAAGGAAAAAGGGGTTCGATTTCGCAATAATTGTAAATATAATAGCAGTAGAAAGGTGTAGAGATATCTTGCCTATTTCTCTAGCTTCAACAGGTCATACAAACTCCGCACGGGTCAGCATAAGAACTATAGGTACTGGAATCCAGGTGTACCAGTTCTAAGTGGTCCACATTCACGATTTGTGAGACCATGCAATTGAAGAGGATTTTTGTCAAATTCAGTTCATGTAAGCATTTTTAGTATTAAAAGTGACTCCATGCACTTGTGCTCAACATACTGCTTTCCTTGAGATTTTACTTCTTGTGGGATTCGACAACCAACTCACATACCCTATGTGTGCTACCACAAACACAAGTGATCTACACAAGGCTGGAGGAGATATTTTCAGAGAAGAACCTGTCGCAGTGCCAAATTTGCATTTTGTTGTTGGTTCTTGCCAGACCACTGGACAACATCCATAAGCGCATCCCGTAAGAGACGCACAATTTCAATGTCAGGAAATTTTGACTCTTTGTGGCGTTGTTTCACAGTTTCAATCACTTCATCAATATCAGTATTTTCAGTCTCGAAGAGTCATTAACACATCTTTCACTTCCTTCAACTTCACATCAAAGATTTTCTTTTCATTGTATTCAATAAGAGCTCCAAGCCCCTCCTTAATGAAATGCTCTGTAAAAGCCTTAGTAGTACGCTTCTGCACTGGAAACAACTCGAGGAGATTGTCTTCCATATTTCCCTCGCTTCAGAAAAGAGTCCTATGAGATCATTTGCTGTTATCAACAAAATCCTTGAAAAAATCTTGATGAATAAAAGCATGTGCCCTTGGCCACAAGATTGTCTTTTAGCAGAGGTTGAAAAACTGTTTCTGGTGGAAGTAGATAGTTTCTGAGAGAAAGTGAGTGCGGTGAAAATAGAAAGCTTCTTTCTTTCATCCTCAAAAAGCTCAAGGGAATTAAATAATTTCGCATAAAATTTTCAAGATTCTTGACTACAAAATGCCTCCTGCACCAGTAATGGATCTTCTGAATATAAGAATGGGACGGCAAGCATACACTGCCTTGCAGGTTCAATGGATTGACAATTCAAAACCAAAGGTATGTGTCACATTCTTCCAATTATAGTCCATCAGCTGTGTGTAACCTCCTAGTAAAGACCAAGTGAGATTTGAACATTGGACCTGTCACCGTATCTTGAGAAACCAAGTTCCATAACAGATTCAAAACTCTTGGCAACATTATTCCAGGTCAAAACCCTCATGATTACGTAAATCCCACCAAATCCGCAAATGTTTGAATCCAAATGAGCTGCAATATTCTTTGCGGGTCTTAATAAACGCACCTCCAAGAGAAGATTCATTCGAGCTGTAAAACTATGACTAAGGAAGGATCAAAAACCTTAAACAATCTCCAAGAGGAATAGCGAGAAACCTTGAAACCCAAACTAGAAATAATCCAATTGAAAGCAAAGATCCTTCCAATATATTCTCGCTTCCATCAACAAAAATGCAACGTGCCCCCTTGATGTGCCTTTGCCCTTGACAATTCACTCTTATGAATGCCTTGTTCAGAAAACATAGATGCAAACCTATTGGAGTGAAGAGCAAATGCACTTCCAAATACCCTAACGCCATACATGAGTGCCCCTGCATCAAACAAAAGTAATTGGGATAATGCAATTTTCACCATGCCTTTCACAGTGGCTTCTTCTTTGCTTTTCACAGTCATTGATAAATGGTTTCTGACAAGAGGAAAATTGTTGTTTCTTTGCCCTTCTACCATCACTGATAAAGCATCTACCAATCATTGTGCGTACTAGTAGTTTTATATTTAATTTTTAATTTTAGGCATTCGAGTTTCAATCCTTACGCCAAGATTTAAGTGTGGGCTGAACCGGCAATCCACAATGTTTGAAAACATTCAAACATTTTACTGGATTCAAATGATCTGACCAAAGTGGTAACATGATTTGCAGGTTAAGAATTGAAGGCCTCCAGGAGCAATTTAATTAGGGGCATTACATGTCTAGTCCCCATAATTAGCATCGTGTGATTAGAATTGAACTTTCACGAGGCAAAACAATAGTTGTAATTTAACCAATAACAAGCTAAGGAGACCCACTTAGCATAACCCTATGGTTTAAAAGTTTAGAACAATGATTAATCCACGGCCACAGGGAAAGCCTCTCAGGAACATTTGGTTGGAACATTTTAACTTTCAAGTTCACCCTGAAGATTTACAGTTACCTCTTGTTGGATTATTTCAATTAGTTCGTTTCCATTACATTATTCTTAATTTAAGTTTTAAAAATTTCATCATACAATTTAGTTTTGGTTTATTCCTTATTGTGGGTGCCCAACTAGAATTGCTAACACAATCCCATCAGATGACCTCAAGACACTCAAGATATCACAAGCACAAGTATATACTTCAAGATTGTGTGGTAACAAAAGGTTCACTCAAATACGGAATGGAAATAGGCACATTTCCACATAACATAGTACTCGTTTGTACATCAATGACTGACACACAAAACTTAACCAAAAGAGTACTACAATCCACCAGACATGTCCTCAATTTGCATCAATGAAAAATTCCATAACACCATACAAATTGAATACAGGTACATAGTGTCCACAAGGGAATCAATGACATATCCACAACATCACAACACATATCCATCTGTTACATGAGTAACACATACCTCAAATGACCACTACCTTACATCAAAATAACTCAAGTCATATTCCTGAAACCAACTTTCATGTACACACATACCTCCCTCATCATGCCTCCCTCAACAGCTCTGAGTATGCCTCCCTCAAAGGACTTCCTTTATGCCTACAAATCTTATGCCTCCCTCAAGGAGGCCAGTTGACCTATGGTCCAAGACACATAGAGTTCTTGAACACTCCTAACCCAAGTGACATAATAACGCGTGGTTCAACAACCCGCTAGTTATCTGTAACTCCTTGGGGCGTACCCCCATACAATAGAAGCGGGTCCATAGGTCCAACCATTTCATGGTGCATTATGACCCTATTCCACACATCACGACCAGAACCAGCCAACAATCCAATCAAAGTGCCAAGTGGTCAAAGTACATCCTTGGTGAAAGGCGGTAAAAATTCCAAATTTAAAAGATGATTCCAAAATCAAGCAAAATAAATGGCCAAATAGCCATAGTTAGTATCAAAATCCCAACATGTTAGTTCACAAACCAAGTGGAATTGCCCAAAATTGTAAAGCATTCTCAATTAAGAAAAGCTTTGGTCCCAAAATAAATAAAAAGCTCAATTTACGAATAAAATCAACTTATAATAATGTTGCATTACGATAACCTGTGTGGCCTTATCTAGCCACCAAAGGGGATCAACGAGTTGCTAGCACTTGGAACATCGAGCCTCATGCCTCGTAAACTGCCCTTTCAAAATACAACTTTCATCACCTCCATCTGAATCATCCCGCCACCACATTCTAACAAGGCTAAACATAGTCATATTACACTAAGGTTGCATAATTACAACCCATAAAGAGAGAGAGAGACTGGAGCACATGTCCACCATCTAGTTAAAGCCTAACTTTGGCTCTAGATTGAGGCTTTGTACACCATACATCCTCACTCTCAACATACTACTTCGCCTACCGATTCCCTTAGGGTCGGTTAGCGTAAGGTTCACAACATAACATGCAACAACATCACTAACATAATGGTGGCCACACATAACTACCATACCGAGAGTCAAAAATATGGGCTACATATTAGGCCATTCTTTAGATGCACGATCATAACATTCACTACAGTGTAACACATCACTTTACCACATTCTGCACCCAAAGTGCAATCACCATACGATAGGGTTCATACACTCCAACTCTTTTTGACCCAAATCACAACATGAAGCATTACATATTTGCACAAATCATACATACGATGAACATAGTACATACACCCCATATCATCCATTGCTACATAACAAGGTGCTTACACACATTTCTTCAAAACAATGGTAAAAACATCATGATACAACTCATTTCTTTTAACATCAATCTAGTCATACAACACATTGATACACCTACATACCACAATATGTCACAATGCTCCAACCCTATGTCATCCACTATATAATTCTTTTCACACATCACAAACAGTAATTCACACGTGAACATCTTCATAGAATGTAACAAGAAGGAGAGAGAAAACTCCCATCCCCAACATATCAACATGATCACAAACACGCACAAGGTGACATACACATCATGTGCGTTCACAATATCACAATTCTTACCGACAATAATCACATCACGCTTATACCACATTACTCTAACAATATACATTCATCATGTCAACATTCAAGTCTCATCATCTCATGTGCAATTTCATGTAACACATCACCATCATGTAACATCACCATTCAACTCGTTACCAATCCGACCCATAGGTTCGAGAGCATGAACCTATGCTTTGATACCAAGTGTAACGACCCAAAAAAAAACACACACGGAACAACACAGTAAAAGACAGGATAATTTTTTTTTTTGACTTGCTTGACACATAACATGACACAACATGTCGTCACCAAGGATACAACCAACACTGTGAACAACTTGATACAAGGATGGACCATAAAGGTCAGCACGGAAACGTTCACACCCAAAAGGACAATACACTTTTTTTTTTTTTGACAAGACAACATAGAAGTCCAACCACATGAACACTCTCACAGCTAGGGCAAGCCACAGTAAGAATGATTGAAGGTTATTTATTTTGATAAGACACCCTTTAACTCATGACTTATGTTTTCAGAAAGATTCAATATATGATTCGCACAAATTCATCTTACCAACTGAGTTATTTCTTATACACTGTAGAGTAGTTCACTTAAAGTCTTCACTTTACGACAATTATTTGTTTATTCCATTATTTAATAAAGGGTAATTTAATTCCACAAGGCCATCTATCCACACTTACGCTACTAGAACTTGTTCATGCCCTTATGACAACATGGAATTCACGTTCAACAACTTAAGAGAAACTTACAAAGTACCTGGGAAAAGTTAAGGAGAGAAGGTCGAGTTGAATTCATCTTTAAGACGTCATTAGTTATTACCAAGGTTTAATTGGAGCTTGGGGTTTTATACGTAATTATTAACGCTTTTACTTAGGCTTCACCGAAAGAACTTATCAAAAGGAACTACTTACTTTCAAATAGGCTGAGAGATAAATTGAGTGGTTTCTAAATTTTCTTCTCTTACTTGTTAAATCTTATTAGAAGCTAACCATTGTTTTCCTTTAAGCTTGTTTTAAGCGTTCACCAAAAAAAGAGTAGTGTTCACTAGTTTAGCTAGGGATATCAAGTTATATACTGTTACTTAACAAGGGATAGTTTCATCTATGATCACTTATGGAATTACATGCTCTCAAGTTGGTCACCTCTACAGCAATTTATTTGCAATATAACTTTTAGTTTAACTTCTTTAAGTATTGAAAACAAACCATTTTATTTTACCTATATCTCACAATTACTAAGTCATAGAAAGGTTTAACTCAAAATTTATTCGTCAAGGATAAAGTTTAACAATACTCATTTACGCACACAAAAAAAAAGTTACATCACTCTTAGAATATCGATAATCCACTGAGGTCACTCAACAAGTGGTAAAAAAAATTTCTTATATTTTCAATGATATATAGACAATTCAAGGTTCCAAAGTTAGGACGACATAATCCACGATACAACACACTAAGACAATGATCCTCTTCTAAAATTTCCACTAGATGTTATCAATAGTTGAACAACATAAAAAGGTTTCAAGCAAAGGATCTTCTCAACTGAGGTTGATGACAAAAGTCTACAAATCTATCCCTCATCTACGTGCGCAAAATCCATCTGCAACAAATTTTCTACAAGAGTCAGTTCACGAGAACTGAGCAAGATAAGGCTACACAAAACCACCATAACTATTATCTAACAATACCACGAAAAGGAAGCACTTTATTACAAGAATTGGTTCAAACCTCTAAACACTATCAACACATCAAGTTATAATAAAGTCTTCATCATGCCAATCAAAGAAGGAGAAGACCTTGTACTTCAGTTAGGAGTAAAAGCAATGAAAGTATAGCAATCGTAAGAGAATGGCCCTTGGCCCTATAAGGAGAAAACAAATAATCTAGCAAAAATAGAATTCCCATCAAGTAAGTAATTAAACCATAATTACAAGATTAAGATTTGATATATACACCAACCATCTAGAAATTTATCAAAGGTACCAAACGCATAGACTAAATTAATATATTTCTAAAAGAACAAGAGTTGATCGGCCCAAGAAAGGGGAAACCACGGGTTTCAAAAATTAACACAAAAATCCATGTATAATTGAGTTTCAAACCGGAAATCAAATAAAGTATACACACAACATAAGTTTCGAGGTGAAAGAAAAGTAAACTAGTTTTGACCATTAATTACAAAGATTTTCCGATCATCTAAGAAGGGTCAAAGTCTTACAGGCTAGTAGCAAACACGCGAGAGAAGAAGGGGATTCCGTCCAACAAGAGTATACAATAATGTCATCAACAAATTTTTATAACACTAAAGATTTGCAAACCTCCACTACAATACTAATGTTTGGTTAATTTAAAATAAATTACCCATATCCCAAAACAACCATATTTTAAGGCAACCCTTGGTAACACAGTCAACCGTCGCACAAATAGATACAAACATAATTTCTAAGTGACATTATCAAAACAAAACCTTCCGCTATGAATCCATAAGATTATCAAATGAAAGCTGAGTTTTTCCTGAAGATTAATCACATTTAAGGAAATTTCCATCACAAAATATTAAGGTAATTACGTGCATAAAAACTGACAATTATTAATTAATAGCGTTAACATTACAAGGTAGAAAATAATGCAAGTTAGAAAAAATAGAAGAGTGCCATCAGCAATAATTCTGAGAGGGGGATTAGACCAAACTATTCTAGTGTCAACGAGGTACTGGATTCGCACAATGAAACCTCCAGCTTAGTTGATCCGAAAAGCTAGTTATGGTTCAAGTTGATAGGGATGGTCAAGGTACTTCTTGAGGATGGCCTTAAAATCCTAGAAACAAGATGAAAGATAGTATAAGAGTCTAAACACGTGAGACGGCAAAACACATTGCACACAAACCTTTTCATTCTACCAGTTTTAATACCAAAACTCTAAGCTGGCTAGCCCACGCATTGCTCACACAATCCTACAACCTTTCTTTCTCGATGCCAAAAGGTTATCAAAGGGACTTGCGAAGGGGCTAACAAAAAATGTCAAAAGACAACTTGGGTGCTAGGGAGGAGCTTCATAGTTATCGTAACTTACTTCCATAATAATGAAAATACTAGTTTGATCAACATAATAACTTGCAACTCAATCGCAGAGAAGAATAATACATAAACAGACAGACGAAGGTCTATCACTCGAGCAAGAGAAACATAACACCCAGAGGAGAAAGCACACGCATCCTTTCGACCAACATACTGACAACGATAAAAGCAAAAACAAGAAGAGACAAGCAGAAAGGGGAAATCTCCCATCATGACATCCAACTGACAAATCAATGCAAGGAAAAAGTGGTTCGATTTCGCAATAATTGTAAATATAATAGTAGTAGAAAGGTGTAGAAATATCTTGCCTATTTCTCCAGCTTCAACAGGTCGTACAGACTCCGCACGGGTCAGCATAAGAACTGTAGGTACTGGAATCCGGGTGCACCAATTCTAAGCGGTCCACATTCACGATACGTGAGACCATGCAATTGAAGATGATTTTTGTCAAACAGTTCACAAGAATTGTTGTATTTGAAGTGACTCCATGCACTTGTGCTCAACTACTACTTTCCTTGAGCTTTTACTTCTTGTTGGATTCGACAACCAACTCACATACCCTATGCGTGCTACCATAAACACAAGTGATCTACACAAGGCTGGAGGAGATATTTTCACGGTAAGAAAAGAGAAGAACCTGTCAAAACGCAGTGCCAAATTTGCATTTTGTTGTTGGTTCTTGCCAGACCACTGGACAACATCCATAAGCGCATCCTGTAAGAGACGCACAATTTCAATGTCAGGAAATTTTGACTCTTTGTGGCGTTGTTTCACAGTTTCAATCACTTCATCAATATCAGTATTTTTAGTAATCAGAGTCATTAACACAGCTTTCACTTCCTTCAACTTCACATCAAAGATTTTCTTTTCATTGTATTCAACAAGAGCTCCAAGCCCCTCCTTAATGAAATGCTCTGCAAAAGCCTCAGTAGTACACTTCTGCACTGGAAACAACTCGAGGAGATTGTCTTCCATCTTCCCTCGCTTCAGCAGTCCTATGAGATCATCAAGGCTGTTATCAACCAAGTACTCCTTGAAAAAGTCTGTGATGAATAAAAGCACGATGCCCTTGGCCACAAGATTGTCTTTAAGCAGAGGTTGAAAAACTATTTCTGGTGGAAGCCCAGACAGTTTCTGAGAGAAAGTGAGTGCGGTGAAAATAGCAAGCTTCTTTCTTTCATTTTCCTCAAAAAGCTCAAGGGACTGTAAATACTTTCGCATAACATTTTCAAGATTCTTGACTAGAAAAGGTCTCCTGCGTAATATCTTCTGAATATAAGAATAGATGGCAAGATACTCTGCCTTGCAGGTTCACAATTCAAAACAGCAAAGGTATGCCGGTCACATTCTTCAGGCTTTATAGTACCAGGCTGTGTGCGACCTCCAGTAAAGACCACCTCAAAAAAAAGGTGTCACCGTATCTTGAGAAGTCGAGTTCTGCAGATTCAAAGCTCTTGGCAACAAGTTCCAGGTCACCCTCATGATCGACGTAAATCCCCACCACTGCATCCACAAATGCTGCAGGGTCCAAAGGAGCTGCAATATTCCGTTTGTGGGTCTTAATCCACGCACCTCCAAGAGTGGGCTTCTCCTTCGAGCTCAAAAACTACGACTGGGAAGGATCAAAAACCTTAAACAATCGGAAGCCAAGAGGAGCAGCGAGAAACCTTGAAACCCAAACAGAAATAATCCAATGGAATGAAAGCAAATATCCTTCCAATATATTCTCGCTTCAGCACAAAAATGCCGTGCCCCCTCGATGGCCTCACACTCCACCTAAATCCTTGTTCAGAAAACAGCAGGAAAACTCTAGTCACGTAATGCTTCCACATAGCTTCATACATACAGTGTTTATATGCAAACAGGTATTTACAGAACCTGCAAGAGTTATAGAGACCATATTCTCTTGTCTTCAATAAATCCAACCATATCAAAGAGCGCTGCACCCAAGGAATGTGGAGGTAACACACCTACTACACTAGCTTGTAGCTTCATCTAGCCATCATGTCAAACCAGACTGCGCGTAATGCATTGAATAAAAGAATCAAAAGGAGATCCTGGTGAAGAAAAACACCTCCACCGACTCCCATCTCCCTCACACAACTTATAAAAACGTGACAGTCATAATAGTAGGTAGGTTGGGTGGTTGGGAGGAGGCCAAGGTGGCAGTGGAGGGCAGGTGGCAGACATGGAAGCCGATGCCCAAAGGGGCTTTACAAAAAGGGTCTACCCAAAATTCCTTATTCTACCAATTATAGCTCAAATACATTTGAAATAAAGAAAAGGGGAGATGAGTTTAACTTGGAACTACTTTCACAAGGACCACACACTTATAATCAAGGTTTTTCTTAGGTATAGAATTCGTATCAAAATAATTTTATCATCTCTTAATTTGATTTCATGTATGTTCTGGAATAATGCATGAGAATGACCAAGGAATGTCACAAAATATTCGATATCTTTATGACCAAAATACATTCTCTTTCTAAGGTGATATTTCAAATCAAAATTACTGTAACACCCACTAAAACAACCACATGAGACCAAAGAACAACCTAGGTTTAGTTAGAAAAATTATAGAATAATTTTAATTTTTTTTAAAGAGTTCACAACAAAAGTTTTCAGATTCAACTATAACAATTATCTAATCACCTTACAAAACACTAGAAGAGAGTGAAAGTTATCCTGAGCACAATTAAATATCCCTTAGGTTGTAATCTAACTATTTAAAATTAGATTAACACTAAGCCAAACAATTCTTAATTAAACTTAGAGGGTAAGAAGATCCAAAATAATTAAATACCCTAGGAATTTAATTCTACAAGGTTTCAACAATTAACAAGGTCTAATTGTAAGGGGGATAATACACATTTAAACTAACATGGTAAATTATCACTTACCCACTCCCAAAACTCTCTTAAAATATTCAACTTGATATTTCTCATATTTAAAGCACTCAAAACTTCCTGAAAACATTTCCATTAGATAGGTAATTTTCTCACCTTTCCAGTGATATAAAGAAGTCTTCCTAACTCTTCATATTTCTCAAGTTATGGGCCGGCGGGCCTTGGGGTAAAACTTTTCCCAATAGCTGGCCTGCAGGCTTGGGGAGGAAACTTTTCCCTAGCTCGGCCCTATGGGCTTCAGAGAAAAAATTTTCCTAGAATATTTCAGGCCAGTGGCCATGGTGGGGAAAACATAGTGCTTCTCCCCTTTGGTAAAAAATGCCAATGACGCCCGAACACCCGCGAGTCTGCAGCAGAAGCTCGTGCCTGAAGAAGGAAAGTTTGCCCGAGTCTGCTAAGGGACACGTGTCCAAATTTTAACCGGGGTGGGAAGGTAGGTCTCCGGAGACCAAGAGGAATTTTTTACTTTTATCTTAAAAGGAAAAAAAGGATCAAGTTTACCCGCTCATCCATCAACGCTCAGAGACACCACGTGTCGGCCAACCATTGGTTGCAGTGTGGTGGGGTGGCAGAATACTTAAGAAAAATTTAACTTTTGAAGTGGAAATACTTAAGGGTTAAAAGCAATCCACTCTTCTGCCGACACCTAAGAAAGCCATGTGACAGTCCCTCATTAGCTGTGGGGTGGCGGGCTGAAGGGGAGAATTAGGAAATTTGGCCAAATTTGAAAATAAAGTTAAGTTTGTTAGCGCGAGCCTGCACACCCGCAAAAGAGCTTTTGCAAATGAAGGGTGGGCTATGGGGCCATGGAGGAAGTTATATTTTTTTTCTAAAATTATAAAAATGGTTAAGATAGTGGTTTTGGGCCCACGCACCCGCGGGAATGTCTTCCAATAGCAAAGGGCAGGGTGGAAGGGTTGCGGGGAAAGTTTTCCTAATTTTCCTTTTTAGAACTTAGATTTTTTTTGACAAAAAAGATGGTTTTGGGCCAGCGGAGCGGTGAGAAACTTCATGAATTTTTCATTTTTAATGAAGAAAGTGCAAAAGGAATATTTTCACCTACAGGTCTACCAGGGAATATTTTAATAATTAAATTTGACAGTTACAATATTTTTGAAGCCAAATGAAGTAAAAACTTCAAAAGGCCATAACGTTTGATTGAGAGCTTAGTTTTTGGAAAACATGGACTTTATGAGAAGCTCTCGACATCGTCTTTGCACAACTATCTTAGGGATTTAATTTTGATAAATTTTTATGGGTCAATTTTGATAAAACATCTTTCTGTCACTTAAGAAGTGAACTGGTATTTTTTACTTATAATTTTTGTTCCAATCCGACATTCTCTCTTTGACAACATGCCAAACAGATATGGAATATTTCAATTGGAATAATTTGGGATGGATTGCAAGGATTAAGTTATTTCATTGAAGATCAGTTCCAATTTACCAATTTTAATATAGGAAAATGTCTGAGTTTTTGTGTGAGCCCGATTTGGAAGGTTTGATGGAAATTTCTTAAGTATTGTTAGCATCGTATACATACCTAATTTTATTATTAGAATAGCTTCTATCTATTCCATTATTCTCTCACCTACATACATATCCTCATCCTTCAGTTTAGGGGAATATTGTTTATTGCCTCTCCTATATAATGTACGTACTACTTCATAATAATACAATGTGTGAAGAGTATTTCAGTCCACATTCTTCTCTTCTATCTGGCTCCTACATTTTGGTATCAGAGCAGAAAATTCTCTTGCATGTGTATGGAAGAACTATAGAGGAGCAGCATGCATGTAGTTACATGAAACCTTGCAGTCTTGTGTGTATCTAGCTGCTGCGTGGAAGAAGAATTTCACTAGAAGTTGCTGATAGCTGCGTAGAGTGACCTGCATGGAGAATCCACTTATGCATGGAGTGTGTGTGGAAGAATACACCAAGTTCTTCTGAGTGGAGTTCTATGCACTATATTTATTCCTTACTAGAACACTTGCATGGAAAGAAGAAAAAAGAAACCTTCGCAAGAAAAGATAATTTTTTTTTTTCAAAACGTGGACATCAAATAGTGTTGTTTTGTTTTGTCTTTTATCTATGCATGGAGGTCTTGTTTTTTCTATGAAGAAAAGGACATAAGCTTCATGGAGTAGAGTGAAATATTCCTAGAGTCTTTCTACCTACATGAAGATATTCTGCTACATGGATATTGCCAAAAAATTGCATGTAGAAAAAAAATGTGGAAGCATCACATTCACCTACTTGAGCATTCACTTGCATGGAAAGTCAAAGTCTTCAGCAATGAGAAGAGAAGACTATTTTTTTTTTCCTGCGCACAAAGCTGCATGGAGGAAGAAATTGCATGCAATTTAGTGTGTTCCATCTACCTACTTGGAGCCTACAACATGTGTGGAAAGGATAAGTCTTTTGTCTTCAACATGGTAATTGGGAGAAGGAAATTTGTTGCTGCTACATGGAGTAGCTTCTAATTCGAAGAACATGGAACATGCAAAAAATTACATGTAGCTGCATAGATGTCTGAAATGGGTGCGTGAACATAAAGCCTGAAAGTGGATGATAAATTAAAAAAATGACTATAGTGCCTGGCGAAGAAACATCTCTTGAATATCCTCTTCACCAAGATGACGAAGGACAAGAAGCAGATCCTACAACACTACACTGAATGTCAAGTGTAGACAACTTGATTGAGAGCGTCAATAACATGGTCGCCACTGCTAAAAGCCCCAACGTATAATTTCCAACCAGAGAACACCATGAAGAAGCTCCCGAGAGCTAGGGTTCTACTTTTCATTGCTCAATGAGCTTCGGAACACTGACAATCTAGCCTTCAGCAAGCTAGTTCGAGAAGGACTTATTAAATAATTCCTTTTCGACATCAGCTTCTAAGCAAAGCAAGTATGGGAAGAATTAGAAGCTTCGTATGATGTCAAATGTGATGATGAAGAAGAAATCCCCACAAAGCGTCACCATCTCACAGCATGCGAATATCACGAGAATCTACAAGTAAGTAATTCTCATCATCAGTGAGTCAAAGTTGTAATAACTCTTGAAATAAATAAATACATTTTTGTATTACAATGTCTACTCCGAAGTTACTTCTTTTCGATGCTCAGTTGCTCAAAGGGCCAAATTTTATGGCCTGGGAAACAAAAATGAGGACAATCCTTCAGTTTGAGGGATTATGGGGCATTGTCACAGGGTCTATGCCCGTTCCCATTACCCTGATGAATTAATAAAGTATGAGATCGATAGTGTGAAAGCCTTGATGCTGATAATGCTCAGTATCAGTGAAAATGTGCAACCACATGTTCGGAATGTGGACAAACGAAAGGAGGCCTGGGACAACCTGGAAACAATTTATGAAGCCAAAAATCAGATGAAGATTCTTCATCTTAAGTCAAAGATGCACACCCTCTCTATGGGATAAGATGAGAAAGCAGAGGAGTTCTTACGTTATGTGGCTAAGCTGAGATCAGATTTATTGGTGCTTGGTGAAATGGTAGATGATAAAATTCTCATGGCAATCACCTTGAGAGCACTCCCTTCACAATTTTGAGTGTTTCTTATGACACTGAATGTGTCTAAAAAAACAGTGGCATTTGAAGGACTTGTGAATTTTTCACAGCAAGAGGAGGCCATCACTTCTTCCCATGAGGAGTCTTAGGATAAAGCCTTATTCTCAAAGCCATACCATGGCTAGAGGAATTAGAAGGGTTCCCTAAAGAAGTAAAATCAAGTGAAACCAAAATAACAATAGAAAGATCAAAATTCAAAGAGGTGGTGTCACATTTACAGAACCAACACTCATGACACTGATCACTGCTAGTACAATAGTTTGAAACAAGGATCTTTAAGTCAAATAGGCACATCAGGGCATGAATATTTTCAAAAATCCAAACGACGTCCCCACTGGAGAAAGCAAAAGGGACATCTCACAGCCCAAGAAGATGATGAATCTAATGAGGAGACATCAGAAGGAGCCCATGGTGGTAATAACCTTATACTAGTCTCTCAAACTTATCATCCCATGAAGAAAGTATGGCTGATAGACTCTAGTGCAAGCAAGCATATGTCAGGTGACAAGAAGTTGTTTTGTTCACTACACAAAGAACCAACTGGAGATCGGGTTTGGATAGCCGATGACAAAGAATATGTTACAGAAGGAATTGGAAATATCACCATTCCTCTGGGACCATGAAAATGTACACTTACAAAGGTACTATACGTTGTTGGATTGACTAGCAAAATCTTGTCAGTTACTCAGTTGTTGAATCATCACCTCAAGGTAGATTTTTTTGTTCAAAATGGCATTAAATCATGCTTAATCTTTCGACAAGGTATGTTTCTTGCTAAGACATTGGTAAAAGATAAGTTATTTACTTCAAATATTGTTTCATCTTCTGCAGTATCTTTATCTACTTCTGCAATAGAATCAACTACCCTATGACATTTTAGATATGGACACTTTTTGGTTAGTTCATTGCACTAGATGAGTTCAAAAGAAATGGTCCATGGACTACCCAAATTGTCCAATTCCTTGCCTATTTTCCCTGGCTGTCTTATAGGAAAACAACACAGAGATCCGTTTCAGCTGAGCACCTTCCACGCCAACAAGCATGTGGAGGTAGTTCATACCGATCTAAATGGCTAGTTTCCTACTTCATTTTAAGGATACTAGTACTTCTAACTATTCGTGGATGACCACTCTCGCAAGATGTGGGTATATTACCTAAAGAAGAAAAGTGAGGCTCTTCAACATTTTCAGAACATCTATCATCGTGTTGTGAAACTGCGTCTTCTACTTTTCTCAGATCGAGGGGGGGAATTCACATCAAAGAATTTCATGGCCTTCCTAAGCCAACATGGCATTAAGCAAAACCTGGCTTCTCCCTACACACCCCAACAAAATGGCATTGTTGAGCATCGCAATCACACAATCATGGAGATGGCTTGCTACATGCTAACAACAGCAAAGATAGAGGAATTCTATTGGGATGAAGTAGTACAAATAGCTGTATATCTTCTCAATAGGGCACCAACAAAGATTCTACAAAATAAAACACCAGAAGACATAAGGAGTGGTAGAAAGCCATCAATTTCTCATTTACAAATATTTGGTTGTACAACATACATGCATGTCCTAGCTCAGAAGGGAAAGAAGGTTGAGCCAAAGTCACTCCCATGCATCCTACTTGGCTATAGCACTACCTCGAAGGAATACCGTCTCATGGATCCTGAGGCAAAGAAAATATATGAGATTTGGGTCGTGGTTTATGACGAGTCATCCTTTGACTTAGTAGTGACAACAGAAGATCCATTACCAACCACCTCTCATTGACTAGTCTATGAATCATATGAACAACCAGAAGAGACTACTCAGAGAAACAAAATGCTGCCAAGAGAGATATTTGTTGATCTTGGAGAACCAGAGAATGTAAATCCACATCAATCAACATGAAAACAAACAAGTTCTTCTAAAAATTAGCCAAGTTCTCGTCCAAAGTGGGTACAAAGCACCATCAAGGACTCACATTTGCAACAACTCCCAGATACATAACCCAGAGTCAAACAAGAAATGAGGTAAACTTTTCACTCATGAGTTCACTGATTAATAGATTCAAGCCTGATAATGTTTGTGAAGCACTCATTAAACCTCAGTGGAAGGAAGCCTTGAATATAGAATATGACTCACTCATGCCAAATCAGACATGGGAACTTGTTGATCTACCTACAGGAAAGAAACCCATAGGTGGAAAATGGGTTTTCAAGAGAGAATATTAGGTAGATGGATCCATCGACAAACATAAAGCAGGACTTGTAGAAAAAGAATATGCTCAGAAAGATGGAATCGACTATGAAGAAACCTTTGCGCCCACTACGAAGATGAAAACAATCAGATTAGTTTTTACACTTACAACACAGAAAGGATGGACACTTCAACAGATGGATGTCAAGATTGCTTTCCTAAATGGTGATCTGAAAGACGAAGTATACATGACCCAACCTAAAGGATTTTTTTATGAAGAGCATCTTAAAAAGGTATTTCGTCTCATCAAATCACTGTATGGACTGAAACAAGCTCCAAGGGCATGGTATATCAAGATAAACGATCACTTTTTGTAGCATGGGTTCACTCATAGCCCCTCAGATTCAAATTTGTATATAAAGAAGGTAGGCAAATAAATTGTCATTCTTGTTGTATATGTAGATGATCTTGTGATCACTGGCAGTTCAGAAAATCAGGTTGATAATGTAAATAATTATCTCAAAAGAACCTTTGACATGACAGATTAGTTGATACCACATTACTGTCTTGGATTGAAGATATGGCAAAAAGAGCATCACTTTTTTGTCTCTTAGATAAAGTACGCCAAGAAACTCCTAGAAAAGTATAGAATGTTTGACTATAAACCTATATCCTCTCCCATGGAAAAAGGCTTGCAACTTTCAAGATTCTAGGAGTCACCTCAAATAAATGCTACTATCTATAGGCAATTTGTTGGAGGACTCATCAATTTGACATATACCAAACTAGATCTCTTCTATGTTGTCAGCTATCTTTCTAGGTTCATGCAGGAGCCGAAGAAATGTCACTGGAATGCAGTAAAGCATGTTTTGAGATATGTTCGAGGAACAACTGATTATGGTCTAGAATATAAGAGGAATGATCAATTATTCTTATAGGAATATGTCGATTTGGACCATGCTGGATCTGTTGATGAAAAGAAGTCAACTACAAGATACATATTTTTATCTCGGATCCATACATATCTCGTGGATAAGCAAGAAATAGAATGTTGTTACTATCTCATCAGCAGAGGAAAAATATCACATTGCACAAGGATCTGTGCGCGAAGTGATATGGTTACTTTGCATTTTGGATGACCTGGGAATTCTTGAAAAATAGTCACCTATTCTCTATTACAACAATCAAAGTATGTTGAAGCTCGTGTAGAATCCAATATTTCATGAATGAACAAAGCATATTGAAATTGACTACGATTTCATTCGAGAGAACGTCTTTAACCATCAAATTCAGCTCCAGTACTATCCCACAAAAGGATAGGTAGCTGCCATTCTCACAAAATATCATGGAAAAGTTAAATTTGAAGTTTTCAGGTCTCACGTTTGCAAGAATAATGTAATAACAGGGGAAATGTTAGCATAGTATACATACCTAATTTTATTAGTAGACTAGCTTCTATCTATTCCATTATTCTCTCACCTACATCCATATCTTCCTCCTTCAGTTTAGGGGAATATTGTTTATTTCCTCTCCTATATAATGTGTGTACTACTTGATAAAAATACAATGTGTGAAGAGTTTTTCACTCCACATTCTTCTCTTCTATATGGATCCTAAAAGTATTTTAGTTTGTTTGAGATCATTTCGATCATACAGGTTTAATTTGGTAATTCATTTGGTCCTTTCAATGTTACAGGATGGTTCTATACTTTTTATAAAAATTTGCAAAGTTTACAATGAAAATAAAATGGAGTTATACTTGAACTTCAATAAATTCTATTTTCCTTTATCAATTTTGATATATGGATTCATTCCAAACCAGTGTAGAATATTAAACTTGATTCAAATCAAGGTATTCAAAAGCCAAAATAAAATTCTTATTTCCAAGTCATGCATTTCAAAAGAATAGAATATTATAACATTTCTTGATACATATTTCTAGACTTTCAAATGCAGATCTCATAATGCATTTCAACAATCAGATTTCAAATACAACAATGTCATTCGAGGGATATAACAAAATCTTATATTAATTCAAAAATTATACCTTTACAACTTTCTTTTACATTCTTGGAAGTACAACATACAATATTCATGTCTTTCTTTTCTATTCAAAGAACTGAATACAAGATATATCCTTCCATAATAAATTAAAACTTGGATAGCTAAAATAGAGTAGTCTTTCCAACACAATAAAATAAAATATTATCCAATTCAAGGTGGGAAAGGTTACAAAATAATTTTCATAAGGGATTCTAAGAACTCTGTCTTCTTCCTTAATTACAATATACAGAATACTATTTCTTCCACATTTATTCAAAAACTAAAAATAGAGTATATCTCTTTCACATTTCGAATTGCAACTTTTATAGCCAATACAAAACATCTTTCCATCACAAATAATGTACAAGGTCATCCACTTCAAAGTGGGAAAGGGTTATGATAATAATAATCTTAACAAGGACTGTCAAACTTGTCTTTTTCCTCTTTTCCATAATAACAACATGAATATTTTCCATTTTCTTTATTTCAATTTTATCACAACAGAACAGGGGGAAAGGAAACACTATCCACCCAACCAAGACATCCAATGGAAAGGGGAAGCCACCATATTAGGTTTACCCCGAGCCCTAACCACAATGCAATAAGAATATTGTTTCAACCCATTGTAACAATAGGCTTCCACAACACAAATGCAAATTTCATATTTAAAACTCTAGAAGTTGGTTCAATTTGCATGCACAAAAAACTAATCACATAACACCGGAAATAATACAAGACTCCAATTTTATTCATCCGGGATATTTTATTCATATGAGAGATTACATTATATAGATATTGATCTTCCTATTATGGTGGAGTCAAATCTCATCTTGAATCCACTTATCTCTCCACAAATCTCTCAACTTATCCCACATATCTCTCCTAATCACCACAATATCTCACTCAAACTCTCAATCCCATTATTTTCTCACAACAAACATTATCTAGTTACAACTATTTACATGAGTTAACAACTCATAAATAGTTGTATTACATTACACTATATTATTTATTTCCACACTCATAATAATGTTCACAATATCTAATATTATTCCTAACATTCACTCCCCTATTGTTAACATTATTATTTCCACACATACACTCCCCTAATGTGAACAATGTAGAAAAGAATAGTTACACTTTCTCTGCAGCTTGCACACCCCTTTTTGCTCATTATCTTGGTACACATATGGACCTCAGTCCAAGGTAAGAACCCCTGTTCATCCCCTTCAAGTATCATAATGCTGACTTTGTACTTGTGTTTTCTTCTTTCTATTACAACATTACATCAAGGAGGTTTATAAAAGGAAATCACAATTGAACAAGAATTTTTTTCTGTTCTTATTATAAAACACACAACTGAAATAAATTGGTCACCAAATCAGTACCGTGGCCTCATCGATGGTGCCTGACGATAGGTCGCTGATCAACCTCCTTTCTCCGTTGCCTCCGGCCTCCATCATGATGAATCTAACTCAACTGAATTTGTCTTTGAGGCTCATTTTACAATTCTATTAGGTGTCGGTTTCAACTGATAATGCACCCTTACACTAATAATCAGCTTTATATTTATCCAAAATAATAAAACATATCAGATTTTAATTGCTAGAAATCAGTCACTATTTTTTTACAGAATAATTATAAACCCTGAGAATTGTTTCCACGATTTCTCGTAAAATAAGAAATGGGTTTCTGTAATTTTTTTACATAAGTTCTACAAAATACCAATTAACAAACCCAAAAAATTTCAGAAAATTTTGAATCTGGGTTTTTGAGAAAAACGTGAATTACCAGTCGTTTTTTTTTCAGATCAGAATTCTGTAAATGGTAATGAAAGCTTCAAAACTCTCATATCCGCATCTTAGAGGCTGCAATTTTGTCTTATAATGAATCTCATAAATTTCCCTAGCCTACTCTGATACCAAATCTAGAAGTTGGTTCAGTTTGCATGCACAAAAAACTAATCACATAACACCGGAAATAATACAAGACTCCAATTTTATTCATCCGGGATATTTTATTCATATGAGAGATTACATTATATAGAGATTGATCTTCCTATTATGGTGGATTCAAATATCATCTTGAATCCACTTATCTCTCCACAAATCTCTCAACTTATCCCACATATCTCTCCTAATCCCCACAATATCTCACTCAAACTCTCAATCCCATTATTTTCTCACAACAAACATTATCTAGTTACAACTATTTACATGAGTTAACAACTCATAAATAATTGTATTACATTACACTATATTATTTATTTCCACACTCATAATAATGTTCACAATATCTAATATTATTCCTAACAAAAACATAGTCCAAAATCAAACTGCAGTTTGCAACCACAGAATAAAAACAACAAACAATACTCATGCTTCATCATACAAGCCAAAGGAGTAAGAAACCATGGGGGATGCTTCTTATGCATCCCAAATGGAAATGGATATCACCACCTGATAACAAACTACCAAAATATATAATTTCAAAACCTTGACATGTGCTTATGTCTCCCCAAAGTACCAATTATTCCTCCCCTTTCCTTATTACTCCCCAACCTCTTATGCTACCCCATAACAAGTAAAGAAATGCAAGCTATTTCTTTGTAAGGTGGAACCCAAATCCCAACTCCCTTCACACTTATACCTCCCCAAAACACTTATGCCCACCCCCACGAAATACCCCATAGTATTCTCCTACACCATTCCTAGGCCATCTACCCAACTAGCCAAAAAATAAAAAAACACATTCAAACATTCAAGCATTCCCATATGCATAAAAATGAAAGAAGAGAATTTAAAGAGCCAAATCCTACCTCAACATGATGGATTTTTGTTCCAAGGTTCCAAACATCAAGCTTTCCGATGCAAAACACAGTCCAAGATCAACAATCTATAAGGTTGCAACAGTCTCCAATCTTCTCCAAAATCAAGAGTTCCAACCAGAAAAATAATTCTCCCGAAATTAGGTATCCAAAAGTGAAGCAATGCAAGCTCAAGTAACCCAAAAGAGTGTAACCCCAAGACAAGCAAAAAAATTTGAATATATATAAAGGGAAGAGAAGAGGATGATATGGATGCAAGTGGGATGCCACATCACACATCTTCAACTCCTCCTCATAAGTCAACTTCAATATCTAAGGAAAAATAAATAAGTAGGTGAATAATATGACATTTTTACTTACCCACTCAAATCAAGCCCACACCCCATAAGGACTGAAATTGAAAGCATGTAAAAAAGTGGAATTAAAGCATACAACTTGACTTATAAAAATGCATAATGAAGGATATATTTAGACTCTCCAACCATAGGTAAGGTTGGTATGCACATTTAAAAGGTAAGGGACAAGTTTAACTTGTCCTATAATCCTCCAAAATGAGACTCCAAGGACAAATTCGGATTTCAAAAGATGGTGGAGTGTTTCATACCTCAAAATCAGCTTACACATCTCTTAGACATCACTTACACTTATCTTACAACATTTAATACAAGAGTCAACAACTCCAATAATTACTTTCTTATGTCCCAATTTGTTTAATTAATTCTTAACAATATGATTAATCACATTAATTTACCACAATTAATAATTAATGAAAGGCGTAAACACATGACTTACTAAACAAGTTTGCAAACATCAATTAAAACAAACCAAATAAATAAATAATTACACATAACCCTTGGTCACATTTAAAGGTGATCCCCCCATGGGAATCCCTAACAACAATCAAACACACACACACACACACACACACACACACACACACACACACACACACACATGAACAATATAAGTCGCAATGGTGACCTTTTTGAATTCATCTAGAATTCTAATGTGGTTGGTCTCCAATCCCCGATGTCTATTGTGATATTTTAACCTGCAAAACACAATACCTCCTTTGGCCTCGTGGCCACATTAGAACATCCAAAATACATATAAATATAATTCCAAAATCATCTATATATATGAATCATGACAATATCAAGGAAACCAACAATATCATTTACAATTTTATCAACAACTATACGATCATCAATTTAATTCCATTATCTAGGTCTACTCAATATATCCAAATATCACATGTCCAAACAACATCCATAAATATAACCATGTCAGAAAATATATCATCCTCAATATATAAAATGTTTCTAGTAAGTATCATGTATCATATATGAATCAGAGTCAACAATAATCCATAATCTGACATCTAACACAATACTATATCAAAACTATAATATTGTCCATAATATAGTCAGCAGTATCATGATCAATATCAAAAGTTTTGAAGGGAATTGGGCACTACATCCCCATCCCTTTAGACTCAACTTCCTTCTTGAATTCATTGGAAAGAGAGATAAGAATAAATACAATAGAAAAAGGATCACTTCCATTATGGGATTACTTGCTTAAAAAAAGTGTGGGTCCACAGAACCCAAGATTGGTCCAATGTAATTCATTAAGAAGAAGGAAGATTTTAAGGGATGAGTTCTAAATTTTCTTCATGCAAGACTACAAACATTTAAATCTAGAGAGTAACTTTACGCTATTAACCAAGATACAACACATAGCAATATAACATGAACAGTTAAAAATATTCTTAAGAGTAACCACCAAGTAGAGGAATAATAAGGAGAATTCCATGAGTTTGAGAAAGACCACATAGTTTCTGAAGGAATATAACATACTATGGTAACAAAAATTAAGGTTTCCACTAAGGTTAAATTATGCATTCATAGTTCGTTGTTTAGACAATGCTAGCAGAATCAACCAATGGAAAAATTTTGTGCATGAGACATGTTTACTCAAGGTCCCACAATTTGCGGTCACACAAGATGAGGTTAATCAACAAGGAAGGATACCTAAATCAGGAAAACATTTACAATCAAGGAAACTATTTATGGAAAACACTTATAAAACTCGAGAGGGTACAGTCAAATTTTCATGGTAATACTACAAAAATTCATGACCATAAGGTTTCCTCTAGTCTGATTTTTACACTTTTTTTTAAGAAACGATCACACCACACCAAGTAAAACTAGAGACATCAACGATTTAGCAAAATAAAAAATATATATATCTCCCCTGGTAACTAACATATCAATACAAGAAGTACCATTAACAATAACACAATGGGATTCAATTATCTTATTTCTTGCTCAAGCTTGGAATAATCATAAAGAGAGAAAAAGAAACACCAATGAGCACTCAAGATAGCTAGGGATAAAAAAAAGTAACATGGCGTCTAACTACAATCCAAGGGTTTATCACATCAAAAGTGAATAACATCATCTTGTACTTTCCATCCTAACAGAAAATGGGAAACAATAACAAGGTGACCGAAGAAAATATGAAGAGAAGAATACTTCCCAAATTCAGTTTATATCCTTAATATATGTTTCCTTAAAATTACAGTAACTTAGGTCTCCAAGGACAAGACAACATGCAAGGAGGTTGCTTCTTAAACAAGAGATAATTTTCAATCTAAAAAGACCACAACTCACACTCATCAAGCTATAGGACGATAAGGGTATGATGACCCAAAACTCCCACAAAGAAAGGGAGATACATCTATGAACAAGAAAGTACTAAGAAACTAGAACACATTATTAACCACCAGGTGTTTCAAAATTCTGGGTAGGTGGCTAAACTAAAGTTTTAACTATACATTGCACTCAATACACATTATTCTCACCCATTTTATGAATCAACTCATTGAGTCAAAAATCATAGTTTCTCTCACTAAGCACATTTCTTTCAAATTTTCATAATTAAAATCTTCCTTTTACTAATATATCACATGTTTGCATTATAAGGACCACCTCCAGGGTGGGCATGATATCTCTCCATTCTGTACATGTGGAAAAAGAATTCATTTTATTCCTAGGGAAGGTAGATGGAAAAAGTTTTTCCCTTTTCTATTATTCTAGATTCTTTTTATTTCTTCCATTGATCTACCAAGGTTAAAGCAAGGACCATTTTCTCTTTCTATGTTCCAGTTTATTTGTTAAGTTTCAAAGCTAAATTCCCTCAACTATATCTTTATGGTGTTTGGGTGAATCATCTTATCACTTAGTTTTTTTTATGAGAAGGAAGATTAAAACATATCACATTATTACTTTTATGGAAAAAAACATATTACGTTTATAATTCTAAAGGAATAAGAGGCATTCAGCATAACAAACACATCATTAATTTTGTAAGAACTAAGAATCTATCAACCAACATGGATCAAAAGAATATTTCAAGGGTTTGCCAAATAATTACAAGCATCATCAAATATTCCTAGTGGGTCTCTACAAGTCTCAAATAAGTTACAAGGTAGGCCCATTAAAGAGGCATAATAACTTTTATGAACTTACTAAGGTTTAACAATTTTTGTTGTTTTTGCTAAACATTTTACTCGCATGAAAATACATCGAAAGTATTCAAATCTACACCCATATAATTTCCACAACGTACCACTAACAAAGCAACAAGATGACAATGAAAATAGTTACTCCATGGACACCACATTTCATTAGGAAATGTCAAATGCAAGCAGTCAATCACCTAATCTATTAAACATGTGCTTTACGACCAAGAGTTATAGTTTTTAAAAGAAGAAGCATAATATAAGCACCACTGAGATTAAAATATCAGAATCTACCAGACTATCTCTAATAGCAAGGTTTAAAAGACCCAAAAGCATCCCTAAGTTTCTCCACATAACCCAAAGATTAATAGGTCATAGAGTGTTATTCATAGAAATTTAAAAAGTTAAGGCAAGGGTAGGCTTATTTATAGGTCAACGTGAGAAAAAATACCATCCTTAATTAAACACATTGCCCAAATGGGATTGAATCTAATCATAATTACCGATATACCTATAATCCACAAGTCAATACTTTATAGTGAAACAAGGAAATCATGATAAACTTAGCATGCCATCGAAGAAAAGCCACTACCACAAAAACATTTTTCCACTAACATCCACTTCAAGCCAAAAGCAATCCTATCCTAACACATCTACTCTACCGAGGATAAAAGCTCTTACCAGATTGTAAGAGAATCACCACCACCGCTAACAAACTGCCAACTAGAACACACAACACAATGAACTCTCTATCTATAAAGTTTGACAAAATAAAAATTCACTCTAAGATCCTAGATACAGTTAAGATTTTGTGCATCTATAACCGAGGCATAACTTTAAGCACCTAAGAGAAAATTCAAGACACCTAGGGTGTACCCCCATATGACGAAATGTCTGAATACAAATAGCATATAACCAGCTCATCCTCATGCATGAAGGAATCCATGTAATATTTAGCTAAGCAGCCAACAACATAATGAGCTCCGAGTCACTAATCAAAATAAAACCCGAGAAGTATCGATAATCAAGGAAAGTGGCTAAGTAGTTGCATTGCAAAGTCTAAAAATTCTCACCAAATATAAATAACTAAAAGAGCCTCAGAGCTTCTCAATTCAATCATAAAATAAGATGCTAGTCCTTGATAAAATAACACAAGTTCACGAACATATAAAAAAATACAGAAGTCCACATCACAATCACTTTGAAGCACCTCATGGCCGCCAATAGGGGTACTATGCCTCAAGATCCACTCTACTAACACTCACAAAAAGTTGGATCAAAGGTGACACTAAGACCTAACATCCTACTTACTCTTACACGGATTGAGTCACTAAAGTGACAACCAAAACTAACTTGTTTAACCACTGAAGGAAAGAGGGAAGCTTTAGATTATTAACAACTCCAAATTGACTTTGATAGGATCTCGAACAAAACCTCTCGCACTAGGCCACAAGAGTCACACCATATAATTTATCATTCCATCAAATCCAGTAAGTTAGAGTCTCGGCAGATTTATTGCATTATACAACAATAATAACGGTTAGGACTCCTCAAACAACATCCTTAGAAGGTAGAAACAAGTTCCGATATGCTATAAGTTCACAAAAATATCAATTAAATTTGACATTTTTAGTTACCTGGGATTAGAAAAAATGCCACTAAGCAATTACACAAATTCAAACAACTTATTATTTTATTTTTATTTTAATTTTGGTAGTTCAAATGAACAGGGTAATGTAATATTTCTTCATACTTATTTCTTTTTTGATTTTCAAACAAGGTTGTTTTTCTAGATTTGAAAATGTGCTAGATTTATAGTTCATGTCTCAAGTTTTCTAGTGTGCCCAATGGTCCAAGATTTGAACCCACAACTATAATACCAAGTGTAAAGCATGCTAAAACAACCACTAGAGACCAAAGAACAACCTAGGTTTAGTTAGAAAAATTATAGAATAATTTTTTATTTTTTTAAAAAGATTTCAAAATAAAAAAATTTAGATTCCACTACAACAATTATCAAATCACCTTACAAAACACTAATAGATTGAAAGTTAACCCGACAATAGTTAAATTTCCCTTAGGTGATAATCTAACTATTTAAAATTAGATTAACACTAAGCCAAATAGTTCTTAATCACACTCAAAGGGTAAGAATATCCAAAACAATAAAATACCCTAGGTATTTAATTCTATAAGTTTTCAACAATTAAAAATGTCTAATTGTAAGGGGGAGAATACACATTTAAACTAACAGGGTAAATTCTCACTCACCCACTCCCAGAAATATCTTAAAATATTCAACCTATTTTTTCTCATATTTAATGCACTCAAAACTTCCTAAAAACATTTGCACTAGATAGGAAATTTCCTCACCTTTCCAGTGATATAAAGAAGTCCTCCTAACTCTTCATATTTCTCAAGTTATGTACCGGCGGGCCTTGTGGTAATAATTTTCCCAAGAGTGGACCTGCGGGCCTGGGGAGGAAAATTTTCCCTAGCTTGGGGCCTACAGGATTTGGAGAGAAATTTTTCCCAAAATATTTTAGGCTGGTAGGCCTAGGGGAGAAAACATAGCATTTCACTCTTTTGGGAAAAAATTCTAATGACGCCCGCGCCCCCGTGAGTCCATGGCGGGACCTTGCACCTGAAGAATGAAATTTTTCCCGAATCTGCTAAGGGGAACGTGTCAAAATTTTAACCAGGACAGGAAGCTGGGTTGCTAGATACAAAGAGAAATTTTTTAATTTTATCTTAATAGGGAAAAAATGATCAAGTCTACCCACTCCTCCATTGACTCTCAGAGTCACCATGTGTCGGCCAACCATTGGCTGCAGTGTGGCGGGGCGACAGAGAACTTAGGAAAAATTTGACTTTTGAAGTGGAAATACTTAAGGGTTAAAATTAATCCAATCTTCAACCGACGCCTAAGGAAGCCATGTGGTAGTCCCTCATCGGCTGCGGGGTGGCGGGCCGGTGTGAAGAATTAGGAAATTTTACCAGATTTCAAAAAAAAGTTGAGTTGTTAGCACGAGCCCGCGCGCCCATGAAAGAGATTTTCCAAATGAAGGGTTGGGTATGGCACCACGGAGGAATATAGAAGTATTTTCCAAAATTAAGAAAAAAAGGTTAAGTTAGTGGTTGCGGGCCTGCACTCCTGTGGGAATGTCTTCCAACAGCGAAAGGCTGGGCGATGATGCCGCGTAGAAAATTTTCCAAATTTTATTTTTTTGAAGTTAGATAATTTTTGACAAAAAAGATGGTTTTGGGCTAACAAAGCAGTAGGAAACTTCATGAATTTTGCATTTTTAGGAAAAAAATTACAAAAGGGATATTTTTGCCCATGGGTCCGACAGGGAATATTTTAGTAATTAAATTTGATAGTTACAATATTTTTGAAGCCAAATGAAGTACAAACTACAGAAGGCCATAAATTTTGATTAGGCACTCATTTTTTGGCAAATGAGGAATTTATGGAAATATAGATGTCCTCATTTCACAGAAACCTTAAGGATTTAATTTTGATAATGTTTTAAGGGTCAATTTTCATAAAATGTCTTTCTATCACTTAGAAAGTGAACTGGTATTTTTTACTTATAATTTTTGTTCCAATCTAACATTCTCTCTTTCTCAACATGCCAAATAGACATGGAGGATTTCACTTGGTATAATTTTGGATGGATTGCAAGAGTTAAGTTGTTTTATTGAAGATCAATTCCAATTTATTAATTTTAATACAACAAAAGTCTGAGTTTTTGTATGACCCTGATTTGGAAGGTTTGATGGAAATTTCTTAAGTATTTTAGTTTGTTTGAGATCGTTTTGATCATACAAGTTCAATTTGGTAATTCATTTGGTTGTTTTAATGTTACAGGATGGTTCTGTACTTTTGATAAAAATTTGCAAAGTTTATAGTGAAAATAAAATGGAGTTATACTTGAACTTGAATAAATTCTATTTTCCTTTATCAATTTTGATATATGGATTCGTTACAAACCAATCTAGCATATTAAACTTGATTCAAATAAACGTATTCAAAAGACAAAATAAAATTCTAATTTCCAAGTCATGCATTTCAAAAGAACAAAATATTATAACATTTCTTTATACGTATTTCAAGACTTTCAAAAGGAGATCTCATAATGCATTTCAACAATCAGATTTCAAATACAACAATTCCATTTGAGGAATATAGAAAAATATTATATTAATTCAAAAATTATATCTTTACAACTTTATTTTCCATTCCTCGAAATACACCATACATAATTCATGTCTTTCTTTTCTATTCAAAGAATTGAATACAAGATATATCCTTCCATAATCAATTACAACTTTCAGAGCTAAAATAGAGTAGTCTTTCCCAAACAATAATATACAAGATCATCAACTTCAAGGTGAGAAAGGTTACAAAATAAGTTTCACAAGGGAGTGTCAGAACTCTGTCTTCTTCCTCAATTACAATATACAGAATACAATTTCTTCCACATTTATTCAAAATAGAAAAAAAGAGTATATCTCTTTCACGTTTCGAATTGCAACTGTCATATCCAATACAAAACATCTTTCCATTCCACTTCAAAGTGGGAAAGGGTTACAATAAGAATAATCTCAACAAGGAATTTCAAACTTGTCTTTTTCCTCTGCTACATAATAGCAACATAAATATCCTCCATTTTATATATTTTAATTTTATCACAACAGAACAGGGGGAAAGACAACTCTCTCCACCAAACCAAGAGATCCAATGACAAGGGGAAGCCGCCCTCTTCACTAGCTCCTATGCCCCAACCAAAATACAATAAGAAATGTGTTTCAACTCATGGAAACAATAGGCTTCCATAACACACATGCCAATTTCATATTTAAAACATACTCCAAAACCAAACTACAGTTTGCAACCATAGAATCAAAACAACAAACAATACTCATGCTTCATCATGTAATCGAAAGGAGAAAGAAACTATGGGCGATGCTGATTATGCCTTCTAAAGGGAAATGGTTATCACCACCTAAGAAAAAACCACCAAAATATATCATTTCAAAACCCTAACATGCCCTTATGCCTCCCCCAAGTACCCCTTATTCCTCTCATTTCCTTATGCCTCCCCATAAGGATTAAAGAAATACAAACCATTTCTTTGTAAGGTGGAACCCAAATCCCAACTCCCTCTACACTTATACCTCCCCAAAACAGTTATGTCCCCCACAAAATACTCCATAGTCTTCTCCTACATCATTCCTAGGCTATCTACCCAACCAGCTAGCAAATAGAAAAACACATTCAAACATTCAACCATTCACATATGCATAAAAATTAAAGAAGAGAATTTCAAGCACGAAGCTCGTACATCTCCATGATGGAGTTTTGTTGCAAGGTTCTAAAATAGCAAGCTTTCCAATTCAAATACAATCCAAGATCAACAATCTACAAGTTTGCAACAGTATCCAATCTTCTCCAAAATTAAAAGCTCTAAACAGAAAAATAATTCACCCAAAATGAGGTATCCAAAAGTGAAGCAATGCAAGTTCAAGTAACCAAAAAGAGTATAACCCTGAGACAAGCAAATGAATTTGAATATATAAAGAGGGAAGAGAAGGTGGATCCAAGTGGGATGCCACATCAAACATCCTGAACTCCAACTCATAAGTCAACTTCAATCTCCAAGGCAAAATAAATAAGTAGGTGAATAATATGAAAATTTTACTTACACACTCAAATCAAGCCAACACCCTATAAGGACTGAAATTGAAAGCATGTAAGAAAGTGCAATTAAAGCATACAACTTGACTTACAAAACTATATAATGAAGGCTAGATTTAGACTCTCCAACTGTAGGTAAGGTTGATATGTGTAATGCCTGTCCATTGTTTACTCCAGGCAGGCGGCCTGTCCCCACAGCACGGGGCTCCAAATAAGATAAAATAAAAATTTTATTTGCTTAGTTAGCTGGCAGTGGGTGGAAGGACCTGGCATCTCTTTCATTGTTCTTTCAAAGCGTATAGGTGGGTTGGGCACGTTTTCCTTGGGTGCAGCACCTTTTGGTGTAGATGGATTTATTGAAGGCGGGTGGGTGAGAGTCGGTTCAATTTGGCAGGGGGCGCTTCAGTGGCTGTCACCATCTCACCGAATGCATTAAAAAATCTTCCCAAACCATGCAATGCTGGACCAGCATGCCTCTAGCCTATGCCTGTACCTCGTGGAGCGTAGAACTGAAATCTTGCTATAAGAGTGCCGTGAGGAAGTATCTGTCTTTTGCAGCAGCTACAGGGTAGAGAAGTAAAGACTTATCCCAGAAAATCCGTGGCTTCCAGAGAGAGTGAATCCTGTGAGCTGCAGGGCGAACCCAAGGAGCCATGGGTGTCAATCCTGATGTTCTGGATGTTGCACGCGACCACACAGTCATGATCAGCTGTAGCAAAATCTTGCAGCTGTAGTAGAAAGAACGAGATAAAGTTTTTTGTTGAACTGTCTTGCATTTTTCATTTTGGAAAGTCACTTCTGTCCAGGTGGTGAATTTAACATGGAAGGAGCTCGATCAAATCTTGCAGCTGTAGTAGAAGTTTTGTTTGAGCACTCCAACCAACGGGTTGTCCAACTTCATTGTTGTCTGTTTAGTACAGAATGTATCCTTAAACTCGAGTTTCTCCTTCAAGGTATTTGTTTTTCAGTATCGACTATGTGGTAGTGAGTTTGTTTTGCGGCTAAGGCCACACCCTTTGCTTGTTCGTTGGGCATTCCAACTCCTCCTCCGAGTTGTCTGTCTAAATGTCAGCCAAGCCGTTTCTGAGTCATGGGTTGGCCCATGGACTAGTTTGTTCCCACCGCCCTTTGTGTCCGAATCTTCTTAATGCTATATGCAAAATTTACAATGATATTTTTGCACTGGAGGCGTTCTCCCTATGAGAATACCCCTATCGGAAAACGAGACAGTGATCTCCTTAAACACGTGCCAGAGAGGATGTAACTCAGGTGAAATTTGCACTGTTCGCAATTGTGGGGTTTTGGGTCCTGGAGGAAACTGTTGACCTTAAATGGCTGGTATGGTCCCTATTCCTGATGACGAGAGGGTGAAGAATAGTGTGGGAGCCGAACAATGGAGCAGATCAGTTATGGAGTAGGACACTAATCGTCTCACTCTCGCCTACTTCACCATTTCAGGCCTCAACATCATCAATGCACATCTGTTGCTATGTTATTTTCTGTTAAGTGTCGAATGCACCCTCAAATTTGAGATTCTCCTACCAGATATTTTTTTATCAAAATCGATTAAGTGACAGTGTGGCTGTTACCAGGAGACCTGATGAAATTTATTTACAAAAATTATCTTTAGAGATCTTCTTGCTGTTTGATGTAACTCATGGAAAAGAACCTCATAGAGGCGGGCCTGTTTCATATCAGAATATTCATGAAACACAATTTACTCTGCTATTATATGAGCTTCTTCAGCGTGTCACCAAGCTGGCAAGCATAAAGTTTTTTGTTGGAATAATCACGCCTTTCAGGCTATAGCTGAAATGTTTGCACCGAGATTTTGATGCTGTCCCCAAATCTGATGAAGGAAAAGGTTGTGTATCATCACGGTAGATGCCTACCCGAGCCAGGAGTGTGGTGTAATCAATATGTCTCGTGTCCGAGCTTCAAACCATATTGGTTGGTTTGTAGCTGTTTTTCACTGCGTGGTTGTGGCGCTAGCTCGAGCTCGCAAAGCACTTTGGGTTAAAGGCAAGCAACGGCATTGAAACAATCATATGCATATGGCGATGGCGTTTTAAACCAGGCATGTTAAATCTACTCCTTGTAATAGTTTTCTACCTTCTTTCAGTATCTTGAAATGAATTTTCTTTCCTCTTGAATGGCGCCTAGACTAGATGTTTTCGTGGTTGTTTATATCACTGCCTGATTGTGTGGTTGTTCCTTTAAATCTTATTCCTATTTCGGCTGATTTTTCTTGGAATGTTCCTTCCTCTCTTATAGCTTACTCTATTTCATATTTGGCTAAATGGGTTACTGCAATATTGAGTGATGCAATCTAGTTCGTAGGGAAGGAAACATTATTGAGTTTTGTTTGCTTATATGACTTTCTTTTAAAAAGAATTCTGTGATGGTAATTATAATTGAAGGTTACTAAATAGAAGGTTAAGCCTACATAGCTCTTTTGGTTGAATAAATACGCATTTCCTGTTTAGGGCTCTCTTTGTTTTGATAAAAGGTACGTTAATAGTGACGTTGTGTCTGAAACTTGTTTAAGCCTATGGGCATTCCTTACTTTATGTTTGATTAGAAAATGGCATTTGGGGTTTGTTTTAGAACTGTACATGGTTGACTGTTGTACCTAGTTTAGATGAGGGATAACCTGGCATCTATTTTTGCCTCCACGTGTTGAGAGTATTACTATACCTAATTCTTGATGTAAACTCTTGTATGATTAAAGCAAGGGGAAACATTGTAAGTTTAACTGAATGAAATCTCTACAATTCTTATTAAGGGTCGCAAGCAAGCTATTACTAGCTAGACTGAAACAAAAGTTGTAGGTGAATCCATGGTACTGGACTCGTGAACTCGTTTCCTGTTAGATGACAACTGATTTCAGTGATAATATCATAGGTGGCTGTTATATTTATCTGTTTGATATTTGCTAAGACTTTTCCTCAATAAGCCCACATGGATCGGGTAAAATTTTCCATCTTCTATACCTTTGGCAAGGAGTTCATAGAACTTCTAGCCCTGACCGCACTGCGTAACCTTCCTGATAGCTATGTGCGTTGGTTCTTGGTTTGTGCTTGTACTCGTGGTAAGGTCTTTTGAGCCTGGGGCATCGTTGGTGTTTTTCCCTCTGCGTATCGAATCCCTTTGTTTTCGAACTCGAATACCTTATACTTCAAACTTGGTTACTAAAAGGTCCCATTTTGTGGCCTTGTTAGGGAAATCAATTTTTATTTTAATGTACTTATTGACATTGTCTGAATTATATGAAAATTATTAACGACTTTTGGGTTTAGTCTTCCCTTATATTATGTAGAGAAGTTGATGATTAGGATAGGGTTTGTTGGTAGAATAATGGCCCTTTCTGTGTCTCTTTCGTACGCTTTTGGAAAAGTGGATTTGTTTTGGTTAACTAGTACTATGTTTTAAGAAATCTGATAAGGAGGTAGTGGAAAACTCCTTGGTTAAAACCAAAACTATAGTTGTGTTCTTTTAAGGGCATCGAACCCATATTACTTTGAAGCCCCCTGGAAGAATTGGATAACGTCATTTTTGCTTCGCGCCTACGATCATAATTAGTACGCTTTGTCTTCTCTTGGACCCCTTTAGTTGGATGGAGTAAATTTTGGATTCTAATAACGTAACCCATAGCATTACATGAAGGAGATATCAACACTCTTGACTTTCTTGTTCCCAAGCCATAAGGTCTTGCCTTGATTTATGTAATTTTGTTCTTACTAGTATTTGGACTTTCTCCTTGTTGGATGATTTAGTTTTCTCACTCTTGAGATTAATATTGGAGTTGTGAGTTGTGTTTTAATCCATTTCTGAATTTAGAATATTCCTTTCTTGATATTGTTAATTTTTAGCTTACTATTGCATTGTGTAGCCTTAACATGCTCAGTTCTTGCGAACTGACTTTAGTTAATATTTGTGCAGATGGATTATGCGAGTAGACTAGAAGAAAAGAGTGTAAAAGTTTCATTTGTACCATTATGAAGTTCCTTGTAAAAATGTCCAATGTGTTGTAAATTGTGTAACATTGCTTGTAAAGAGAGTTGATATGACCTCTTGCCTTGTATTGTTTGATAATGGTGAAATCAAGTGTCTTGTTCTTGGGTAGTTAAGCTTGAAATTATCCTTGTGAGAAATGGCTTTTCAATCTTTACATTGATATGAGTATTGTAAAACTTTGATCTTGAGAATAAATTATTAAGTTAAATCTTTCTAAGACTTAGTGACAATATTTTATAAGTAAAGTAAAATGAGTCGGTTAACCCTTAAAGAAGCTAAACAAAAATAATAATTTTATATTCAACAAATAAATGTAAAGGTGATCTATTTGAAATCAAATACTTCCATGAGTGATCAAAATGAAAACATCCTTTGTGAAGTAAACATTTATTAATTGATACCCCTAGCTAAACTAGTGAATACTATCCCTTTGGGGTGAACTCTTAAACAAGCTTAAAGGAAAACAATGGTTAGTTTCTGGAAGATATTAAGATTTAGTAAGTAGGAGAAGAATTTAAGTGAACTACTCTTCAGTGTATAAGAAATTAACTCAGTTGGAGAAATGAATTTGTGCGAACCATATATTGATTCCTTCTGAAAACTTAAGTCATGAGCTAAAGGGTGTCTTACCAAAATAAATAAACCCTAACCATTTCTTACTGTGGCTTGCCCTAGCTGTGAGTGTGTCATGTGGTTGGACTTCCATGTTGTCTCATCAAAAAGAAAATTAAATTGTCCTTGATAAGTGTGAATGTTTCCGTGCTGACCTTGTGGTCTTCCCCGTAACAAATGGTTCCAAGTGTTGGTTGTAACCTTGTGACGACATGTTGTGTCGTGTTGAGTCAAAGCAAGTAAAAAAAAAAGTTATCCTGTATTTCACTGTGTTGTTCTTGTGTTGGTATTTTTGGTGTGTTACAATATGCAAATTTAAGAGGTATGAGACAAGTTTAACTTGTCCCACAAGCCTCCAAAATCAGCCTCCAAGGACAAATTCGGATTTCAAAATAAGGTGGAGTGTTTCATACTCCAAAATCAACTTACAAATCACTTACACTTGTTCTTACAACATTTAATACAAGAGTCACCAACTCCAATAATTACTTGCTTATGTCCCAATTTAATTAATTAATTCTTAACAATATGATTACTCACATTAATTTACCATAATTCACATAATTAATGAAAGGGGTAAACACATCACTTAGTAAACACATACAAACATCAATAAAAAGGAACTAAATCAATACGCATAACCCTTTATAACATTTAAAGGTGATCCCCACCATGGGAATCCATAACAAGAATCAAACACACACACACATGAACAATACAAGTTGTCATGGAGACCTTGTTGAATTCATCTAGAATTCTAATGTGGTTGGTCTCCAGTGCCCCGATGTTTTTTTTAATATTTTAACCTACAAAATACAATGCCTCCTTCGCCATCATAGCCACATCAGAACATCCAAAATACATATAAATATGAATTCAAAAATTATATATATATTATATATATATATATGAATCACAAAAACATCAATGAAACCAACAATATAAATTACAATTTTATCAACAACTATACAATCATCAATTTAATTCCCATCTCTAGGTCTACTCAATATATCCAAATATCACATGTCTGAACAACATCCATAAATATAACCATGTCGGATAGTATATCATCCTCAATATATAAAATGTCTCTAGTAATCATCATGCATCATATATGAATCAGATTCAACAATAATCCATAGTATAATATTTAACACCATACTAAATCAAAACTATAATAATGTCCATAATATAATCAGTAGTATCATGATCAATATCAAAAGTGTAAAAGGCAAGTGGTTACTATAATTACCACCACAAATGAAACATTCAATCTTATAAGGTACTCCTTTAAGTTTTTCCCATAGACATGAGTTGTGAAGAGAAACACTTACCAAGTTACTCAAATTCATATGGATCTTTGTTTTATGAAAAAAAACTAAGCTTGGCCCAACTATCTCTTCACAACATAATTTTAAGCCGTTTAAAGGTAAAATAAGGAGACCAAATAGAAAGTATTAACATATGAAAATGATTTCATTTTCTTGATGAGTATAACTACACCATGCTCAAGATAATTATAGGAATCTTACCATGCAATTCACTAAGAGAGATGAATAACTCCTTTCTTAATATCAAGGAAGTACTTTCCGTTATGTCCTATAGAGGAATTATTTTTAAGGATAAGTTGTACCATGATAAGACTAACATTTAATGGTCCTTTCCTACTTGTAGTAATGAATAGGTCACGAAATACGTTACCCTCGGTTACCTCATTATAAACACTATTATCAATTCCTTCCTATCTTAAAATCGGGTTAAAAATTGTATCCTAAAGAATTACATTTTTATTCAACATCATGGAAGTGTTCCACCTTACATTCACTTGTTCCCCGGACCAATCCATGATAGTTCCATTATAGAAATTTACTTACATGTTTATCCCTGGACAACATTAACTAATATTACTTTAAATAAATTTAAATTATTATTATCTTCACAATAATCACTTTCATCTTCCATTTGGTCATCTAATTGGGGCTTGAGTCTCCTTAAAGTCCATTCACATTTCAACATGCAATATAATTATAACTAACAAAGAGTTCTGTAGTACATATGTAAGACTGTTATGGAGCATGTAATGTCTATTGTTATATTATATGAATGCAAAATTTATTGTGGTAATAATTATGTTTATACCTCTCTCCAATGGTATTTTTGGTGTGTTACAATATGCAAATTTAAGAGGTATGAGACAAGTTTAACTTGTCCCACAAGCCTCCAAAATCAGCCTCCAAGGACAAATTCGGATTTCAAAATAAGGTGGAGTGTTTCATACTCCAAAATCAACTTACACATCACTTACACTTATCTTACAACATTTAATACAAGAGTCACCAACTCCAATAATTACTTGCTTATGTCCCAATTTAATTAATTAATTCTTAACAATATGATTACTCACATTAATTTACCATAATTAATAATTAATGAAAGGGGTAAACACATCACTTAGTAAACACATACAAACATCAATAAAAAGGAACTAAATCAATACGCATAACCCTTTATAACATTTAAAGGTGATCCCCACCATGGGAATCCATAACAAGAATCAAACACACACACACATGAACAATACAAGTTGTCATGGAGACCTTGTTGAATTCATCTAGAATTCTAATGTGGTTGGTCTCCAGTGCCCCGATGTTTTTTTTAATATTTTAACCTACAAAATACAATGCCTCCTTCGCCATCATAGCCACATCAGAACATCCAAAATACATATAAATATAATTCAAAAATTATACATATATATATATATATATATATATATATATATGAATCACAAAAACATCAAGGAAACCAACAATATAAATTACAATTTTATCAACAACTATACAATCATCAATTTAATTCCCATCTCTAGGTCTACTCAATATATCCAAATATCACATGTCTGAACAACATCCATAAATATAACCATGTCGGATAGTATATCATCCTCAATATATAAAATGTCTCTAGTAATCATCATGCATCATATATGAATCAGATTCAACAATAATCCATAGTATAATATTTAACACCATACTAAATCAAAACTATAATAATGTCCATAATATAATCAGTAGTATCATGATCAATATCAAAAGTGTAAAAGGCAAGTGGTTACTATAATTACCACCACAAATGAAACATTCAATCTTATAAGGTACTCCTTTAAGTTTTTCCCATAGACATGAGTTGTGAAGAGAAACACTTACCAAGTTACTCAAATTCATATGGATCTTTGTTTTATGAAAAAAAACTAAGCTTGGCCCAACTATCTCTTCACACATAATTTTAAGCCGTTTAAAGGAAAAATAAGGAGACCAAATAGAAAGTATTAACATATGAAAATGATTTCATTTTCTTGATGAGTATAACTACACCATGCTCAAGATAATTATAGGAATCTTACCATGCAATTCACTAAGAGAGATGAATAACTCCTTTCTTAATATCAAGGAAGTACTTTCCGTTATGTCCTATAGAGGAATTATTTTTAAGGATAAGTTGTACCATGATAAGACTAACATTTAATGGTCCTTTCCTACTTGTAGTAATGAATAGGTCACGAAATACGTTACCTCGGTTACCTCATTATAAACACTATTATCAATTCCTTCCTATCTTAAAATCGGGTTAAAATTGTATCCTAAAGAATTACATTTTTATTCAACATCATGGAAGTGTTCCACCTTACATTCACTTGTTCCCCGGACCAATCCATGATAGTTCCATTATAGAAATTTACTTACATGTTTATCCCTGGACAACATTAACTAATATTACTTTAAATAAATTTAAATTATTATTATGTCATATCATTATCCGTTGGTTATCTAATTGATTGAACTTAAAGTCCAACAAACACATATAATAATAACTAACAAAGAGAGGAGATATTTTTGTAAGACTGTTATGACATATAATTGGATTGTTTAAAAAGGAATGCAAAATTTTTGTGGTTTACATACTTGTGTTTATTTTGAATAATTGATTTTTTCATATATTTTATTTCATAAAGAGGTTCCATTTACAAAACTACATAAGAAACATTTCCTCTTAAGGTGATACATACTTCATAATTTGAAAGGCCTTCACATTATCCATTCACAACATTACTTTGTATTTTGTATTACATTATTATCATGCTATTATCTTATGTTCAAGATGACACCTCATTTGATAATTGTATTGGATATTCTACTAAGTCCATAAGTTGAAGGATTATCTTCATTTTAATACTACATGTGAGATCATAAAATTTTGACACCCAAGAAGAGTCATGTAAGCATGCAGACACTAAGGATAACCTATAGTATGATATTCCCACCAACTCCACTCCATACTTGAGACACATATTTTACCCCATGAAGAGATAGTTTTCCCAAGGGTATTATATCATGGAAAAAATAGTTTATTGCAATATAAGGTGACCAAGATAAACTATCAATTGAGTTCGAATAATAATATCTATCAACTAATTACTCACCTTCCCATTTATAAATTAATACTATGAGCAATAAGCAAGAAGAGAAGTAGACTAACCACAATATTCCAGAATCACATGATCTCTTTAAAAATATGTTAAATCAATGAAAAGGGTATTAAGGAATTGGCACAAGTGATGTTATCAACATAATCCTTTTTCTTTACATGCTCAAGTCACTAATATTTTTTTAAAATTGAACTCACTTCCATATTACATACAAAATTACAAGAATTTACCACATTTGACTAATTAAACTATTCAACAATGCATTTCAATTGAGGGTTACAAAATGAAATTTCATCATTTCTTTATTTAACACACAACAAAATGAAATGATTCATTATTTCTTTAATGATGCAATAGGTATTGTTGTTATAATAACATACATTTCTATTTCCATCATGATTACACATTTTTAGTAATGAACATTACACTTAGATTTCCATAATTCATTCCAATTCTATATCTTCTACTTGCAACATATCATGTTAGTGTAAACATGGTCAACAAAATGAACAGTAGTATTACATCTACTCAAAATCTAGCATAATTCATATTATCATAGATTTCCCATTCACATGATTATTATACTTAGCACACAACAATAGACAGCTAGATATACATTCATTTCATTTCATTACCTAACTAGAGGAGAAGAGAGAGAAGGAACAAGATTAGAGAGAGAAGAGAGAAAAAACCACTTTATTAAAATTAAAATTTCTAAAAACAAATCACAAAAGATATTTCTATACAATCATTTATAAGTTTCTACAATTTTCACATCAGTCATTTGACTTAAAGAGGTTCCTATTGAATCCTTTCATATTTTCCTACTAGTATATGAAAACATCCAAATTTAACTCGATGGATAAGAAACCGAATTTAAAATCAGATTTTTGATGGGTGAATGGACCACAAGGAAATTAATATATGATCTCTTATATAAAAAGAATTTATAGGATTTGTCATAAGTTGGAACTTGCAAACAACACACAGATGGAAATGTGATTCCTTTTAAAACAACCCACTTGAGACTCAAGAACAACGTAGGATTAGTCAAAAACATTATGGTATAATATTTTTTCTTTTTGTTTAAAAGTGTCTGCTACCAGGTTACAAAACAACAGTTCTCACAAGAAGGTTTTAGAGGCCAAATAAAAATCTTAGCTCATATTTTTTTCCATTACAACAATTATTAAATTTACAGGGTCAAAAAATTCTCACTCTCCCACCCTCTTAAAGGCTTAAGAGATTCAACCTAATTTTTCCCAAAGTTAACGCACTTAAAACCTTCTAAAAACTTTCTCATTAGAGAGGAAATTTTCTCACCTTTCCAGTGATATAAATAAGTCCTCCTAACTGCTTGTATTTCAAAAGTTATGGATCGGTGGACCTTGGGAGGAAACGTTTCCCAAGGCAGGCCGGCGGGCCTAGGGGATAAATGTTTCTCCAAGGGTAGGTCTACGGGCCGTGGGGAGAAATTTTTCCCAAAGGAGGATTCAGGTTCAAGGGGCTAGGGTAGAAATATCTTCCCAGATGCAGGATGGCAGAGCCGCGAGAGAAGTTTTTGAAATTTTACCACTTGAGGTGAAAAGCCACCTTTGCACCCATGCGCCCGCAAGTCTACAAGTTCTCAAGGGACACATGGTGCCTCCTAAAAAAACATGGGGAAAGCGTGGTGGTGGGGATAAAATAATTTTAATGCCCAAAAGGGTGAAAAGGGTAAAATTTACCTATGCCTCCATCGATGCCTTGCGATGCGATGTGGCAGATCCTGATTGGCGGCGAGTCGGCGAGGCCATGGAGAAAACTAAGAAAAGTTTCCAAATTTTAATTTCTCAAGCACTAAGGTTAAATGAGATTCTACACCTCTGACAAAGCCTTGTTAAGCCATGTGGTAGTACCTAATTGGCTACGGGCCTACAGGGACACGGGGGAAAGGTATAAAATTTTCCTAATTTTTTTTTTGAAGTTAGATTGTTTTTATCAACAATAATGTTTGCGAGTCAGCAGAGTGGCAGGGAAATTCATGCCTTAGAGATTTTGGGAATAAAGTGCAAAAAGGAAGGATTTAGACTGCGGGTCCACCCAAGAATATTTTATTAATCAAATTTGACAGTTAGAATGCCAAAATGAAGTGGAACTTTAGAAGGCCATAACTTTTGAGTGGGAGCTCCAGGTTTTGCAAAAGATAACTTCTTGGAAAGCTCTCGAAGTCCTCTTTGTACAAGAAGCTTAAGATTTAAATTTTTATGAAGTTTGAAGGGTCAATTTTAAAAAACCATCTTTCTGTAACTTATAATGTGAACTAGACTGTTCAACTTATAAAATTTGTTTGAATTTTCCATAATTCCTTCTCAACATGCCAAACATGCATGGAGGATTTTTCTTGGAAGGTTTTAGGATAGATTACAAGGGTTGAGTTGTTTGGTTGATTTATATTTCAAAAATTTACCACTTTGAAAACAACGACTGTTAAATTGTTTGAGCCCGAATTGAAAGGTTCTATGGAAATTCCTTAAGTATTTTTGTTTGCTTGGTATCGTTTTAATCCCATAAGATCCATTGGTATTTCTATTTATATTTTCAATGTTCCAGGGTCACTCTATAATTTTTGGTAAAATTTTGCAAGTATACAGTGAAATAAATGATGGATTTTATACTTGATCTTAAACAGATCTAGGTTTCCTTTAGCAAATTGATATATGAAATTCATTCCCAATCCAATCTAACATATGAATTTGGTTTTTTTTTTCAATTCAAGTATTCAAAACCCAACGTATAGTTCTAATTTCTAAATCATGCATTTCAAAAGAATGGAGTAGTATAACATTTTTTCATGTGTATTTACTTTAAAATTTTCCAACCAGAGATGTTATACTATATTTCAAATCTAGATTTCCAATGAAAAAAAATCATTTTAACGAGGTACAAAAATTTCATTAATTCAAAAGAATCTTTTACGACTTCTTTCCCATTTATTTTCAGATTATAACATACATAATATATATATTTCTTTTATGTTCACAGAATTGAATCCAAGATATATTCTTCCATAATCACAACAAATTTCATAACTAAAATAGAGTAGCCTTTCCATCATAGATAATATACAATGTCATCCACTTCAAAGTGGGAAAAGGTTACAATAAGAAATAATCTCAACAAGGACTGTCAAATTTGTCTTTTTCCTCTACTCCAGTATAACAATGTGAAGACCCTCCATTTTCAAGTTTGATCACAAAAAAATTAGGGAGAAAGGCAACGCTCTCAACCCAACCAAGAAATCCAATGAAAAGGAGAAGCCATTCTTCTTCTTTGGCCCCCGAGCCCCAACTAAAATGCAATAAGAAATGTGTTTCAACTCATGGAATCAATAGGCTTCCACAACAAACATACAAATTCATATTTAAAACACAATCCAGAACAAAATTGTAGTTCGTAAACACAGATAAAAGATAACAAACAACACTTCGGCTTCCTCATGCAAGCCAAAGGAGCACAAAACTATGGGGGATGATGCTTATTCCTCCCAAGGGGAAATGAGTATCACCACCAAAATATATCATTTCAAAACCTTGACATGCCCTTATGCCTCCCCTAAGTACCCCTTATTCCTCCCATTTCCTTATTCCTCCCTAACCTCTTATGACACCCCATAACGAGTAAAAAAATACAATCTATTTCTTTTGCAATGTTGAACCCAAATCCCAACTCCCTCCACACTTATACCTCTGCATAACACTTATGTCTCCCCACAAGAATCCCCATATTCTCCTCCTATACCATTCCTAGGCCATCTACCCAACTAGCCAATGAATAAAACAACACATTCAAACACTCAACCACTCACATTATAAGCATAAAATTGAAATAAGAGCATAACGAGAGCCAAGCTCTTACCTTTCCACTATGGAGTTGTTCCAAGTTCAAAAACAACAAGCTTCATTCCAATGCAAGCAATCCAAAATATCCTTGAAGCAAAATCATTCAAAAACCTTCAAAAGCAAGAGCTCTCAAACAACAAAATAATTTTCCAAAAAATGAAGCATTTTAAGGTGAAGTAACCCCAAAAATAAGCATGGGAATTCAAATATATAGAAGAGGGAAAATAAGAGGATGAGGTGGATCCATGTATGATGCCACATCACACATCCTCAACTTGAACACCAAAGTCAACTTCATTCTCCAAAGCATATTAAATAGGTGTGTGAATAATATGACAGATTACTTACACACTCCAAAACAAGCCCACACTCCAAAGGACTAAAATTAAAACATGTAAGAAAAGTGCAATTAAAACTTACGAATTCACTTACAAAAATGCATAATTAAAGTCTAAATTCAACTCTCCAACCATAGGTATGGTTGGTAAATAAATTTAAGAGGTATGGGACAAGTTTAACTTGTCCCATAAGCCTTGAAAATCAGCCTCCAAGGAAAAATTTGAAATTCCAAGAAGGTGGAGTGTTTCATACTCTAAAATAAACGTACACATCACTTACACTTCTCTTACAACACTTGAACCAAGACCAACAACTCTATTAATTACATTCTCAAATCACAATTTAGTTAAATAATGAAAAGGGAAAACACATCACTTATAAAACACATACAACATTAACAAAAGACTAAATAAAAGAAAAACATAAAGTCCCTTGGTCACATTCGAAGGTAATTCCCCCCCATGGAAATCCCTAACAAAATCCAAAACGCAAAAACAAACAAAAGTATCCATGGTGACCTTGTTCAATTCATCTAGAATTCTATTGTGGTTGGTCTGCAATCCCCTGATGTTTGTTGTGATATTTTTAACCTACAAAATACAAAAACCTCCTTTGGCCTCATGACTACATCAAAAAATCCAAAATGAATATAAATATAATTTCAAAACCACATATACATATGAATCACAACATCATCAGGGAAAACAACAATATCATTTGTAGTTTTATCAACAACTATATGATCATCAAATTAATTCCACTTTCTAGGTCTACTCAAAATATCCAAATATCATATGTCCAAACAACATCTATAATATAACCTTGTCAAATAGTATATCAACATCAATATATCAAATTTTTCCAATAATCATCATGCACCATATATGAATCAAAGTCCACAATAAACCATGATCTAACATCTAACATAATACTAAATTAAACTATAACAATGTCCATAATATATTCTGCAGTATAAGGATAAATATCACAAGGATTCAAAGGGAATCGGGCACTTTAGGAAACTAATTCTCTAGAGCCACTGGTTTTAATTAGCCCAGTTTTACTTGGTCATCCAACGATTGATGGCATACAAATCCCCCTTGCAAAACTAACTAGTATGGGTATTTTCTTACAACTAAGGATTTCAAGCAATTTTCATGTAAAAAACTAGAGGTATACAAAGGTAGATACATCTTTCTTCACCTAGAGACAAAACAACAAATCAAAATGAAACTCTACTTTTAACTTTCAGAAGCTACCCAACATTGCATACACTATTAACATGGCTCCTAAGACGCTAATTTAAATGATCATATATGGGATTTGAAAAGGTTTTTTGGAATCTCATGATAAAAAGGAGCAAGGTCATACCTTTAACATTTGGGTTGGGGATTTAGAGAGGAATTTCTCATGTTGATGAAAATTGTGATTTATTAACTTTACATGGTAAACTAAAAAAGGGTTTAGTTCATGATGGAACTCAATCTTGCCGAATCAAGTGGTTAAGATTTATTGGTCATCTTAGCTGAATTTACCATTCATTTCCAAATATTGTATAGGTGTATGTTTAATTATTTATAGTATTCATCTTGGTTTCGAAGAAAAGACGACGTAAATTTCAATTTTTAAGTACTATAGTTCATTTTTACCAACCGAAAGCATATTCCTAGTTTGAATTGATTTATATTCCATTAAAATGGAAAAATATAATTTCTAAATCATATAGGATATAGATAAGATGACCATGCATGAAGGGGAATCAAAGTGGGTACGAAGGCTTCGATAAATCCAAATTGCATGTCATAATTCCACCCCTTATGCATTGTTGGTATCCAAATTGATTCTCCCTTTGAAGCCAAGTACCATCACAGATTTAACAAGATACTCAAAGACAGATGAATAATAAGTCATTTTGTAGCCGGGGAAGGGATTTGGCTAGCTCTTTGTCACTCGGGCATTAGAGAATTGGAAAACAACATATAAAAGAATTTGATCTATCCTCGCTACTTTAGGTTGTGCCTTTCGACCAAGGTGAGAGGACTCGTTTCGTAACCTTTATTAGTGAATGACATGAAGAGATCCTTCTTTGTACAATTTTCAAAGGAACCTTGAGAAAATATGATGAAAATGCCACAATTTAAATCTCATGAGTTGTCACTTCTAAAGAATAGGGATATTTTCTTGGCAAGGTTGAGATTACTAAAGGCACTTGAAACATGCTTGATTCTATATATTTTTGCAATACAATTTATTTATATTTGGATACACGGCACAAAAATTGGTACTTCAAGTAGGATTCATGGTTATTTGAAAATTTTGGTGGGGATTAAGCAAGATGAAGTTGATTTCACAAGATCTTTGAGAAAATTTACAAAAATTGGAAGACTAACATACATAATACTTCAGAATAGCCAAAATATTCCTTCAACCAGAAGGTGTGCATCAATGGAGCCCCAGATCTGCACAGTTTCACAAAATCTTTGAGAATTCAACACGAAGGCTCAAACTAAAGACACAATTAAACATTAAAGACCCCTGGTTCCTCATGCCTAAGATACACTCAAACACTTATAGAAAATATTTATCAACAAAATGATAGTAAAGTGATTTTAAATTATTTATCTCATTACAGGATGAAGGATATTCTCATAATGAAATTACAAATGCCACTAGACTATCACAAGGGCAAGATCTTGTGTGATTCGGAGGGAGTTTAACACAAGATTGCAACAAAAACATTGAAACCATTTGAAAGACATTATTGAATAAACGCAGACAAATTTTACCCAAGATCAACACAGATTAATTCAGCATCTTTTAGATTTATCAGCAGGGGAAAGTTTCCTGAATAGTCTTAGAGCTTGTCAATGGTTGTACAGTCGCAAACATCTTGACGCGATAAAATGTAAAACACAAGAGATTAATAGGTTTCTCGAATGGTCTCTCACGAACATGGGCTTTCGCAAATTTTCTTGTAAGAATTAAACCCCCAAACATTTACAAGAGTATCCTCATTGCATTTATAAAATTTACTCGCTCACTCATCCCAAATTTTCCCCCCAAAAAGGAGAATATTCGAGGGATCCTTTGTTTGTTACATATTTGATCATGATTTCAAGAAACTGATGTTTAATTGGTTTACAACAAAAAATTTCTAGGTGTTGAAAAGGTGAATCATTTCAGATATTTCCATCAATGTTTTAACTGGTGCATCTAATCATCTCCTTTGGAAAAATGTTTTTAATCCTTTGTACCTATAGCTTCCTTCTCCTCATTCTTTCCTCTGTAATTTGCTTAGCTGGATCTGGAAATTCATTTTCACCAGGTGCCCAAGTAACTCTATTTCAAAATATCAACTCTTGAACTTCCTCAGATTCACAAATTTGAGCTCGACAACACTTCAATTGCACTTTTCTCTTAGAAATGAAAAGAAATCATTTAGTACACCATGAAAAATGATGTGTATTTACATCCCCTAAAGTTGTGGAACGTTAATGGCGGTAAAAATAGATGCATCGTGCCATAACTATTTATTCTACCGTTTCACAACTTTAAATTAGAGCCATCCACGTGAAAGACTAGAGCCGAAATGGGCCTTGGGGTGCCTTTTGTGTTTTATGAATTTTGGAGAAAATTTGTAATTTTCACATTTTTTCCCATCCCTCCACCTTTGAAATATAGGCTCATCATGTGGCTTAATCTAGGCCTTTGATGGAGTCGTGGCTCATTTATGTAATTTTACCCCTTTTAAAAAAAAGGAAAAAATTCCAATTTTCCTCCAACGACCTGCTTCCCTGCCTTTGCCTTTATAATGCAGAATTCATTTGTTTCCTAGTGGGGCCACGCTTCACTTTTATACTTTATCCCTTTTTCATAATGAAGCAAAAACTTCCAAATTTCTCCCAGTGCTCTGCCCTCCCAATGTGACTTTTCAAATGCTGACTCAAACATGTGACATCACTCTGTCCCATGTGGGGTTGCGTATCAATTTATAACTTTGCTTCTTTTTTCCAAAAAGGCAAAAATATTAAAAATTCCCCGATGACCCACTTCTCCACTTTTAACTTTTTATGTGGGTCTTAGTGGAGTTGTGGGTTATTTCATAACTTTGCTCCCTCGTATAAAGAGGCAAAAAAATTCAAAATGTTTTGCCGACTCGCTTCCCTGATAATAACTTTAAAAGATACCCTGTGTCCTCCTTCAGGGTCAAAGTAAGATGCTTGCCCTGCCGCTTCATATTTGTTGATTACGCAATTAGATGCTATCAGGGCCACGGGGCCAATTTGGTATTTTCTACAAATGTGACAAAAGTGGTGAATTTCACCGAAAAGACCCATTAAGCCACATCCAATCAGAAATGACCATGTTTCCAAATATGTTGGGACCAAAATTTTACATTGAAAACATGACTGTGGAAAAATAGAAGGAAAGGGAAAACCTGAATTCACGCCCAAATTACAAATTATTTCTCATGAAGAGAGAAACGGAGAACAATATCTGGACTTAATGTGATCCTCGACCAAAGGAAAGGGCTGATCATGACAACAAAATGAAGGAAACAACTTTCACGCATCAATACAGGGAGACAGAGAAAACTTCAAACCACACAAACTGAGATGTATTTGAACAAATAGGGCGAGATCAAAATGAGCACCAACATGCACTACTCAATCTCCAATGTGATTTGATATGTGAAATACCTCCAAAGACAACTCTGATGCCTTTAAAAAAAAGTTGAAAACATCTCCAAGACGAGTAGGAATGAAATGAAATGACAAAGACTGGTTTGCACACAGATGTTTATGTAAAAATTGCAGACAACATATATTTTTTAATATTGCAGCTTACATATCAATGAAAGAAAATGTGCAGGTCTGTATTCGTACACCACTTAAATTTATATCTTTTTATGGTTTAGCGAGGAGAACCAGTGCATTAAAAATGTAACATTTTTCATAGTTTAGGATTTGTTCCTATAATTGTAACGTTAAATATTGTTAGAGTAGAAAAGAATTTGTGTTCTTCCAAGGAAAATACCAAATCTACCTTTTGTATCAATTTTTTTGATTGAATTATATTCAGGGAAATTCCTTCATCATGAGGAAAAAAATCAATCGTCTCAAATCGCATGTTATGTTTGGATGTTTCTAGAGCCTTTTCAAAACTAATATTAGTGCATATCCTGCATCCATTACCCTTCATGAGATGACATCGTGGTGAGGAATTTCTTTGAAAATCCTTGTAGCATTATTAGGATCACCATTTTGTGCATATAGTCCAATAATCATATTCCACGAAACCACATTTTTAAAGGTTTTTCAAGCAGTACAAGTGCCTTGTATATTCTACCACATTTTTCATACATGTGAACATAGGGAATTTGTAACTATGAAACTCGACAAGAATCCCCTTTGCATTCTACTCTGATGAATATCTGCACCATTTTCCATAACCCTTAATTTTGACGTATGAAGGGAGTATGGTTGAATAGGTGAGCTATTTAGGTTGGACATTTGTATGTTTCATTTGGTGAAATAGTGTCGATGTGTCTTAAGGGAAATCATTCCTTGTTTAACCTAAAATAATCGCATTCCATGAGAATATGTCTAGTTATTTCATGAAGTCAAAACCCTGGAAGCATCCCCCAAACCCTCCCCCCTACAACTATAACATCTGACAAATGTCCAATCCCCTTCCATGTTTTAAATCTTGTATTTTCACACAGGATAGGTGTGTGCTAGCAAATGGAATTGATCATCTGGATGACTATTATTTGTATCTAATTCAATTATTGTATAGCAATATGAAACCATTGCAATCCACAAAACAAACAAAGATCTCATTTTTGCGTAGGAAAGGAGGGGGAAAAACCCATTAATTGTGTTTTCTTGAAAGTAAAATCAAAGTGTAGTCTAATAAAAACAATGTGCGTAGATAATGAAAGGAACTTGCCATAGGCGACTACATTACACTTGAAAATTTTGCAAATAAATGCAATTACAACATCTAACAAAACATTGTCATACTCCAAACGCCTCTTCAATTATCCACCAATAGCCATCTCCATCAATACTTACCAAATGCATTCATCACCCCTATATTATTCCACATTAATATTTATAAAAATTAGACTTCAATACCATGCTCTATTAATTAAATTTATTTATCTCCTTTTCATTCCATTTTTTCTAATTATTATATGTACACACATATATTTTTTATTATTAATTTTTATAATCTTTTGTTAATCCACATATTTGTTTATATAATGTTGACGACCATGAAACGAAGAAATGAAACTATCACGAACGGGTCTATACTCCCATCGGCGGGGTGAACAGGGGCACAACAATACATTCTTAAATACTTTTATTTATAGTGCAACAAGATTTGCAACATTTTTATAACCTTAAAATAGACGTTATGTTAGGATTGATTGTAACAATTGGTAAAGTACAAAGACTTTACTTATTATTTAAACATCATGTTCCCACAAGAGTAGTTTATGTACCAGGGTTTTTCTTTATTATCACGAGCACACTCCCAACGATTAGAGAGATGTCCAAATCATGCAATACATGAAAGTGTAAAGAACATTTTTTTTGGTAAAAAATACAAATTTTCCGTTAAGTTTAGTATGGAGACAAGAACACACTTAGTGCGATTGGTTTTTTCATTTTTTTCTTAAAGGAAATAATCCATGGAAAATTTGATCACATTAATAGCTAGAACAAAATAAGAGCATGAAAATTACCATGCAGTAGATTCAAAAAATACTTTAATGTTAAATTGATTGTTTATTCGTTTAAGCATGTGAGTTCTCAATCACCTCGTACAGAGAAGTGAAAGCGGAAGAGATGCCAGGATTTCCTCAGAGTTCCTTGATCAAACTTGTTCTCATCCAACTTAGTATTCTTGTTCTGTAAGCTATTACGTCTTCTTTGGCATTCAATGCACCATGTCTATCTGTATCATGATTTTATTAATCGTTCAAGAATCAATCAAAAAACGCATTAAGTGTTTTAAAACTCATGTAGTAGTTTTACTCAGGGTTTTTTGTCCAAAAATTTAAGAAAAACAGGGTAAGGACATTTTTATTAGGCCTAAATTGAAGATATGTAGCGACAACAAGGGAAAAAGAATTCAACTCAGTTTGAATTCATCACTATTACATTCTTAATGTCATCAACATTGAAATCTATCAGTTACGAAGTTTGAGACATAGATTTCATCAAAGAAATGGCAAAAAGTACAGTTTGCAACCTTGTTTTTGGTCTCCGTCAGATCTTCCGAAGACTGTCATCAATAAATTCACCCACACATGTCGTCAAGAGCTAAATCTTTGTGGACTTGTTCCTACAAATTTCATAGGATTTCACTAGGTAGAATGATTTTAATACCTTTCCCTAGTTCTAACCAGTGAGCATAAAAACAACTATAAAAACCTTAAAAATCATTTTCAATAGCCGAAATAAAATTTGATGGGATTTTTATAACATCCTTCGCGTGTTCTAGACGACAATGGAAATGAATATGATCTGCAATCCTGACTGTAATCTTTTCCCCCAATGCCCTGTCACAGGGTTATGATGCAAATACAAGAAAAACACTCTAAATTGCAAAATTAACATTGCATTTTCCTCTCAAATCACATGTCATTGGAAGATCTAGGAGGTTGGCTATGAGGCTAATGTCAAGTCCTGTAATCTTGACAATGTTCTTTTGTTTAGCAATCATAGGCCTCATCCACTCGAAGGGTGTAATATCTGAAACATGCAAAGTCCTCGCTTTAGAACTTGATGGCGTACCAACAAGTGGAGTGGGTTGCCTGGAAGGAGAACTGGAAGGCGGATGAGACGGCTGAAAGAACGAGGAGGGAGGAGCCAGAGACGAGGAGAATAAGAAATAATGATAGGCACCTGGTCCTGGGCTTCATCAAATACCTTGTATTGTTGAGTGGTATTGGGGATCAAGGGAGTTGAGTCCAAAGATTGAGGAGTAGGCACTTATCAAGAGTCGCTTAATTGACCTGAGAGCTAGACCCTCTTCTGAAAGCCAATTTGATTCTCGCTTCAGTACCACAAGTCGTTTTCGGCATCTTATTCTGCTCAAGTTCTTAATCTTCATCTCTTGTGCCTGAAGTGGACGAATGAGGGTTGCCTCTTGATATGTGAGACCTTGAAGAATGATGACCAGAGGAGTCCGGTGCTATATGCATTAATCATTTTTAGGGTTTGGCGGCCATAACACGCATGGGTGAAAGGATGGAAAAGGGAGAAGTGAGAGTACACGTGAAGTATGAAGGTCACCACGCATGGAGAGAGAGAGAGAGAGCACACGTATGGAGAGAGAGAGAGCACACGCATGGATTTTGTCGAGTAAGGTTGCACGCGTGGAAAGGGTGTGCTATAGCAAATGGATAGAGAAGACGCACATGTCACGCAGATTGCGCGATCACGGATCGAACAAGAACGTAGGGCAAGCACGGTGAAGCACGTGGTGGAGTGTGGCGATGTGAGTAGAGGGGAGCGCAAGCGCACACTGAAGAGTGGAGAAGAAGGGCATGCACAAGGGTGAGCTTTGTTATGATACGGCGATGTTTCAGTGATACGGCGCTGTTTTTTACCCAGGAGTAAAAAATTTATATTGTTCCTTACCCAGGAATATTGATTGGATTCTTTTTATTTTCATTGATGCTATATTCTCCATTAATTATCCCTTTATGAAGTACTTAAACACTATACAAGATTTGGTTGCCTTCTCATGCCATGCAGAACATTTTATTTACTTGACCGATTTCCTTAATAAACATAAGTTATTGTAATGAAATCTAGTATTGGAGATGAGTTTTCAGATTTTGAACTCCTACATAAATTAGAACATGATAAATCTGCCAGCTTGTAGCGAATTTTTAAGGTTCTTTCTTATCCATCATCTTGATTATATGGTATTGATTGATCTTCATGTCTGCCAATGCGAGGGAAATATTCCAAAATAGTGATATTTGTCAACGCCACTATCTCTTTATATAGCTGTGCTTCGCAATGCAAAACTTTATCTCAGTTCCCTTCAAACCATAGTTGGAGGAAAGTGTTTGGATTGCTGGAAGAAGTGTTTCTTTCCTCTCCCTCAACGGCTACCAATAATTTTGTTTGAAATTTTGATTTTTTAAGAAAGGTTGAGGAAGGCAGTTTTGGATGCCGTTGAGGAGGGGTAAAATAACACTATCTTTCAAACAACAGTTGCATTGGATTTGTCTTTTCCTGCAATGGTTTAGTGAGTCCTCTTCTTCATCCGTCCGATTGATTCACTTTTCTAAAATAAATCTTTACCAAAATTTTAAATAGGTAATCTGTAAGATATTTACAATTTTTTAATTTCTGCAAGTATCAGTATACTGTTAATATAATAGTTTAAATCTTATTGGAAGCGAAATACTGACTTAAATAAGAATTCATTGTCCGGGACTTATATACGTGTATTAATTTTATGAGTTCTAAGAGGATAATAATTCTGTTTCTTGCTTTAAATCTTTGTATCACAATTTTTGACTTTTGGAATTATGCATGTAACGACCCAAAAATTCACAGACGAACAACACAATAAAAGACAGGATTTTTTTTTTTGACTTGCTTCGACACATAACACGACACAACATGTTGTCACAAAGTTACAACCAACTCTAGGAATCACTTGTTACGGGGATGACCACAACGTCAGCACGGAAACATTCACACCCAAAAGGATAACACACTTTTTCTTTTCTTTTTGACATGACAACATAGAAGTCCAACCACAGAACACACTTACAGTTAGGGCCAACCACAATGAGATATTCTTGAGGGTTATTTATTTTAAAAAGACATCTTGCAATTATTAGCTTACGTTTTCAAGGAGGCTCAAGATATGATTCATACAATTCATCTTACCAAGCTAAGTTTATTCTTTTGACACTGAGTAATCATCCTTAAATCTTCTCTATTATGACATTTATTTGCTTAATTCGTTTATTTAGAGAAAGGGGTAATTTAATTTTACAAGGCCATCTATTAACACTTACGCTACTAGAACTTGTTCATGCCCATATGACAACATGGGTTTGCATTCAACATTCTTAAGAGAAGAAGACAAAGCACCTTGGAAAAAGGTTAGAGGGAGAAGGTTGAGTTGAAATCATCTTCAAGACCTCATTAGCTATTACCAAGATATAATTGAAACTTGAAAACTTAACCAGAATTATTAAAGACTTTACTTAGGGTTTACTAAATGAGTTTTATAAAAATAAAACAATTTACCTTCTAATGGCTGAGAGATAGATTGCCTATTATCTAAAGTGTTATCTCCTACTTATTAAATCTTATTATCTTCCAGATCTAACCATAGATTTTCGTTACGTTCGTTTAAGAATTTCACCATGAAAGGGATAGTGTTCATTAGTGTAACTAGGGATATCAAGTTATATAATGTTACTTAACAAAGGATAGTTTCATCTTTGATCACTTATAGAATTACATGCTCTCAAGCTGGTCACCTCGACACTAATTTATTTGCAAGATAAATTTTAGTTTAACTTCTATAAGTATTAAACAACCCATTTTATTTTACTTATAACACACTATTACTAACTCTTAGAAAGATTTAACTCAACATTTAATCGTAGGGATAAAGTTTAGCATTATTCATTTACGAAAACGAAACAAGGTTACATCAACTCTTAGAATACCGATAATCCATTAAGGTCACTCAACAAGCGGTAAACCAACTTTCTTATATTTTCCAAGATAGACAGACCATTCAAGGTTCCAAAGTAAAGACGACATAATCCACGATACAAAACACTAAGACATTGATCCTCTTCTAAATTTTCCACTAGATGTTATCAATAGCTGAACAATATAAAAAGGATTCATGCAAAAGAACTTCTCAACTGGGGTTGATGTAAAAATCTACAAGACTATCCCTCATCTACCCGCAAAATCCATCTGCAACAAATTTTTCCACAAGAGTCAGTTCGCGAGAACTGAGCAAGATAAGGCTACACAAAACCACCATAACTATGATCTAACAATACCACAAAATGAAGCACTTTATTACAAAAATTGGGTTAAAGCTCTAAACACTATCAACACATCAAGTTATAATAAAGTCTCCATCATGCCAATGAAAGAAGGAGAAGACCTTGTACTTCAATTAGGAGTAAAAGCAACGAAAGTATAGCAAACGTATGAGAATGGCCCTTGGCCTTATAAGGAGAAAAATAACAATCTAGCAAAAAACAAAATTCCCATCAAGTAAGTAATTAAACAATAATTACAAGATTGACATTTTATATATATACCAACCATCTAGAAATTTATCAAAGGTACCAAAGACAGGCTAAAATAATATATTTCTAAAAGAACAAGAGTTGATCGGCCCAAAAAAGGGGAACCACGGGTTTCAGAAATTAACACAAAAGGCGATGTATAATTGAGTTTCAAACCGGAAATCAACTAGAGTATACACACAACATAAGTTTCGAAGCGAAGGTAAGAATACTAGTTTTGACCATTAACTATAAAGATTTTCCAATCATCCAATACATTAACAACAATACTAATGTTTGGTTAATTTAAAATAAATTACCCATTTCCCAAAACAACCATATTTTAAGGCAACCCTTAGTAACACAGTCAACCATCACACATAGATACAAACATAATTTCTAAGTGACATTATCAAAACAAAACCTTCCGCTATGAATCCTTAAGAGTATCAAATGAAAGATGAGTTTTTTTCCCAAAGATTGATCACATTTAAGGAAATTTCCATCACAAAATATTAAAGAAATTACGTGCATAAAAACCGACCAATATTAATTAATAGTGTTACCATTACAAAGGAGAAATAATGCATGTTAGAAAAAATAGAAGAGCGCCACCAACAATTATTCATAGAGGGGGATTAACCAAAATTATTCTAGTGTCAACGAGGTACTGGATTCGCACAATGAAACCTTGAGCTTAGTTGATCCGAAAATCTAGTTATGGTTCAAGTTGATAGGGATGGTCAATGTACTTCTTGAGGATGGCCTTAAAAGCCTAGAAACAAGAGGAAAGATAAAATAAGAGTCTAAACACGCGAGACGGAAAACACATTGCATACAACCCTTTTCATTCTACAAGTTTTAATACTAAAACTCTAAGCTGGCTAGCCCAAGCATTGATCACACTAATCCTACAACCTTTCTTTCTCGATGCCAAAAGGTTATGAAAGGGATTTGCGAAGGAGTTATCAAGAAGCGTCAAAAGACAAACTTGGGTGCTAGGGAGGGGCTTCATAGATATCGTAAACTTACTTCCATGATATCAAAAATACTAGTTTGATCAACATAATAACTTGCAACTCAATCGTAGAGAAGAATAAATACATAAACAACAGACGAAGGTCTATCACTCGAGCAAGAGAAACATAACACCCAGAGGAGAGGGCACATGAAATCCTTTCGACCAACATACTGACAACGATAAAAATTAAAACAAGAAGAAACAAGCAAAAAGGGAAATCTCCCATCATGACATCCAACTGACAAATTAATGCAAGGAAAAAGTGTTTCGATTTCACAATAATTTTAAATAAAAATAGCAGTAGAAAAGTGTAGAAATATCTTGCCTTTTTCTCCATATTCAGAAGGTTTCATGGACACCACCCGGAATAGCAACAATAATCCTCAGGTTGAATCTCCCCTTTTTATAGGCTGGGCACTCAAGCTCCATTCTCGTCTATGCTTAGCCTGGGCAGAGAGCTCCAATGGTTCCAAAAACCCCAACAACACTTGTAGGGAATACATGAGCATCTGCAACTAGCCCTTCACCATCTGAGTCACTGTTTGCAAGGATCATTCCAACTCCTCCGGCCCTTGTCACTTCATCCCCTTTTGCAACTCTGGGATTGCTTCCCCTATCACACATCACAATTTTCCTTTTCACCATTTTGGGGTCCAGCGACCTTTCCATGCAAAGGGAAGACGAATCGCTATCTCTACCATTCCCAACAGAGATGTCTCCAGCATAGATCAAGGGGACTAAATCAGACCCCAAAGCCTTTCCACTGTACAAAGACACTCCCCTGACGATTTTCCCATTACCCAAAATGATGTTTGTAGGGAAAACCCTCTAAATTCCCCACCCCAACTGTTGTCACCCATGGTGAAAGATTGGTGATAGACAACTCCCCAGGACCCTCATTGCCTGTAGAAGTAGACACAAACACACCCCTCTCTAGCCCCAAAGGCACCCATTGCAATACTATCAAGATAATATGGCACAACACCCCTGCCCACAGAAAGTGAAATCACATCCACACCATCTTCAACAGCAGTATCGAACGCAGAAAGTATGTCAGAATCATAGCAACCAGACATCCAGCATACCTTCATCTCCCAAGACATTTTCTCTAACATTACATAGATCTCCTATGCCTGTGGGTGTGATCATTCACCTACACAAAAAGCATGCACCATTTTATTGCCTTTAATCCAACTACATCCAAGTTTCCTTTTAATTCCTCTATCCTTCATCGATCTCCTAATAAGCTCATAATTGCAAAGCAAATTGTGCTTCAAGAATACTCTGATATGAAACAGATCCACCTCTATGAGATCCTCTTCCATGGGTTACATCGTAAAACAAGTAAGGTCTCAGTAGAGAATCTTTCCAAATGAATTTCATCATGTCTCCTGGTAACACTCTCACTGTCACATAGTCGATTTGATAAAAATATCTTGAAGGAGAAAACTTGAATCTGAGGATGCATTTGATAAAGAATAGAAAACAACATAGTTGGACAACCTGCTTGCTGGAAGCACTCATAAAGGCTTCCACTAAACTGCAACCTGCCTGCCGCCGCACTTCTTCCATACTCGACTAGGAGGAGCCGTGACATGCCATGGGGGGGTGTCTGCATTCACAAAGCACGGGGAAAACGAAGAGATAGAGGGAGAAGAAGGGCCTGCGACTAGAATAGCGAACTTCCTTCCTGCGTTTTGATCCCACGCACTCCTAAAGGGAGAGTTAAACAGGTCACATCTTCTCTTAAACCCAGTAAACCCACCGAATAGAATGGACAAAAGGCTGAACAGAACAGACTGCTATCGTCTTGCTGCCTGGCCAAAACGTTGTTGCGGGTGACTGCTACAGATCCCTGACAAGAAAACACCTCGCAGCACTCAATGAAAGTGGAGGCAGCATGCCTGCATCACTAGCTTGAAGCTCCATCTAAAACCATGCACACAGGGAGGAACCAGGGAGAAAAAAAAATGCCATGATAGAGATTTTGCTGGCCTCTCTGCCCATGCAACCAGGAAGAACGCCTCTCACATGCCTACTTCACTAGCCATCACATCAATCCAGATTGCACCCAATGCATTGAATGAAAGGATCAAAAAATGGATCTAGGTGAAGAAAACAGGCCTCCACCGACTCCATCTCTCTCACGCAAGGTAGAAAAACGTGACAGTCATAACAATCGGCAGGTTGGGTGGTTAGGAGGAGACCAATTACATCCATGTGTAAACAAGCCATGCGAAGGACCTAGTCAGCCAAGATGGTAGTGGAGGGTAGGTGGCAGAAATGGAAGTCGATGCCCAATGGGGCATTACATTCTCCTCCCCTTAAGAAAGCATCGTCCTCAATGCAATAGAACACAGAGAAAAAGAAATGGTACGCAACAAGGAATAGTTAAAGAAGCAAACACACCCTATGGTTTAAAATTTTAGTCAATTAAAGCATGGCCACAGGGTAGCCTTAGGAACATTTGGTAGAAATTTTAACTTTCAAGGTTCTGTGAAGATTGGTAGTTCTTTCTTGTTCATCATTTCATTAGTCTCTTTCCATTATCATTATTTCTAGTTTTAGTTTCTTTTAAAAATATCATCATTGAAGAGTTTTTATTTATTCCTTATTATGGGTGCCTAATCAAGAACTACTAACACAAGACCCTATCAGGTTCACAAGACCCTACAGATTCATAAGCACACAAGTATATACTTCATGATTGTATTACACCACAAAAGGTTACTCAATTACGGAAAGGAATAGGCACAGTCCACATAACATAGTACTCGTCACACATCTATGACTGACATATTAAATACTCAAACAAAAGAGCACTACAATCCACTAGACATTTCCTCAATTTGCATCAATGAAAAATTCACATAACACCAAACCATGCTACAGGTACATAGTGTCCACAAGGGAATCAATGACATATCCATAACATCACAACACATATCCATCTAACATGAGTAACACAAACATCAAAAGACCACTACCAAAATATCACAATAACTCAACATATATCCTAGAACATCAACCATACACACAAATATCATATTCCTCCCTCAAACTCTTAGGCCTCCCTCAAACTCTTATGCCTCCCCCAAGTCTCTTATGCCTCCCTCAACTCTTATGCCTCCCTCAACTCTCTTATGCCTCCCTCAAGTCTCTTATGCCTCCCTCAAACTCTTATGCCTTCCTCAAGCTCTTATGCCTCCCTCAAACTCTTATGCCTCCCTCAAGGAGGCTGGTTGACCCTATGGTCCAAGACACATAGAGTTCGAACATTGCTAACCCAAGTGACATAATAACGCATGGTTCAACAACCCGCTAGTTATATGTAACTCCTTGGGGCATACCCCCATACAATGAAGCGGGTCCATAGGTCCAACCAATCCATGCTGCATCCTATGACCCTATTCCACACATCACGACAATAGAACCAGCACAACAATCTAATCCAAATGCCAAGTGGCAAAGTACAAGCCTTAGGCAAGGCAGTAAAATCTTAAAATCTAAAAGAAGATCCAAAACCAAGCAAAATAAATGGCCAAATAGCCATAGTTAGTATCAAAATCGACATGTTAGTGCCACAAACCAAGGAAATGCCCAAAATTGTAAAGCATGGCAATCAAGAAAAGCTGCTGGTCCTTACAGAAAAAAGTAAAAAGCTCAATTTAAGAATAAAATCAACTTATAATAATGTCACATTACGATAACTGTGTGGCCTTATTTTGCCACCAAAGGGGTACTCAACGAGTTTCTAACACTCGGAATATCGAGCCTCAGCTCGCAAAATACATATCAATAATACAACTGTCATCACCTCTATCTGAATCATCCCGCCACCACTTCTACAAGGCTAAACATAGTCATAGATACACTAAGGTTGTACCCATAAAACAACCACATAAAGAGAGAGAGAGAGGAGCACGGTCCACCATCTACTAAGCCTAAGGTTGGCTCTATTGATTGGTCAACTGTACACCTTTCCTCACTCTAAACACACACTTCTACCGATTTCCCTTAGGGTTGGTTAGCGTAAGGTTTACAACATAACATGTAACTACATCACTAACACAATGGTGGTACGTATACAAGGAAGATCACAATCATACATTCACCGGGTGTGACACATCACTTTACCAGATTCTGCACCCAAAGTGCAATCACCATACGATAGGGTTCATACACTCACTGTATGACCCCAAATCACAACATGAAGCATTACACATTTGCACCAATCATACATACGATGAACATAGTACATCACAACATAACATCCATTGCTACATAACAAGTTGGTACACACATTTCTTCAAAACATGGCAAAAACATCATGATACAACTCATTTCTTTTAACATCAATGTAGTCATACAACACATTGATACACCTACCTATCACAATATGTCATAATGCTCCAACACTATGTCATCCACATTATAATTCTTTTCACACATCACAAACAGTAATTCACACGTGAACTCTTCATAGAATCCACAAGAAGGAGAGAGAATACTCTCATCCCCAACATATCAACATGATCACAAACACGCACAAAGTGACATACACATCATGTGCGTTCACAATATCACAATTACGACATGGATCACATCACGCTTAAAGCACATTACTCTTACAATATAAATCATCATCATGCAACAGCATCATCTCCATGTAACACCATAATGTACACCATCATCATCATGTAATACCATCATAACTCCAATCTGACCCATAGGTTCGAGAGCATGAACCTACGCTCTGATACCAAGGGTAACGACCCAAAAATTCACACACGAACAACACAATAAAAGACAAGATATTTTTTTTTGACTTGCTTCGACAAATAACACGACATAGCATGTCGTCACAAAGTTATAACCAACTCTAGGAACCACTTGTTACGGGGATGACCACAAGGTCAGCACGGAAACGTTCACACCCAAAAGGATAACACACTTTTTCATTTTTTTTTGACATGACAACATAGAATTCCAACCACAGAACACACTTATAGTTAGGGCCAACCACAATGAGATATTCTTGAGGGTTATTTATTTTAAAAAGACATCTTGTAATTATTAACTTACGTTTTCGAGGAGGTTCAAGATATGATTCATACAATTCATCTTACCAAGCTAAGTTTATTCTTTTGACACTAAGTAATCATCCTTAAATCTTCTCATTATGACATTTATTTGCTTAATTTGTTTATTTAGAGAAAGGGTTGATTTAATTTCACAAGTCCATCTATTAACACTTACACTACTAGAACTTGTTCATGCCCATATGACAACATGGTTTTGCGTTCAACATTCTTAAGAGAAGAAGACAAAGCACCTTGGAAAAAGGTTAGAGGGAGAAGGTTGAGTTCAAATCATCTTCAAGACCTCATTAGCTATTACCAAGATATAACTGAAACTTGAAAACTTAACCAGAATTATTAAAGTCTTTACTTAGGGTTTACTAAATGAGTTTTATAAAAATAAAACAATTTACCTTCTAATGGCTGAGAGATAGATTGCGTAGTAAAGTGTTATCTCCTGCTTATTAAATCTTATTATCTTCCAAATCTAACCATAGATTTTCCTTACATTCATTTAAGAATTTCACCATGAAAGGGATAGTGTTCATTAGTGTAACTAGGGATATCAAGTTATATAATGTTACTTAACAAAGGATAGTTTCATCTTTGATCACTTATGGAATTACATGCTCTCAAGCTGGTCACCTCTACACTAATTTATTTGCAAGATAAATTTTAGTTTAACTTCTATAAGTATTAAACAACCCATTTTATTTTACTTATAACACACTATTACTAAGTCTTAGAAAGATTTAACTCAACATTTAATCGTAGGGATAAAGTTTCTCATTATTCATTTACGAAAATGAAACAAGGTTACATCAACTCTTAGAATACTGATAATCCATTAAGGTCGCTCAACAAGTGGTAAACCAACTTTCTTATATTTTCCAAGATAGATAGACCGTTCAAGGTTCCAAAGTAAAGACGACATAATCCACGATACAAAACACTAAGACATTGATCCTCTTCTAAATTTTCCACTAGATGTTATCAATAGCTTAACAATATAAAAAGGATTCATGCAAAAGAACTTCTCAACTGGGGTTGATGTAAAAATCTACAAGCCTATCCCTCATCTACCCGCAAAATGCATCTGCAACAAATTTTTCCACAAGAGTCAGTTCACGAGAACTGAGCAAGATAAGGCTAGACAAAACCACCATAACTATGATCTAACAATACCACAAAAGGAAGAACTTTATTACAAAAATTGGGTTAAACCTCTAAACACTATCAATACATCAAGTTATAATAAAGTCTCCATCATGCCAATCAAAGAAGGAGAAGACCTTGTACTTTAGTTAGGAGTAAAAGCAATGAAAGTATAGCAAACGTATGAGAATGGCCCTTGGCCCTATAAGGAGAAAAATAACAATCTAGGAAAAAAAATAATTCCCATCAAGTAAGTAATTAAACAATAATTACAAGATTGAGATTTGATATATATACCAACCATCTAGAAATTTATCAAAGGTACCAAATGCATAGGCTAAAATAATATATTTCTAAAAGAACAAGAGTTGATCGGCCCAAAAAAGGGAAACCACGGGTTTCAGAAATTAACACAAAAGGCCATGTATAATTGAGTTTCAAACCGGAAATCAATTAGAGTATACACACAACATAAGTTTCGAAGCGAAGGCAGGAATACTAGTTTTGACCATTAACTACAAATATTTTCCAATCATCCAAGAAGGGTCAAAGTCTTACAGGCTAGTAGCAAACACGCGAGAGAAGAAGGGAGTTCTGTCACACCAGAGTATATAATAATGTCGTTGACAAATTTTATAACACTAAAGATTTGCAAACCTCCACAACAATACTAATGTTTGGTTAATTTAAAATAAATTACCCATTTCCCAAAGCAACCATAATTTAAGGCAACCCTTGGTAACACAGTCAACCGTCACACATAGATACAAACATAATTTCTATGTGACATTATCAAAACAAAACCTTCCGCTATGAATCCATAAGACTATCAAATGAAAGATTAGTTTTTTTCCTGAAGATTGATCACATTTAAGGAAATTTCCATCACAAAATATTAAAACAATTACGTGCATAAAAAATCACCAATATTAATTAATAGCGTTAACATTACTGTTGGTGCAAAATCACAGCACCCCTGGACGCTGATCAGACTTCTAATTTGATCGTTCGAAGCATGCAGTGCGATTGCACAACATGGAGATTTTCCCAAGTGTGGGACCTTGTGAAATTGGAAAAGCTCTCCAGATGAAGGGCAGCTCCTATTCCTCTGTTCAGATGCACCAATAAAATGCAGAGGTTTTACCACAACCTAATCTAATTTTCCAAGGAGACAGGGTAGAGAATGCATAAAAATAAAACATAAACTACGGAGGTGATGCACCGAGGAATTTTGGACACCTGGTTTGCCAAATTAAACACAGACCACATAAATGCAATACAACACCATGCACAGGTAACCAAACTGCAATAAGAGATCAAAAATGAAAGAAATGAATACATGAGAGGGTTTAGAATCAATCACAGACATATATATTGCTCAAGGGTTGATACAGTACATTGCAGTGGCCAAGAGGTAGAAAATGGCATTACAATCCATATGGGAGGCTTGAAAGCTCCAAAAATTCTCTTGCAAGCAGGAGAGGAGGGAGGATGTAAAATGAAAATGTCCAACCTTTTTTAGAGCCTCTCCTGGCCATTTATATGAAGAAAATGAGGGAGAAGAGAAGAATTCGGAGCTCCCCCAACTACCTCCAAGAACTCACTTAACTTCAACAACCATGGCGGTAGGTAAAAACTCAACAAACTCAAAAAAAGGTGAACTATAACATTCCGCGTCAGGATTTTACACCTGTCGGGTTCGGGATTCCCTTTTGCATTTACATCGGGCTTGGGGTGATGGCTCGACATGTTGCTTGATGATTGCGTTCTCCCGAAACCTGCTTCCTCCGTGATTTCTGAGCTTTCCTTTATGTCGGGGCGGAAGATGAACTTGCATGAGCATCGGGTTCGGAGGGGTGCTCGACATTCTTCTTTTTCATGTTTTCCCGACGTGCTTCCCCGACGCCGAGACCCAATTTCTTTTGCGTCAGGTTTTGGAGACCCCCCGACATATCTTCTTTGATGTTGGGTTTTGGAGACCCCTCGACATATCTTCTTTTATGTCAGGTTTTGGAGACCCCCCGACATATTTTATTTGATGTCGGGTTTTGGAGACCCCCCGACATGTTCCTTTTGCGTGTTTCTCCAGCTTGTTTCTCCGAAGCCCGATTTCCCTTTGTGTCGAGGGTTTTCCATCCGTTGTGACATGTCCTTGGGCCATGCTTCTCCCCCTCCGAAACCTGATTTGATTGTGTTTATCTATATTTACCCGGGGGGTAAATATATACAACAATTTGGCGAACTCACGGGGTTACCTGCCTGCTAGGTAGAAGATCAATGACCTTTTAGCGATCCATTGGGCATGGAGTCATAAGCAATAACCTGAAACTGATATGATATCGCAACTCCTTCTCTGAGAGCACGCTGAACTATAGAAAACCAACCCAGGAGCAACAAAACCTGTGCCAAAGCACTTAGGGAAACTGAAACCCAACTACAACAAGACAATGTGCATACGCACTTAGAGGAATTGAAATCTAGGCTAATATTTACAAGGGTAGAACTTTTCTCTCTTCAGTAGCAATGTTTAAGGTAGATTCCGTTGACCGGAATTAGGAATTCTTCTCCGTCCAATGTAGACAATTAGAAGGCATTGCTATTCTTACATTCCATGACCATGTAGGGGCCACTCCAAATGGCATCAAACTTGGAATGCCTTCCTGGTTTTGCCTGATCCGCATCCCATTTCAGAACTAAGTCTCCTTCTTGGAAGGTCCTTGCTCTTGCTTTCTTATCAAAACATCTTTTCACTAAGGCCTGATCTTTCTCAATTGCTTGAACTGCATGTTCTCTAATTTCTGCCAATTCCATCAACTCTGCATACCTAGCCTCCATTGGTTTGAACTCAGCTAACTCCAACTACTTTATGAACTCCAATACAGGCAGTTCTAATGATATAGGCTATACTGCCTCTTCTCCATAGACCAAATTGTAAGGGGAATTACCTGTAGACCTCTTTGGTGTTATTCTGTCAGCCCATAATGCTGATTTTAGCCTGGTATGAAATGTTCTTTGATTTTCATCCAGAGTCCTGATGATTTTTAACAAATTTTTGTTCGTGGAATCTTCCTGTCCATTACCTTGCGGGTAATAATTTGAAGAGGTACTCAAGTATATTCCATTCTTGACAGCCCATTCTATAATCTTGGAACCTACGAATGCCAATGCATTGTCTGATATGATAGTGGCCAGCACACGAAACCTGGTCACTATTCCTTCATAAAACTCTAGTATATTAGACTCGTTTGCCTCTTTGAGCGCTACTAATTCATTCCATTTGGTGAACTAGTCCGTTGCCGTGAGAATCCACTTGTGGCCTTGGCTTGAGTTTGGATTGATGACCCCAACGAAGTTTAATCCCCATTGCATAAATGGTTGGTCAACCAAGATTGGGTGCAATGGAAGTGCTGTTGGTCTTTCTTTTCCCGTGAAGAGTGCACATTTCTTGCACTTTCTTATCCATGTATAGCAGTCATTGAACACTGTGGGCCAATAATACCTTGCCTTCATTATCTTGAGAGCTGTTACTCATGGGGCAAAATTTCCTCCAGAATCTTCATCATGAAAATCTCGTAGCACCCTCTCAATTTGACCTGTCCCAATGCACCTCAATAGAACTCCATTGATGTCCCTTTTAAACAAAACACCATCAACAAGCACATATGAAATGGCTTGTAATCTAAAGTATCTCTTTTTTGCTTTGCTCAATTCTGGGCGGCATAGGCCTGTCTGTAGAAAGTTTATCATACTCTGAGTCCAACAAGAAATAGGCACACCATCACTTTCATGTTCTTGACCATCCTGCAATATCAAGGTAGTCTCTCTTTCATCACCTGCTTCAACTTGTTGACTCAAGGCTAGCTGTTCGCATAGTCCCTTTCCACGTACTAGTTTTGTGACCCTGATCTCGATGTCATACTCCATGACACGAGTTATCCATCCTGCACGCTTCTCATTCAGATCCTTGTTTAGAAGGAAGTCCTTGACTCCCGCATGAGAGACCAACAATTAGATCTTGTTGTTTGAGACTAGGTGCTTGAATTTCTTTAAACTCCTAATCACTGCAAGGACATGCTTTTCAATGAAAGAGTACCTTGTTTCATATTCCTCCAAGCCTTGACTGAAGAAAGCAACTGGTTGTTCTAATCCTCCTTTGTTCTATTGTACTAGGATTGCAGAAATTTTGTCTCCACCACCGAAGGCATATAACATGAAATCTTTAGAGAAGTCTGGATTGACAAGAATCATAGCTTGAGATATAGCTTCCTTTATTGCCTCGAAACTTTCCTTGCCTTCAGATGTCCACTTAAATGCCATGCTCTTCTTTAACATCAGCGTTATTGGTTTTACGAGAGCTGCAAAGTTTGGAACAAACCTACGGACAAAATTGATCCTTCCTAAGAAGCTTTGAAGAGCCTTCTTATGACTTGGCAATGGCAATGCTTGAATTGCTTCGACTCTCTCTGGGTCAATCATCAACCCTTCCTTTCAAACAATATGGCCTAGAAGTTTTCCCTCGTGAGCCAAGAATATGCATTTTTTGGGATTCAATGATACCCCAAATCTTCTACACCTCTGAAATACCTGCGTTAGATGAAAGAGGTGATCCACCACATTTTTTGAGAATACAGTGATGTCATCAAGATATATTAGAACTATTTTATTGATCAACCCCTTGAATTCCATATCCATTGCCCTTTGGAAGGTGCCTCCAACATTTGATAGCCCAAATGGCATCTTCTTGTAGGCATATGTCCCCCATTTGGTGGTGAAAGCCGTCTTGAATTGGTCATCTTCCTTCACCATCACCTGATTATACCCTGAGTAGCTGTCTAGGAGGGAGAATCTCTCTGAACTGGATACTATTTGCAATATATGTTCCATTGAAGGGAGCGGGTAATGGTCTTTGAGAGATGCCCTATTGAGGTCTTGGAAGTCCACACACAACCTAATTTCTCCGCTCTTCTTCCTGACCGGAACCAATTTCGCAACCCAACTTGAGTGCTTGATCGGGAATATAATGCTTGCCTCTATTAGCTTGTTTAATTATTTCTTCATTAGAGGCTCAATGTGAGGGTTGACTGGTCTCTGCTTCTGCATGATGGGCTTAGCATCTGGATCCAATTCTATGGTATGTTGTGCCAAATTTGGATTGAATCCTCTTAAGTCTTCATAGCTCCAAGCGAAGACATCTGGAAATTCTTGGCAAAGCTGTATGAAATCTGATTTCTCTTGCTCAGTGGCCACTTTACCAATTTGAAGTGTTTTTCCTTCCCCAACTGGAATTGGCTCTGACTCTTCTCTCTTGACCTGTATGTTAGCCTTTTCCTTACGGAACTGGTCGTTAGGGTTGAAGATAGACTCCAACGTTACTAAACCCTTAGGAAGCTTGTTTGTCCATAGCTACACCACTTGATCCCCATATTGCTGCTCTAGCCTATCTTGATTTCTAGTTGAGAATTCAGCTTCTTCTTGCAAGAAATTGATGATCTGTTGATCGTTCTCAAACACCTGCCAGCTTGTGTTGTTATCTAGAACTGCTGGCCTCACAACCACATGGACATGTGGCTGCATTTTTTCTCTTCTGATGTTGTCAACCACATCAAATTTTGCTCCAATTGCTGCGAGCCTATCTGCGGCTTCATTTTCCTTCCTGGGTATGGAAAAAATGCTGAAAGCTTTGAAATCTTTGATGAGATCCCATACCCTATTCTTGTAGCTCTTTAGCAGGTCATTCTTTGTAGCATGTTGTCCCCTAACTTGGTTGACGATTAGCTCGCTATCTCCAAACACCTGCAAGTTCTTTATGCCCCTTTTCCTAGCCCAATGAAGTCCATGAATCAAGGCCTCATATTCAGTTGTGTTGTTTGAACAAGAAAACTGGAAACGAAAAGCTAAATAGTACTTGACGTCTTATGGTGAAATCAACACTGCACCACCTCCAGCACCTTGTCTGCTTCTTGAACCATCGAAGAATAATTTCCAAACTTTTCTTTCATGTCTTTGTTCAGGCTGAATGATGTCGGGAATGGGTGAATTTTCTTTGTGTATACAATACACGCCCAATTTAGATTCTTCAATTTCCTTGTACGGGTCAAATTCATGACTCTTGTTTGCCCATTCGTCCAAAGTTAAATCAGGAATTCCCTCGACCTTAGTACCTACTTCTAGATCACTTGAACACTCCTCTTGATCAAAAGTTGAGCAATTTGCATTGATAGGACCTGGTACATAAGGCTCAATATGGAAATTGCCAATTGATACTGATCTGATTGTTGCTTTAGCTCCATACCTTGTCCTAAAAATCATGTGCGATGAATCTGCAGATAAATATCCATCGATCTTTGCAGTGAAGTCCCTTGATAAACACAACACAAAGAGTGGCGGGAGGTCAATTATAGACACATCTTGCATAACTGTAACATTAGGACATGAATGTAGTGTTAGGCTTAACCCTTTGATGACCCCAACTGTTCCCACTGCCATTCCATCTAGTTGCACTACTCCTTCCAGCATTGGCTCATACCTCAGACCCAGTTGATTTGCTATTTTCTTCGGCATCACTAAACTACTTGCTCCTGAATCTATCATGCAGTTGTGTACCAAGTGGTTTCCAACAATCAATGAAACATAGAATGGTGGAGGCTTCAAATTTTTCCTTGTCTGGCCCCCATCATGTTGCACTGCATTAGTGAGAACTTTCTCATGTCCCTGGTTTGATACATTTGTGGCAGACCAATTAGCCATTGCATCTTGCAATAAATCTCATTTCCCCGGGATCGCAAGTGATTCCCACGTGGAAATGTTCACATGTGTCTTCTTCATTTGCTCGATGATGTTGAAGGGGGATGAATTGTCCTTTTACTGTCCCTTACTCGGTGCAAGCTTTTCTGGAGCTTGAACAGGTGCATGTGTTTCTACAACAGGTATCTTAGGCTGATTTTGCACATTTGGAGTTATGTTTGGTCTACTGACCCCTTGTTGTGTAAGTGCGGATTGAGAAAAAACTGGATTAGACGGTTGTCCCTCTTCTATGCTTCTCTTCTTTGACCGTGTGTTGGCAGCCACGCCTTAGAAAGGACGTTGGTTAACTTGACAGAAGTCTTCCGTTTGCCAATTGGCCAATGTGGTTTCTGTTGGAGGTCCTTCTTGTTGCGTTTCTTGCTGCTGGTTCCCTTCTTGGCTTAGTTCTTGAGGCACACTAATGGTTTGCACCATCAAGGCCTGATTCAGTGCACCATTGAAACATGCTGACTGATTGTGAGGTAGATTGCAAGGGTAACACTAGTTGTACTCTTGTGCCATGTTGTTTTGCGTTGGAACCAAGGCTCTTGCGGATGTCGCTGTATTTGGATCATACGGCCGAAATGGCCTGGCAGCTTGAGGTTCTCCTTGGTTTTGGTTTTGATTTGCATCCTGAGGTGGTGGTGGTCTATTCTGTTGGTATGAGGGCCTAGCCTAGTACTGTGCTTGAGGCTGATACGGTATAGCACTTTGAGCTTGCTATCTTTTGATAGTCACAAGCTCATTTCCAAGGTTCTGCAGTTCTTTCATGACCTCCTACAATTCCTTTGAAGTATTTGAAGATGTGGATGCCTCATTACTGCTTTGATTTCTAGGAGTTGGAATGGGATTCAAATCTGGTGTTTGACTGGTTGTAGGATTTCCCATATCCGGATAGAGAGGCATTGGTGGCCTTGGTGCAAGCTTGCCAGCTTGGATCAAACAATTCTCTGCTCTGATCGCTGTGTCATAGGCCCCTGGCAGTGTTGTCCCTCCCATTGATTGGATCATCATGGCTATGTTTGAATTTATGGCCTTTAAGAAATAAAGGAATGCTCCTTCGGCAGTTGGTCTAATAGCTATTGGAATCCTGTCCCATGTCCGTTGGAACCTGAAGTTGAAATCTATCATTTGTTCGTTAGGAGCCCTCTTAATTGTTGTCAACTGTTCCAATAAAGATAAATTGTCTGCCATCTCCCCGTATTGATTGCAAAGAGCCAAACAAAGTTGGTTCCAATTCGTAATAGATCTTACTGCTAGGCTCCTAAACCATTGTAAGGCCTTACCTTTGAAAGATGAAGCCAAAAGCTTGACTGCAACATCCATTTCATTTATTTCATGGATTGCACATGCATTAGCAATATCCTGGATGTGATCGATAGGAGTAGTATGACTTTCTCCTGTGAAATAAGGTATATTCTTTAGCGCTACAACTAGAATTTGGTTCTGAGCATTTAGGGAAAGTGGACTACTTCCCGTGAAATTGAAAAAGGGATTCGGTGGTAGATGCGCCATTATGATTGGCCTAAGAACCCTGGTTGATGCGAGGAAAGGCCTACCAGGTGGAGGTGTAGACAAAGTCCTGTTAGGTGGAGATGGTGATCTTTGTGGTCTTCTTCTTCTCCTTCCTCTACCTGGTGAAAGTTTCAAGTGGAAAAATAGCCCCTCTTCTCGAGTATTAGACCTGGTTCAAATTCTTCTCATGTGCCTCAGAAACTTGTGCTGCTACACCGCTGAACTCTATCCCTTCGGAGTCGCCAGATGTGTTAGAGAACAAGCCTCTAAAAGGCTGGATTTTACCAAGTTACACACCAAACTTGACAGTATTGAAAATATAATTTAAAATTTGAAGGACCCAGAGGAGACAATCTTCAATCTGGAATTCAGCCCTTGTTGTGTAGCTGCGGATCCCCGAAAGCTACAGGCAGAACTTAGGTCATGCAATGCAACTCACAAAACCTGAATTGCCATGGTCGGAACTCAGGACATGCTCGACATCCCTCAAAACCCAAAAAGACTACTGTTGTGTATAGGATCATGCAATGCATCCCCTAAAACCTGAAAAGAATGTTGGGTCTGCTTTGATGTTTTCAAACCCCAAAAACCTGAAATCACTAAATACCTGAAATTTTGGAAATCACAATATAAAAAAACTAAAGATACCCTTTTGAGGATTACCTTCAGATCTACCAACTACTGAAATTTTGACCTATTTCAAGCAATTTAAGACCTTGAAAAAAGATTTCGGAGCTCAGCCCGGAAGGAGCAAAAATAAAAAATTTTAACACTGCAATTTCTTCAAGCCAAACTTCACGAAAACTCCTTCAAATTTTTGTGGAATGACCTCTAGGGTCCCACCGGGCGTGCCAAAACTGTTGGTGCAAAATCACAGCACCCCTAGATGCTGATTAGAATTCTAATTTGATCGTTTGAAGCATCCATTGCGATTGCACAACATGGAGCTTTTCCCAAGTGTGGGACCTTGCGAAATCGGGAAAGCTCTTCGGATGAAGGCCAGCTCCTATTCCTCTGTTCAGATGCACCAATAAAATGCAGAGGTTTTACCACAACCTAATCTAATTTTCCAAGGAGACAGGGTAGAGAATGCATAAAAATAAAACCTAAACTACGGAGGTGATGCACCGAGGAATGTTGGACACCCGGTTTGCAAAATTAAACACAGACCACATAAATGCAATACAACACCATGCACAGGTAACCAAACTGCAATAAGAGATCAAAAATGAGAGCAATGAATACATGAGAGGGTTTAGAATCAATCACAGACATATATATTACTCAAGGGTCGATACAGTACATTGCAGTGGCCAAGAGGCAAAAAACGACATTACAATCCATATGGAAGGCTTGAAAGCTCCACAAATTTCTTGCAAGCAAGAGAGGAGGGAGGATGCAAAACAAAAATGTCCAACCTTTTTCAGAGCCTCTCGTGGTCATTTATATGAAGAAAATGAAGGAGAAGAGAAGAATTCAGAGCTCCCCCAACTACCTCCAAGACAACACTTAACTTCAACAACCATGGCGGTAGGTAAAAACTCAACAAACTAAAAGAAAGGTGAACTGTAACATTCCGCATCAGGATTTTGTGCCTGTCGGGTTTGGGATTCCCTTGTGTATTTGCATCGGGCTTGAGGGGATGGCTCGACATGCTGCTTGATGTTTGCGTTCTCCTGAAACCCGCTTCCGCCATGATTTCTGAGCTTTCCTTTGCGTCAGGGCGGAACATGAACTTGCATGCACATCGGGTTCGGAGGGGTGCTCGACATGTTTCTTTTTCATGTTTTCCCAATGTGCTTCCCCGACGCCGAGACCCGATTTCTTTTGCGTCAGGTTTTGGAGACCCCCCGACATATCTTCTTTGATGTCGGGTTTTGGAGACCTCCCGACATATTTTCTTTGATGTCGGGTTTTGGAGACCCCCCGACATGTTCCTTTTACGTGTTTCTCTGCCTTGTTTCTCCAAAGCCCGATTTCCCTTTGTGTCAGGTTTTCCAACCCTTGGGACATGTCCTTGTGCCATGCTTCTCCCCCTCCGAAACCTGATTTGCTTGCGTTTATCTATATTTACCTGGGGGGTAAATATATACAACAATTACGAAGGAGAAATAATGCAAGTTAGGAAAAAAATAGAAGAGTGCCATCAACAATAATTCTGAGAGGGGGATTAGACCAAAACTATTCTAGTGTCAATGAGGTACTAGATTCGCACAATGAAACCTCGAGTTTAGTTGATCTGAAAAGCTAGTTATGGTTGTAGTTGATAGCGATGGTCAAGGTAGGTCTTGAGGATGGCCTTAAAATCCTAGAAATAAGACGAAGGATAATATAAGAGTCTAAACACGTGAGACGGAAAACAAATTGCACACAAACATTTTCATTCTACAAGTTTTAATACCGAAACTCTAAGCTGGCTAGTCCAAGCATTGATCACACTAATCCTACAACCTTTCTTTCTCGATGCCAAGAGGTTATCAAAGGGACTTGCGAAGGAGCTAACAAAAAACGTCAAAGACAAACTTGGGTGCTAGGGAGGGGCTTCATAGTTATCGTAAACTTACTTCCATGATATTGAAAATACTAGTTTGATCAACATAATAACTTGCAACTCAAACGCAGAGAAGAATTAATACATAAACAAACAGACGAAGGTCTATCACTCGAGCAAGAGAAAACATAACACCTAGAGGAGAGGGCACACGCATCCTTTCAACCAACATACAGACAAAAATAAAAGCTAAAACAAGAAGAAACAAGCAGAAAGGGGAAATCTCCCATTATGACATCAAACTGAAAAATCAATGCAAGGAAAAAGTGGTTTGATTTCACAATAATTTTAAATAAAATAACTGTAGAAAAGTGTAGAAATATCTTGCCTTTTTCTCCAGATTCAACATCATCCTCCTGTCTCTTCCATTACTTTGGACGCCCACCTGCCTCTTCCATTGCATTAGACGCCCTCCCGAAATCCCACACCCAACAAAACATGCCAGACTATAGAGGAAGCCAGTGGAAGCTGGAACGTGGGAGGAGAAAATATTGAAAGGAAGAGGGTTCGTTGCAGGAAACAGGAACAAAATTGAGCAGAGGGAAGTAAAATAGCACCCAAACATACTTCCCTCCTTCCAAGGGCCAGTAGTGCAAGAAAAACACCCTGACAGAAAGGATTTCTATGGCCTCTCTGCCCATGCAACCAGGTCAAAAGACAGACTGGAATAGGTGCGGACATCCATCCATGCGCGCAGGGTAAGAAGAGGAGGATTTCCCACAAAAAAAACCAACAAGAGCCGGATCTAAACAGCTGCCACATTTTCCAGCAAGCTCATAAATGTAAAGAAAAATGTGTTTCATGAATATTCTGATATGAAACAGATCCACGCCTATGAGATTCTCTTCCATGAGTTACATCGTAAAACAAGTAAGGTCTCAATAGAGAATCTTTGCAATAAACTTTATCAGGTCTCCTGGTAACACTCTTACTATCACATAGTCGATTTTGATAAAAATATCTTGAAGGAGAAACCCGAATTTGACGATGCATTTGATACTGAATAGATAACAACATAGTTGGACAACCTACTTGTTGGAAGCGCTCACAAAGGCTTCTACTATACTACAACATGCCTGCTGCCTGGCTACTTACTGTTGCAGGCCGCTGCTATGGATCCCTGACAAGAACACACCTCGCAGTACCCAATGAAAGTGGAGGTAAGACACCTACCTCACTAGCTTTCAGCTTCATCTAGCCACCGTATCAAACCCATTACTGCACCCCACTATAATATTTTCTCTGAACTTCATGAGTAGGGAGGAAGGGAGCAGGAGGCTGCAACCCATTCAGAAGAATTTACAAACTTGACCACTTCCTTCAGCATCGAAGTGGAATAATTTTGCCTTCTAATTGATTTGGCCTTGCTCATCTTGTTGAGTTGAAGTGCTTTGGTTTTTCTACTGCATACTAGATCCTATGGGCACGAAGTGTAACACTTTGAGATCATAGGACAGGCTAAACAAAGCCACGGCAGTGACTCCGCCCTATAACTCTCTACTCTCCAACGCGAGCTCACACTTAGCTCAGTCCACGTTGACCCATTGCATCATCCAATGCCTTTGGCATTATGCTGGATCACGGGCTCTTCAAATTCTTTCCGAGGTTAGGGGTATCGGTTTTACTTTTCTCAGAGGAACTTTCCTGCTCAAGCTTGTCCATCTAATCCTGGCCATTTTTTCAAATACAACGACTGGGATTCACCCCTCCCTCCATGATTTTAAGACTTGAATCATAGTCGGGCTCCATTGAGTCGACCCATGTTTCCTTGCCATTATACCTGGAGCCAGTGATCCACAAGATAATATTTGCAGGCTACGACAGGGAGCCATGGCAGAAAATTAATGAGCCTACTATCCAATTGGTCCTGTCAGCAAGAAAAAGGAAGAAATATCTTCCACAGTCTCACGCCAAACAAGAATTAAGAGTTCATTTAGGAAGTGACAAGAAATGTCACCCATCCGCCAGCTAACCATAGCATAAATTTTATTTTATTTTATTTTTGGAGCCCCACGCTTTGGGGACAGGCCGCTTGCCAGGAGAAACAAGGCTAGTATATAAAACATTAATTTTAGAAAATATCACGAGTCCATCAACATAAAAAACAACATAGTCCCCACCTTCAAAGGCGCCACCACCCAACCTCTCTCCCCTTCCACGTAAACCAAGGCTGGAAAACACTACTAACATGCCCAAATGCCTTGAAAAGGTTTTAATATTCTATTAGAACTTTTAACAACAAAATTCATTACACATTTCACCGATCAAAAGCATCATAAGCTCACTAGACGAAAGTTATAAATGACCCTTGGAAAGAAAAGCACACTTATGACAGAACGAGATGGCGAGACAAAGTGAAATAAGGGAAGAAACTATTCTAAAATAACTCCGCAATAAGGTCAAAGTCACCTGATGCTAAAAAAGGGAGCTCAAATAAAGGTTCAACGAAAAGCAAAGGAGGCAAGGTTGCAGAAACGAAATTCGATGCCCAACGGGGCATTACAATCTCCTCCCCTTAAGAAAGCATCATCCTCGATGCAACATAACATAGAGAAAAAGAAATGGTAGGCAACAAGGAATTGATAAGGGCGAAGGTACACTCTAAGTTTAAGATTTCAGATGCAAAAGCACGGCCGTGGGGTGGCCTTGGGAAAATTTGGTAGAAATTTTAGCTTTCAAGTTTCTGTGAAGATTGGCAGTTCTTTCTTGTTCATCATTTCATTAGTCTCTTTCCATTATCATTATTTCTAGTTTAATTTCTTTTAAAATTTCATCATTGAAGAGTTTTGGTTTATTCCTTATTGTGGGTGCCCAACATGAACTGCTAACAGAACACCCTATCAGGTTCAAAAGACACTACAGATTCACAAGCACACAAGTATATACTTCATGATTGTATTACATCACAAAAGGTTACTCAAATACGAAATAGAATAGGCACAATCCACATAACATAGTACTCGTCACACATCTATGACTGACATATTAAATACTTAAACAAAAGAGTACTACAATCCTCCAGACATTTCCTCAATCTACATCGATGAAAAAATTCACATAACACCAAACAAATGCTACAGGTACATAGGGTCCACAAGGGCATCAATGACATGTCCACGACATCACAACACATATCCATCTGACATGAGTAACACATACATCAAAATACCACTACCAAACATCACAATAACTCAACATATATCCCAGAACATCAACCATACACACAAATATCATATGCCTCCCTCAAACTCTTATGCCTCCCTCAAGTCTGTTATGCCTCCCTCAAAATCTTATGCCTCCCTCAAGTCTTTTATGCCTCCCTCAAACTCTTATGCCTCCCTCAAGTCTCTTATGCCTCCCTCAAGGAGGCCGGTTGACCCTATGGCCCAAGACACATAGAGTTTGAACACTCCTAACCCAAGTGACATAATAACGCGTGGTTCAACAACCCGCTAGTTATCTGTAACTCCTTGGGGCATACCCCCATACAATGAAACAGGGCCCTAGGTCAAACAATTTCATGGTGCATCCCATGACCCTATTCCACACATCACGATAATAGAACCAGCACAATAATCCAATCTAAGTGCCAAGTGGCAAAGTACAAGCCTTGGGCAAGGCGGTAAAAATTCCAAATTTAAAAGAAGACCCAAAATCAAGCAAAATAAATGGCCAAATAGCCATAGTTAGTATCAAAATCCACATGTTAGTGCCACAAACCAAGTAAATGCCCAAAATTGTAATGCATGGCAATCAAGAAAAGCTGCTGGTCCTTACAAAATAACGTAAAAAGCTCAATTTATGAATAAAATCAACTTATAATAATGTCACATTATGATAACTATGTGGCCTTATTGGCCACCAAGGGGTACTCAACGAGTTGCTAGCACTCGGAACATCGAGCCTCAGCTCATAAAATAAATATCAATAATGCAAATATCATCACCTCTATTTGAATCATCCCTCCACCACTTCGACAAGGCTAAACATAGTCATAGTTGCACTTAGGTTGCATACATACAACCACATAGGGAGAGATGAAATAATCACAGGTTGTTATCTACTAAACCGAATTTTGGCTCGAGTTATTGACCCATGGTACACCATTCCTCACTCTCAACATACACTTCTACCGATTTCCCTCAGGGTCGGTTAGTGTAAGGTTCACAACATAACATGTAACTACATTACTTACACAATGGTGGTACATATACAAGGTAGATCACAATCATACATTCACTGAGTGTAACACATCACTTTACCACATTCTGCACCCAAAGTGCAATCACCATATGATAGGGTTCATACACTCACCGTATGACCCCAAATCACAACATGAAGCATTACATATTTGCACAAATCATACATACGATGAACATAGTACATCTCAACATAACATCCATTGCTACATAACAAGGTGGTACACACATTTCTTCAAAACATGGTAAAAACATCATGATACAACTCATTTCTTTTAACATCAATCTAGTCATACAACACATTGATACACCTACATATCACAATAAGCCAGAATGCTCCAACACTATGTCATCCACATTATAATTCTTTTCACACATCACAAACAGTAATTCACATGTGAACTCTTCATAGAATCCACAAGAAGGAGAGAGAATACTCCCATCCTCAACATATCAACATGATCACAAACACGCACAAAGTGACATACACATCATGTGTGTTTCACAATATCACAATTACAACATCAATTACATCACGCTTGTACCACATTACTCTTCCAATATAAACCACCATCATGCAATAACATCATCTCCATGCAGTATCATCATCTAACACCACCACCACTCCAAGCTGGCCTAGAGGTTCGAGAGCATGAACCTATGCTTTGATACCAAGTGTAACGACCGAAAGAAAACACACACAAAAAACACAGTAAAAGATAGGATAATTTTTTATTTGACTTGCTTCCACACAAAACACGACACAATATTTCATCACAAATTTACAACCAACTCTGTGAACCACTTGTTACGTGGATGACCACAAGGTCAGCACGGAAATGTTCACACCCAAAAGGATAATACACTTTTTCTTTTTGACATGACAACATAGAAGTCCAACCACAGAACACACTTACAGTTAGGGCCATCTACAATGAGATATTCTTGAGGGTTATTTATTTTAAAAAGACATCTTGCAATTCTTAGCTTATGTTTTCAAGGAGGCTCAAGATATGATTCATACAATTCATCTTACCAAGCTAAGTTTATTCTTTTTACACTGAGTAATCATCTTTAAATCTTCTCTATTATGACATTTATTTTCTTAATTCGTTTATTTAGAGAAAGGGGTAATTTAATTCCACAAGGCCATCTATTTACACTTACACTACTATAACTTGTTCATGCCCATATGACAGCATGGGTTTGCGTTCAACATACTTAAGAGAAGAAAGACAAGGCACCTTGGAAAAAGGTTAGAGGGAGAAGGTTGAGTTGAAATCATCTTCAAGGCCTCATTAGCAATTACCAAGATATAATTGAAACTTAAAAACTTAACCAAAATTATTAAAGATTTTACTTAGGGTTTACTAAATGAGTTTTATAAAAATAAAACAACTTACTTTCCAATGGCTAAGAGATAGATTGCGTGGTTTCTAAATTGTTTTCTCCTACTTATTAAATTTTATTACCTTCCATAACTAACCATAGATTTCCTTTAAGTTTGTTTAATAATTTAACCATGAAAGGGATAGTGTTCACTAGTGTAGCTAGGGATATCAAGTTATATAAATTTAGTTAACAAAGGATAGCTTCATCTTTGATCACTTATGGAATTACATGCTCTCAAGTTGGTCACCTCTACACTAATCTATTTGCAATATAAATTTTAGTTTAACTTCTATAAGTACTAAACAACCCATTTTATTTTACTTATAACACACTATTACTAAGTCTTAGAAAGATTTAACTCAACATTTAATCGTAGGGGTAAAGTTTAACAATATTCATTTACGAACATGAAAAAAAGGTTACATCAACTCTTAGAATACTGATAATCCATTAAGGTCACTCAACAAGTGGTAAAATTTTTTTCTTATATTTTCAATGATAGTCAACGATCCAAGGTTCCAAAGTTAAGACGACATAATCCACGTTCCAAAAATACTAAGTCATTGATCCTCTTCTACATTTTCCACTAGATGTTATCAATAGTTGAACAATATAAAAAGGATTCATGCAAAAGAACTTCTCAACTGAGGTTGATCTAAAAATCTACAAGTCTATCCCTCATCTACTCGCAAAATCCATCTGCAAAAATTTTTTCCACAAGAGTCAGTTCGCGAGAACTGAGCAAGATAAGGCTACACAAAACCACCATAACTATTATCTAACAATACCACAAAAATGAAGCACTTTATTACTAGAATTGGGTCAAACCTCTAAACACTATCAACACATCAAGTTGTAATAAAGTCTCCTTCATGCCAATTAAAGAAGGAGAAGACCTTGTACTTCAGTTAGGAGTAAAAGCAATGAAAGTATAGCAATCGTATGAGAATGGCCCTTGGCCCTATAAGGAGAAAATAAACAATCTAGCAAAAACAGAATTCCCATCAAGTAAGTAATTAAACAATAATTACAAGATTGAGATTTGATATATAGACCAACCATCTAGAAATTTATCAAAGGTACCAAATGCATAGGCTAAAATAATATATTCCTAAAAGAACAAGAGTTGATCGGCCCAAGAAAGGGGAACCACGGGTTTCAAAAATTAACACAAAAAGCCATGTATAATTGAGTTTCAAACCAGAAATCAAATAGAGTATACAAACAACATAAGTTTCGAAGTGAAGGCAAAATATACTAGTTTTCACCATTAACTCCAAGATATTTTTCAATCATCCAAGAAGGGCCAATGTCTTACAGGCTAATAGCAAACACGCGAGAGAAGAAGGGAGTTCCATCAAACAAGAGTATACAATAATGTCATCAACAAATTTTATAACACTAAAGATTTACAAACCTCCACAACAATAATAATGTTTGGTTAATTTAAAATAAATTACCTATTTCCAAAAACAAAAATATTTTAAGGCAACCCTTGGTAACACAGTCAATAGTCACGTAAAGATATAAACATAATTTCTAAGTGACAATATCAAAACAAAACCTTCCGCTATGAATCCATAAGATTATCAAAAGAAAGATGAGTTTTTTTCCCGAAGATTAATCACATTTAAGGAAATTTCCATCACAAAATATTAAGGTAAATACGTGCATAAAAACCGACCAATATTAATTAATAGCGTTAACATTACAAAGGAGAAATAATGCAAGTTAGGAAAAAAATAGAAGAGCGTCATCAACAATAATTCTGAGAAGGGGATTAGACCAAAAATATTTTAGTGTCAATGAGGTATTGGATTCGCACAATGAAACCTCGAGTTTAGTTGATCCGAAAAGCTTGTTATGGTTGTAGTTGATAGGGATGGTCAAGGTACTTCTTGAGGATGGCCTTAAAATCCTAGAAACAAGACGAAAGATAATATAAGAGTCTAAACACGTGAGACCGAAAACACATTGCACACAAACCTTTTCATTCTACAAGTTTTAATACCGAAACTCTAAGCTCGCTAGTCCAAGCATTGATCACACTAATCCTACAACCTTTCTTTCTCGATGCCAAGAGGTTATCAAAGGGACTTACGAAGGAGATAACAAAAAATGTCAAAGACAAACTTGGGTGTTAGGGAGGGGCTTCATAGTTATCATAAACTTACTTCCATGATATTGAAAATACTAGTTTGATCAACATAATAACTTGCAACTCAAACGCAGAGAAGAATCAATACATAAAAAAACAGACGAAGGTCTATCACTCGAGCAAGAGAAAACATAACACCCAGAGGAGAGGGCACACGCATCCTTTCAACCAACATACAGACAACGATAAAAGCTAAAACAAGAAGAAACAAGTAGAAAGGGGAAATCTCCCATCATGACATCGAACTGACAAATCAATGCAAGGAAAAAGTGGTTCGATTTCACAATAATTTTAAATAAAATAATAGTAGAAAAGTGTAGAAATATCTTGCCTTTTTCTCCAGATTCAACATCGTCCTCCTATCTCTTCCATTTCTTTGGACGCCCTCCCGAAATCCCACACCCAAAAAAACATGCCAGACTGTAGAGGAAGCCAGTGGAAGCTGGAATGTGGGAGGAGAAGATAATGAAAGGAAGAGGGTTTGTTGCAGGAAACAGGAACAAAATTGAGTAGAGGGAAGTAGAACAACACCCAAACGTACTTCCCTCCTTCTAATGGCCAGCAGTGCAAGAAAAATGCGTTGACAGAAAGGATTTCTATGGCCTCTCTGCCCATGCAACCAGGTCAAAAGACAGACTAGAATAGGTGCGGACATCCATCCATGCACGCAGGGTAAGAAGAGGAGGATTTCCCACCAAAAAAACCAATAAGAGCCGGATCTAAACAGCTGCCACGTTTTCCAGCAAGCTCATAAATGTAATGAAAAATGTGTTTCATGAATATTCTGATATGAAACAGATCCACGCCTATGAGATTCTCTTCCATGAGTTACATCGTAAAACAAGTAAGGTCTCAATAGAGAATCTTTGCAATAAAATTCATCAGGTCTCCTGGTAACACTCTTACTGTCACATAGTCGATTTTGATAAAAATATCTTGAAGGAGAAACCTGAATTTGAGGATGCATTTGATACTGATAAAGATAACAACATAGTTGTACAACCTGCTTGTTGGAAGCACTCACAAAGGCTTCTACTATATTGCAACATGCCTGTTGCGTGGCTACTTACTGTTGCAGGCCACTACTGTGGATCCCTGACAAGAACACACCTTGCATCACCCAATGAAAGTGGAGGTAACACGCCTACCTCACTAGCTTTTAGCTTCATCTAGCCACCGTATGAAACCCATTACTGTGCCCCACTATAATCTTTTCTCTGAACTTCATGAGCAGGGAGGAAGGGAGCAGGAGGCTGCAACCCATTCGGAAGAATTTACAAACTTGACCACTTCCTTCAGCATCGAAGTGGAATAATTTTTCCTTCTAATTGATTTGGCCTTGCTCATCTTGTTGAGTTGAAGAGCTTTGGTTTTTCTACTGCACACTAGATCCTATGGGCACGAAGTGTAACAGTTTGAGATCATAGAACAAGCTAAACAAAGCCACGGTAGTGACTCCGCCCTACAACTCTCTACTCTCCAACGCAATCTCACACTTAGCTCAGTCCACGTTGACCCATTGCATCATCCAATGCCTTTAGCATTATGCTGGATCACGGGCTCCTCAAATTCTTTCTGAGGTCAGGGGTCTCAGCTTTACTTGTCTCAGAGGACCTTTTGTGCTCAAGCTCGTCCATCTAAGCCTGGCCATTTTCTCAAATACAGCGATTGGGAGTCACCCCTCCCTCCATGATTTTCAGACTTGACTCATAGTCGGGCTCCATTGAGTCAACCCATGTTTCCTTGCCAGTATACCTGGAGCCAGTGATCCACAAGATAATATTTGTAGGCTACGACAGGGAGCCATGTTAGAAAATTAATGAGCCAACCATCCAATTGGTCCTGTCAGCAAGAAAAAAGGAAGAAAGATCTTCCACCGTCTCACGCCAAACAAGAATTAAGAGTTCATTTAAGAAGTGACAAGAAATTTCACCCATCCGCCAGATAACCATAGCATAAATTTTATTTTATTTTATTTTTGGAGCCCCATGCTTTGCGGACAGGCCGCTTGCCACGAGAAACAAGGCTGGTATATAAAACATTAATTTTAGAAAATATTATGGCTCCATCAACATAAAAAAAAACATAGTCCCCACCTTCAAAGGCGCCACCACCCAACCTCTCTCCCGTTCCACGTAAACAAAGGCTGGAAAAGACTACTAACATGCCCAAATGCCTTGGAAAGGTTTTAATATTCTATTAGAACTTTTAACATCAAAAGTCATTACGCATTTCACCAATCAAAAGCATGATAAGCTCACTAGACGAAAGTTAGAAATGACCCTCGGAAATAAAAGCGCACTTACGACATAACGAGATGGCAAGACAAAGCGAAAGAAGGGAAGAAACTATTCCAAAATAACTCCACAATAAGGTCAAAGTCACTTAACGATAAAAAAGGGAGCTCAAATAAACGTTCAACGAAAAGTAAAGTGGGCAAGGTGGCAGAAATGGAAGTCGATGCCCAATAGGGCATTACAACCTATAGATAAGCTCAAAGACGTTTATTATATTTGTTATGGCTCATCTATTCAACAACATTTTTGAAGGGTGTATTTACTGTAGCTATTAAAAAAGACAGATGACTTTTTCTTTTGATTAATTTAAGATTATTTTAGTGTGATAACAATGTGGTAGTGTGGGCACTGCTTGTTTAATTTACACTTGTATGTACATTTGAGTTGGTCTAATGTATATTTGAGTTAATGTAATGGAGAAGAACTTGTGCTTAGGAAAGATAAGTCACATACTTGAATCCCACACAAGTTATGATATGTATTTATTGTATTTAAATAATAGTAGGTGACTCTTCCCTACTAGGAGTACAAGGTGGTGTCATTTATTGTAAGCCGCCTACAGACCCATAAATAGGTCATGCAACATAATGGTCTAAAAAAATGTTATTTTAATATTATTATTATTAATGTCTAAAAAAGATTCACTATTTAATCATTTTACATGTGAATCTTTAATCATTTCGCATATAGAATCTAATTACTATTATTTTTTAATATCACAACACCTACGTGAAGCATTTATATTATGTTGAATTTCTTTTATTACCCTCCCACCTTGACATGGGATGACCTAAAAATGTATTGTTAAATTATAATTAACATCATTTTGTAAGCACATAAAAAATATTATTCATTTAATAATTTGTTAAGATTGATAGTATTCTTAATGTATAAGGGTAATAGAGTCATGTTTTAGGACTTAAATTTTTTTCATTATTTTAATGTCTCTTCAATTATTAAAGTGATATACAGTCAAGATACTAACCACTAAAAAATATATGCACCACTTATTTACTTTCTTTTAGAAAAAGATGTTGAAAATCATAAACTTATATATATGTAAAAAATAAAAAATGAGTGTAGCTGCAAGAATTATAAATATGACATACATATTACTAATTAACATAACAAAACAAACAATGTAGTGCAATAAGTCTTAAATATATATGAAATGCAATTCTTATTCATTAATTGTGAATACGGATTGCGTAAACATGTGTACATTACTCTTATTCTAGATGAGACACTCAATAACTCTTAAATTGTAATTTTAAATCTCATTTATAATAAGAAAATTGTATTGACTCGTTTGATAATTGACTATGTATCTAGAATTAAATATATTTTTATCATAAAAGGAAAATTTAGCGGCAGTTTAAGATCAAAAAAATATCGTTGTTTAACTACCTTTCAATTAATTGTTAAAATGACAATTAGATCCTACAATCCATCAAAAAGATAATGTATGACACAGTTTTTTTATCTTTTTAATTATAAGTGCTAAATCGTACACTTGTGGATCTTTATGATAAATTAGAGAATTATGTTAAGCTAAAATTATATCCTACTTATAGATTCGTGAATTATAAAGATTAAAAAACCAAAAAAATAAATATATATATAAAACATATAAGAAATATAAATACTATTAATTAATAGTGATAAAGGATTGGGTAATAAATTATAGAACATAAAACTTGGGAAAACAAAGAAATATTATTCCATCATTAAAGGAATCCATCTTGAATTAATTTTATAGGAAGGAATTAAATACTAAATAGTAAAAGAAAAATATCACTTGATATCATCCAATTATTCATTATATTTAGCTATTCTCTTAAGGGTGACAACTTTTAGGAGTTTTGTACATTACATATTTATAAAACGATACAATAAGGGTAGTTAGAACTAGAAGTAATTTTGAAAGGTAATGGCAAAAATTTATTCAATCTTCCAATTATATGATAGTTTAACTTCCACTTGATATTCACAACACTTAACCATCTATCTCTAATGATAAAAAAGAAATATTAGTTAATGGAGGTCACATAATTGAGAACTATGACATTGTAAGAAGACAAGAGAAAAGAGTGTCTATATAAACCGAATATTTCACTTTTCATCTTTCATACTTATTACTAACAATTTCTGTTCTGAAAATAAAGGTCATTGATTAATCTATTTATTGAGCACGTTCTTTAGAGGAATTTCTTGGTAATGGGATGTGATTATTCGTGTAATCATTGTGGATAAGAAACACTACTTAGAGAGAACATCATTACGTGGTCTTAACCTTGGTTGTCCTTGCACTAGTTGTCCTTGTCCCTTTATGTCTAATACATGTTACACACTTAACACCTTGCTAGCATCTCACCACTTGGTACCTTGTTCATCCTCTTACCTAATTGATGACACTTGTATTTACCTCGCATGAAAATTTTGTCTCCTTGGACGATGCCATTACATGGTGTCACCGTTAGGTTTTTCCTAGCCAACGCCATCATTCAGAGGTGATGGCATTGTATATATAGTCACTAAACCCTTATATTTATGAAGGAAGGAAGCAAAAATCATAGGTACTACCCTTTCCTCTGCTCTCTTGTACCAACTTCCCATTTTCTCATTTTTCCAATGGTTCTTCTTGCATTTGACTTAGATTTGATTGAACTCTCTTCTTATTAGTTGGATTGCTTGCACTACTAGGTCAAATATAGTGATTCTAGGATAGGAAAGATGTTCTCCTTCTCCAACCAATAGCAATTCTATCTTGATGTGCTTCCCTTTTTTAGATATATATACATCAAGTATGTTCTATATCTCTCTTTTTATTTTTTCATAGATTACTTCATTTCCCTTCCCCATTTCTCTATGGTAGCTTAGTTTTACATACACATTGATTTTAGTTAGCATAGTTCTATTATTTCCTCAACTCCTTAACTTTCCCTTAAATATATTTCAGTTATATTGTGCTTGATTTTCCCATCCTCTTATAGATATATGTCATCTTGCTCCCTTATTTACTGATATCATAGATGGTTAATCTCATCTATCTTGATTGTGGGCCTTAGAAACCATAGGTTGACCAAGTCTAGAGGTTACTACCCTCTGGATATGCCACCTTAGCACTCAATGTAGATCATTTTAAATCACTAAATTATTCTCCAGTCTATTTTTGTCTCCTTTTTCATTACCTCATACCCTAGTAAAATTGAAGAATTAGGAGTGCAAGCCATTGAGAAAAATTGTTGGCCCACCATATAATATGGTGAACCCAACGTGAAAACTATATACCTTCTAATCCAATATAGTTTGTTAAAAGTATCCATATTTGAATTTAACTTAATTTTAGATTTCTAAAATTCTAAAAATCTCAAAAACTAGTCCTCATAGACACCATCGAACAGGGGATATCCTATATAATCTAGCATTATTTTTTCAAAATGATATCGAACCATGTGTGAACATGATTACACATTCAATCCATATTTCTCTTCCAATTTTCACTCGTCATGCCATCGTCCCCTATGTAAAATTTTCTATACAGTTAATTGTGTTTGTAAGATCTATCTCGGGACTTTATCCTGACTATATCACCACTCCTTTATGGATTACTTGGGCCTATGGTCTTCTAATTCTATTTTATAGACATTCCTTTGGTCCTAACATCATGAAGGTGAATACCCTTTTTACATCGAATGTTGTGTCATAGGAGCACATAGAAAGAAGACTTATACCTTGAGAAATGGACCAATAGAGGATGAAGAAGAAGAAAATAAAAATGAGAATATATTTGATCATCCTTGTGAGATTAAAAAAATTCCCTCATAGTCTCCTCAATACAAGGATGAGTCAGAAAAAATGATAGAAAAACATTTTCTTAAATTTGTCTCTAAACAAGCTGACCATAGGATAGAAAAAGGAAAATGTCCGGAAGAAATTTCATATGAGAATACCTCCAATGTTGACCCTACTAACCTCATTCACCATATTATTGATAGGATCATTAAATAACAATCCAATACTATGGGTCAATGCCTTTAGATGCAAGCAAAAATTGATAAATTAGTGAATTTCCATAAAACGAGATATTGGGGCACAACGCCAATTCATTTTCTATATGGGCCTAATTGGGTTCCCATCACCCAAAAACTAAATTGAAAAATTCTTGAGAGTACTCCAAAATTAGCATTTAACACCTTACATTGAGAGCGTGTATATTGGTGGAATTGGTCCTTCTATCTCTTATGACATGTTTACTAATCACACACTTCAATTCATGGAATTTAATAACCTTTACACAAAATGGATGAAAATGAATTCATATGTTGCAAAAAAATCCTAGCTAAGAAAATCATTAAAGATGATCTTGATTGGTATCACACTTTACCACCTAATTACATAGTTGAGCTAGAATCCTTGGTGACAACCTTAGTGAATAAATTTCATGATCATGATCTACTAAATAACAACATCAATGCTTTAATTAACCACCAACAGTTTGAGAATGAATCAATGCAATATTTTATCAACCATTAGAAGGCCATATCTACACGATAAGAACACAATATGCTTAATGATAGTCTCTTCCAAATTCTCTTACGAGCCCTTGAACCTCATCTTCGATAAAAGGTGGGGTTCTTTTCTGCCATAGGTCTTGAAGAATCATTTAAACAAACTAAACGTAAATATTATCTTATAAGATAGCTTGATAAATATTCTCCTAAAACGTAATCAAACAATTAAATCCAAATCCTCTAGAATCGTAAGAACAAGAATGTGACAAAATCCAAGGTCTTTGATACACTTAATCCAGTCTCTTCTTTGAATAAGAATATTGTCAACATTGATAAACAAAATAACAACAAGAATCAGGGTAAATATCATGAACCATTGAGTAGGGAAGAGATAAAACATTGCTAAACCTAATTTTTTTACCGAAAAATCTTGGATCCTTCTCGACATGTTCTTCATTGGCAAGGAAAAAGTAAATTCCTTTGGTGGCATGCTAACTGGGGTCACTATCACAGAAAGTTTTGTGCGATATGAATGGTTTCCATCAAATTTTTCCAAGGTCCCCAATTTGAATATGATACCATCACGCAGGAGCGCTTGATTAAATAAATCAAATACCATGACATGGCTCAATCTAAATATCCTCACAAAGCTATCAATGAATCTAATGAGAAGCTATAGGTATTATCTAATCCCATACCTAATCATAATGTTGCTGAGAATTCTAAGAAGAAAGAAAATGTTGCATCTAATGTAGTTGACTAGGAATTTCCTCTAGAAAGTATTGTTGTCATTAATGATGTCAATCATGTCATAGATTATGTAGAACCAAAAGATCCCAGAATGTTATATCCTCATACTCACAGAGTTATATAATGCTATATACCTCAAAATAGGACTTCCCAAAGTAAAAAATTTCCTCCTCCAGATGTCATTAGCCATTGTAGAAATTATTTTACAGGGTAAATGGTGTTTGAATCTTTTTATCTAGCTATCGATTCCATCACCCCTTGTGAAAATAGAAATTTCAAGGGTGATGGAATAAAAGATAAGCATAATACCATTTTAATAGGTCTCCCTGATCACACCTTCATCTTCTGGCTCTATTTATGAGGACTCCCAACATGCTCACCCTACTGCACAACTCAAAAATGATGAGTGTGAACCTGTAGTTCTAACATCTTCTTGCATCATTTCATTTACTGACTCATTACTTTTATTTGATTTTGGAAATGGATTTTAGAACTATTTAGATACTATATGGATTCATTATGGATCATTGATGACACTTGTGGTGATTTGGGCATGTATCACCAAGCTAGGATTATGGGTCAATAGCTTAGTTCTTGATTTCTATGGTTTTGCATATTAGTAGGTTATGTTACAGTAGTTTTATTTCTTATATGATGGATGGACGTATGGTTTTTTCGTATTATTGGATATCATTGGGTAATTATGGCTAATTGAATGTTTTCATGTAGTTCTTAGATGCATTTGATATTTTAGGTGAATATAGATATATGCATTTACTGATTAGCCATTTTAGACTGACATTTATCATGGTATAGTTTATAGTGATTATCCATGATTGATTCATTGATGTTATTCAAATTTATATATTTTATCGAGAAGGTTTCTTTAAATTTTTTAATTGAGTGTGTAGATTACAGGGAACAAAGGAGAACGTGGGATTTAAGGTAGCACCTCAATTTACACAAGTGACTAACTAGGTTGAGTCATTTAGCCATGTATTATTGTGTGTATCTTTGTGTTTGTATGGCATATTCGTGTTTGGGACACCATGGGTGTTTCCAAATTGTAATTATGTTAATTGTTATTTTTTTTAGTCTTTTGATGAGCCAGATTAGGGACCTAATGGTCCCTACATGTGTTAATTATATTTTGGATTAATTAATTTTGTTGTTAGTGGTTAAGGACCACCTAATTATAATTTTGGTGGCCCCCACCACATTTTATTTTGAGTCACTTTACCCAATCTCGAATATGGACTAAATGTGGGACCTTTAGGGACCTCTTTTCACTTTGGGGGTATCCCTTAAATGAAAATGATCCCGTTCAACCCTACCTATGGGTAGGGGGCATCTTTTCAAGTTCAAATGGGATTTTCCCTCCCATTTGATGCCTCTCAAATCACCATCTTGTAAGAATGATTGGTTTTTTGTATTTTCTTAAAAGTTGTTGGCTGTTGGATTATTAGCATTTTAGGGAGTTTGGGAGATTACCACCAAAATATGTTATGTTTTACACTCATTGTACATTTGGGAATCTTTTGTTGGGAAAGGATATGGTTGATACATGTAACCATCTCATTTGTGAGGATTAGTGACTTATTGTTTTTTTTATACTCCCTCATGGAGAGCTTGGAGCTAGGGAGAATTTTTTGTGATTGAAGTTGGATTGTTATTTTTTGATGTAGGCTTTAAACTCTTGTTTTTATTTCCATAGTATAATGTGACGAGGAAGAATGATTTTCGATACAAAGAATTACATGTTTTATCATGGGTGTTTTGTGTGATTGTTGTTCCTTTCGTTTTCACCAATTCATCCTACTTTTGAGGTGGTTTTTTGGAATTGTATGGGGAA
>CM034153.1:94036173-94220165 GCA_019776745.2 Taxus chinensis
TGTTATTCTTTATTCAGGTGCATCACATTCATTTATATCACCCTATATAGTGGACGAGTGTGGGCTAGCGGTGGCTAGGCAACCAGATAGTTGGTAGGTTGAGTTGGCCTCTAGGACTTAACTCGTAGTGGATACCTATGTGGAGAGTTATAGACATAATTTGGGAGTATTATCCACTACCTTTTACCTTCGAGTTTTTCCTTTCGGATCCTACGAGTTTTTTCAGGGAATGGATTAGCTTAAGTCTCATTAGGAAAAATTAGACTATAGGAGAAATATCATTGAGTGTCAAGATGACCTTGGGAATTCAATTGTTATCTTTGGGATGCAAAGTATTATTTCCTTGCCTATGATTTCTCCTAAGAAACCCAAGTGGATCATGGGCAAGGGTTGTCAATTATTTATGATTACGATTTGAGCGTGGTCTAGAGCATTTACTTCTTGATGAGAATGTAATATTGAGGGAGTTTTGAGTTGTATTTCTAAGTGAGCTTCCTAGTTTACCATCCTATAGAGTGATGAATTTCACAATAGACCTAGTACCAAGAGCAACACCAGTTTCTAGGGCACCTTATATGATGATGACTAAGAGCTTCCTAAGCTAAATATACAGCTAGAGGATTTTTTGGATAAGGGCCTTATTTTCCCTAGTGTTATCAATGGGGAGTGAAAATTATTTCTGTCAAGAAGGACTGTTCTCTTAGGATTTGTGTTTATTTTAGGAAGCTTAATAAGGTCACAATTAAGAACCGTTATGTAGTTATGAGGATTGTTGACTTGTTTGATCAGGTGAGGGGAGCCATAGTATTCTCAAAGATTGATCTCAAGTCAATATACCATAAGTTTCACATTGCAGATGAATACATCAACAAAAAAAATTCCCCATTCATTATGGGCGTTATGAGTTCACTGTTATACCTTTTGGTTTCATTAATGCCCCATTTATCTTCATGAACCTCATTAATGGGGTTTTTTGGACCTTTTTGGACCATTTTTTCTTTGTGTTTCTAGATGATATATTGATATATTCTTGTTCTCAGGAGGAAAACGAGGAACATTTGAGATAGGTACTACAAGTTTTGAGAGATCAAAATATTTTTGGGAACCTAGAGAACTGTAGTTTATTTAATTTAGTGATTCAGTACTTGGGTCACATCATTTCATGCGAGGGTATCTTAGTATATCCTTCTAAGATTAAATTCATTCTTGATTGGAAACTACCCTAATTAGTGATAGAGGTGAGGAGTTTCATGGGATTAGTAGACTATTAATATAGGTTTCTACATGAATTTTCTAGGATTGCACATAAAATTACTTATCTTCATAAAAAACTAAAGAAATTCAACTCGTCAAAGAAGTGTGAGTAGGATTTTAATTTACTCAAGGATAAACTAACCACAGAATATATCTTAGGAGTTCTAGATTCCATTGGATATTTTTTTGTTTGCACCAATTCTTCATTAGAGGTTCTGGGAGTAGTTCTCATCCTAGACTATCCAATAATTTCTTTTACGTTGCATAAGCACAAAAATTATAAGATTTACTATCCTACCCATGACTTAGAGCTTGTATTTGAAGTTCACGTAGTAATACCTTAGTGTCATTTCCTTTTTTCTAGGCCTTTCATTTTGATGACCGATCATCATAGCCTTCAACATATATTCTCACAGTCAAACCTCAATGCTCATCAACGACTATGGATGGAGTTATTATCTGATTATGACATGGATGTGTGGTATATAAAAGGAAAGGAGAATGTCATTTTAGATGCCTCTATTAGACGATGATAGGTGATTTCCACTATGACTCTAAATTCATACCATTAAGTCACAATTCTTCATCATATTCTAGAGGACATATTTTATGAGGGTGCTAAGAAAATGTTTGATTCACAGGGATCCTTAGAGGGTAGGTATGCAGAGTCTATTTTAGAGGAAGAAATTCTACTTTGGTTTCAGAGGCTTATATATGTGCCTAAGATAGGTGATGTTCACATCTTCATTCTTTTAGTGGCTCATCGAGCCCCATATGCAATACATCCAAGACTTAAGAATATGTAAGATGATATGAGAGAGTTATATTATTGGACTAGTCTGTGATGGGATATAACACAACTTGTAGCTCCTTACCTTGAGTGTTAGAGAATCAAGGCCAAGAATTCTCATCCCACAAGAATTTTATATCCTCACAACATTCCCATATGGAAATGGGACGTCATCTCCATGGATTTCATTAGCATTCAACCTATGTATTATATCATCATGATGCCACTATGGTCACTGTTGATAATTTGAAAAAGGTTGGGTAGTTTTCACCAACCAAGGTCACCTATAATTTTCTCGCCATTACCTAAGTGTTTACGGAGGATATTTTCATATTGCAGGGGATTCCAAAGAAAATCATCAATGACAGGGACACCATCTATAATTCAGACTTCTATACTTCCTTTCAAGCTAGTCTAGGAAAAAATATTAACTTCAGTTCAGCATATCACCCAAAGATGGATGGGGAGACAAAGAAGGTTAATCAAGTACTTGAGGATATATTGTGTATGCATGTAATGGATCAGAAAAAGAAATGAGATTATTACTAGCACCATGTCATGTATTCCTAAAACATAGTTATCTAAGTTCTATCAATATGGCTCCCTATCAGGATTTGTATGGGCGACCTTGTAGGACACATTTGAGTTGCGATAGCTTAGACGAAAGGGTTGTACTTGGGATAGCTTACCCTCATGATTTATATTAGTAGGTAGAGTCTTGAGTAGGCTAGAGCATGCCAAAAGGTGTAGACAAACACCAAGAGGACTGAACATCACTTTTAAATAGGTGACAAGTCTTCTTTAGAGTACGGGAACATAATATCCCAATCCATTTTTAAATTGTTCTAAGTATCACCTCATTTTGTTGGGCCATTTGAGATCTTGGAGGTTATAGGTCCAGTTGCCTACCACTTAGCTTTTCCACCATGCCTATCGTGAGCCCATGGTGTGTTTCATGTAAATATTTACATGATATTACTCATGGATTGTATTATTCTTCATTACAGATGGAGGATGAACGATAGTGGAGACTGGATCTCATGTGCATCCTAGATCACTGGAGATTGGACCATTAGTGGTGAGAGTTAGACTAGGTTCAAGTACAGTGGGACCAATATGATGAGACAACAACTACATGGGATAACGCTACACCATTTAGGGCTCGATATCCTTATCTATTTAAGTGAATTTTAGGAGGAATTGTAATTTTAGGAGAGGGGGATGTAGTTCCCACCTCTTCTTGCATCAGTTGATTTTCCGATTCATTGCTTTGATTTTATTTTTCACATGTATTTGAGCACTATTTAGATACTAAATGGTTTCATTATGGATCATTGATTACACTTGTGGTGATTTGGGCACATAGTGCCAACCTACCATGATGGATCATTATCTTATTTATTGCATTGTATTGTTTTGGATATCAACGAGTTGTGATACAATGGTTTTATTTCTTATATGAGGGATGGATGTATGGTTTTGTGTGTACTTGGATATCATTGGTTTATTATTCCTAATTAAATCTTGTCATGTAGTGCTTTAATGGATATGATAGATTGGGTTAATATGGATGTATGTGTTTAGTGCTTAGCCATTTCATACTGACATTTATTATGGTATAGTGCGACTGATTATACATGATTTATTCCATTATAATATTTAAATTGATATATTTTATTGAGCAAGTATGTTTAATATTTGAATTGACTTTCCAAATTACATGGTACAATGAAGAATGTGGCTTTCAGGGTGGCACCCAAGTTGTAAAAAAAACTGATTGGGATGATTCAATTAGACATGTAGGATTTTGTGTAGCCTTGTGTGTGTGTGGAATATTCGTATTTGGGATGCCATGGGGGTTTCCTAATTGTAATTTTTTTAATTGTTATTTGTTTTAGTCTTGTGATGGGCTAGAATAGAGGCTTAATGGTCCCAACATGTGTTAATTATATTTTATGTTAATTAATTATGTTGTTAGTGGTTAGGGACCACTTAATTATCATTTGGGTGGGCCCCACCATCTCTTCTTTTGAGCCAATTTACCCAATCTCGAATTTGGGCTAAATGTGGCAATTTTACGGACTTCATTTTAGTTTGGGTGTCTCCCTTACATGGAAATGAGACCCTTAGACCCGACCTATGTGTAGGGGATATATTTTCAATGTCAAATGGGATTTTGCCTCCTATTTCAACCGTCTCATATCACCATCTTGCAAGAATTTTTGGTTTTTGTGTTTTCTTAAAAGTTATAGGGTGTTGGATTATTAGTATTTAAGGGAATTTAGGAGATTACCTCCAAAATATATTTTATTTTATGCACATTGTATTTTTTGTAATATTTTGTTGGGAGATGATTTGGATCACACATTTCAACATTTCATTTTTTAGGATTGGTAGGACCTTTTTCTTGTCATTTTTACTCTTGGAGTTGGAGTTGGAGAGCATGGAGTTTAGAGCTAGGGATAAATTTTTGTGCTTGAAGTTGGATTGCTAGTTTTTGAAGGATGCATAATATTGTTTTGTTTTCCATAGTATAATGTGAAGAGAAGTAATGGTTATTGTTGTGGAAAAATCACAACAGCCTTAAATGCTTGCAATTTGAACGATTTAGCAGTAAGTGTGATTTGTAAAACATGGAACTATCCCAAAGTGTGGGACTTCGAGAAATGGGATAGATCTTTAGAAAAAGGTCAGATTCCTATCCTAACATAGTGATAACTACTCCAAACTATAGAGAGTTTTAAAATATAAGCCTACTATAAAGAGTTTCCAACGGGACAAGGATAGAAGGATTTCATAAAATTAAAACATACTTTAAGGTAATGTGATGTAGCAAGAATGAGTTTTGAATAACAAGAAAATTTGAAGAGGATTTCCAACACCACAAGTCAAAAAGCACCTATTGAAAATCTAGTTACCAACAAATACAATGTATTTTAATCCTGCAACATAAATATGATAATGCACAATAAATTAACTGTAATGAAAGATAAGATAAGATGAAATGAATGAGGGTTGAAAATCATCCACATATTTGTTTTATTTCTCTAAAAGTTGATACAATACATTAAATGGGTGGCCAAAGGAATGAACAATGATAAAAGGGGAGGTTTGAGCTCGAGATATTTCTCATAAACAAGAAATAAGGTAGGGGAAATTGCAAAGTATCCAAAAATATTTACTGAGCCCCCCCTTACATTTTATAGGATAAATTCAAGAGAAGAGAGAAGGGGAGTATGTTTGAAATGCTCCAAAATCCATCAAAAATCAATAAACAACATGATTATACTATACCTTGAGAAACAAGAAAGGATTTTCCCCTTGCTTCACTGCACCTGGGTATAGCCTTGACTCTTATAACTTCATCATGAAAATTTTCCCACAAAACACATTAATTTCCCTTCTCTGACCTTTCCATGTTGTAGAGATCGAAACTATCTTTCGAGTGACTTTAAGTTTTCTAAAAATGGAATACAAAGGAAGTTGTCATCATTTTTACATACGTTACTTGTTTGGGTATATCTTCACCTACCATCTTGATCTCTTAATTTTGGCCTCTAAATTAAATTTCTTACTAAAAATCCTTTCTAACAAGTGTAAAATAATTTTAAAAGGCCAAGGGATGCTCAATTTATTTCATTTTTTACTTTAGGCCACCATTTGAGTTTTCTCCAACCATGCGAGCCCAATATCTCATGTACTGAGCTCTTCATTAAATGAAACTCAACTACATTACATGCCAACTCCTTGCATAGCCCGGAATTTAATATTGTACTACCTAAGACCTACGAAATGGCCCAGTTCTAAATGTAGGTTGGTGAGGTTTTGCAAAGGATTTTGGATTTTAATGTTTCGGGCTTTTGGGTTTTAATGGTTGGGACATCTCCCACCTGATATTTTAGGCTTGGGTGTTCACTAACTCTTAAATGAAATCACGCCAACCCCCAAAATTACTAACCCCTGAACTTTGAAATTTTCAGACTTCGGGTTTTGTTAACTTCGGCAATCCTGCTCATCCCAACTTCAGACATTATAACTCACCGAGCCTTAAATCAGTGCCCAACCAATCAATGAACGCCACACTACCCAACTCACCTGACGACTGAGTTCACCCCAAAACCTTCTTCGAATGTCAAAAACATTAACGATTTAAAATTTTTTCTCATTTTTGCATTTACATTGCTAAGATCTCTGACACGTTACACCTCTGATGTTTGTAATTTTCTTACATCGGAGTCTCCTTTGAAATATCACATGAGCTGGAATCCTCAACTTCCTGCCATACACTTCCCAGCCAATTCAGCCCCACTTGCAACTCCAATGACTCAATATGGTGATCCATTCCTCTGCATGCATCATTTGAGCCTTCGCTCGACCGTTTTCATGTTACGAAGCTCGATGAAGAGCTCCTTTCGTTATGCCACCATCTCACCAAGACAAGCCGACCCTAACTCACTTAATTGAGATGACATCTTCTATTCTTAGAAACCTCTCAATCTTTTCATGCCTAATGTCAAGCTACTCGACCACCGTATACACATTGCTTGAGTGACCCACTGTAATCCTTTGTTACGATGCCTCTATCACCGAATCAGCTCTAGTTCTTTGACATTTATGTTACTACTGTATAGCTTTATGGGTCGAGTTTTTTAATTATTATGCTGACTCCCTTCATTCATGACCCCAATCTTCCATTCATGAGCCAATCCACAAGCTCTGATGAGTTTGTTCTTGGTGTTTTTTCGTTAAATCTTCATTCACGAGCTCGGGACTCGACCTCAAGCCGCCCAATGAGCTTTCTCCACCTTTTTGGCTAACATTGCCCCTTTGCTAGATTTCTATAGTCACTTCGAATTGAATTGACAACCTTGAATCCAACTTGGCGAGCCATATTTTCTCACTTCCCCTAGTACAATTCCATCTTGTCGAGCTATTATGCCTCTCCAAGGCCTATTTGAACAAATTTTAATTTTTTCTTGATTTTTTAATGAATTTTTTTTAATATGGAGGTTGAGAGGAAGCCAATACAGTGTTCCAGGGGAATTTTTTTCCTCTCCTACCTTTTCACTCATTTTGGTTAGATCTGGGCCCACACGGCCCACGTTTCATCATTTTTTAAGATTATCTTAAAGCTCAAATCCTAGAATAGGAAAAAATTCCTCGGTATGATTTTAACACCTGAATTCCTTGAATGTGTTGTTGATACCTTAGAAACTACATGTAATCCAATTTTATTCTTATGCACTCCTTATGGTTTGTAGGTCCTTTTAGGTCTCCGTTGTCCAATTTCTGTGGGGAACAAATTTGATAACAATTTGTCGACTCATGAGGACATCTGCCTACTAGATGTTCTTGTACCAATAGATTAATTACCTCCATTGGAAAAAAAATCATAGCTAATAGTTTGTAACTGATCTGACCCTCAAAATTTTCTCACAAATCCGATTGGAATTTTTTACCTTGGACCTATTATATTGCTCGCACTGCTAATATTTTTAAGAAAATATTGAAGTTAAAATTGTGAGAGTGGAAAATTGTCTTAATATGAAATTTTTACCCTTTCATCTCTAAAAAATTAATCTATTGGACTGAAAATGAACTTTTGAACCCATCTTGAAAAATGATTTCATCTAGTGTGGGCACACCACATAGTTAGGACTTAAACACCTACTTGTTTTGGACATAATGGAACTCTATTAAGGTTTTAGTTTCTCTCTTCTTCTGAATGTTCCACTTACGACATGTTGCTGAAGGTTACTTTCTAATTTTATAGAGGCACTAGAGAATGAAACTTTGACTATCCTTAGAGACTAAAAAATGACACTTATAGGAATTTTTCTTTTATATGATTTTAGTTGCTCTGCATTTTAAATCTCTTGAACTCTTCAACTATTTCCTGAAATATTGAGATTCCTATTTACAACATTTATTTTTGGAGGTACACTGACTTATGTAATTATCCAAACCTAGGAGAAAAAAAACATGTGTTGAATGCACTTAGGGAGATTGAAAACTAATCTACAACAAGAAAATATGTGTAATAACTTAGAGGAATTAAAATTCTAAACTAATATTTACAAAGGTGAGAATCTTCCTTTCAGTAGAAATGTTTAAGATAGATTCCGTTAATCAGAATAAAAAGTTCTTCTTCATCCAAAGTGGGAAAATGCAAGGCATTGCTACTCTTACATCCTGTGGCTATGTAGGGGCAACTTCATATGGCATCAAAATTGGAATGCTTTCTTAGTTTGGTGTGATTTTCATCCCACTTTAAAATCAAGTCTCTCTCCGAAAGGGTCCTTGCTTTATCTTTCTTGTCAAATGACCTCTTGATTAAGGCTTGGTCTTTCTCCATGGTTTACATTGCATGTTATATTATTTCTTCCAACTTCATGAGCTCTACATACCTAGATTCCATAGGCTAAAACTTGTATAGCTCTAACTACTTCATGAGCTCCAATGCGGGTAGCTCCAATGATATGGGCAACACTTATTCTTTCCCGTAGCCCAAATTGAAGGGTGATTTTCCTATCGACCTCTTAGGTGTGATCCTATCAGCTTATAAGGATGATTTGAGCTTGGTATTGTTATGTTGAAATCACAACACCCCTTATTTCTTCCATATGAAAGGTTTAAACATTCAATTTGATTCATCAAACATGGAGTTATCCCAAAGTGTGGGAATTTGAAATCAGGATAACCCTACATAGAAGGTCGTCTTCCTATTTTAACATAGTGCAAACTACTCTAAAGTGTAGAGTGATGTAGATCTAACACTAATGTAATGTTTTCCTAAGGAGACAAAATTAGAGAAAATGCATGAAAATTAAAACCTTCTTTAAGGTAAGGTGATGCACCAAGAATGATGTTGAATAACCTACAAAATAAAAACATCACTACCAAAAACATGTAATGAAAATACAACAATACACAATAAGCTTGCGTGTAATGAAAGTTCTGAAATTTTCAATATAATATAGAATAGGGTTTGAAGCATCCACAAATCTGATTGTATTGCTTTCAAAGTTGATATAATACACCACATTAGCGCCAAAGGCACAAATCTAGCATTACAATGTTCAATAGTGAGGTTTGAAATCTCTTACATATAAGAAAGAAGACAACGGATATATACTTGTTTTCCAACCCTTTAACATGAGCCCATCCTTACAATATATGGGAAGAATGAGAGAAGGGAGAGAGAGGAATTCAAAATATTGCTTCAATAACCCAAAAATGGATTAAAATCACCTTCAATAATGGTGGGTTCCACTTTAAAACCCATACCTCTATGTACCTTGGGTTATTGGGGAAGAAAGGAAGCCCATACCTTCATCATTTGGGTAGGTGAGAAATTTGGAAACATCCCTATAAAATGGTGGAAATTATTTCCTCATTTTTGTGTGGAGGACATTGAGAGATTTCCAAAAAGTTTAATCTTATGCCAATTTTAGCTCCTAGTCAAAATTTATTGCCATCTAAAGACGAGGGTTCCATACCGTACTAAATGCGAGTGGTTGATTCTATAGTTTTGGACTTCAACCCCGCATCTCACCCACTAAAATCTAAAATTTCAAACTTTCAAGATTCAAAGCTTTGGGCATCTTTAATTTGGAGCTTTATGTCACTGTTCACCTTTCTGAGCATGTAAAACATTTGAAATTCTGAAACCCCAAAGTCTGATATTTGTAGTTTGGGTTTAAGATTTCAAGTCATTATGTTCTTGCATTAGGGCTCAAATGTTCTGAAATGCTGAAACCCGAAATCTTGAAATTCAAACTTCAGGTTTCAAACCTTTGTATTTTCAGGGGTTTAGATTTTGGGATTTTGGGGGTTTGGGTTTCAGGATTTCATGGGTTTAGGCTTCAAGGTTTCAAGGGCATAGGTTTCGGGGTTTTGGTGGTTCAAGTTTCAGGGATTTGGGTATTGTTTATCTTCTTGGCACATGAAACCTCAAAAATCTTGAAATCTCGACTTCTAAATTTTTGACTTCGGGTTTCAGACTTATTTTTCTCCCTACATGGCACTATTCACCACTGGACCGTACTTCTAACTCTAAAATCCCAAATGTCTGAAGTCTGAATTTCAGAATTCAGATTTTGACATCCATTAGACCTTTTGAATCCGCTGATTCGTAATTCTTTTCCTGCATAATTTGAATTCTTCCCCGTCACTTTATGTTGCTTGGGTCATGCTAAAAATGTGAGTTCCCATGGTGGAATTGATCCCTCTATTTTCTTTGTGTGAGGGCATGTTGGTCTGATTTAACCAGAGGGGTAAAACCAAATAACATGTCATGTTCTTTGTTTTTCATCCTGAGCCCTCCTAATGATTCACAACAAGTTCTTGTTTGTGGACTCTTCTTTTCTATTACTCTAGCAGTAATAGTTGGAAGAGGTACTCAAATAAATTCCATTTCTAATAGCCTATTTTGTTATCTTGGAACCTAGGAACGCTAGAGAATTGTCCAATATGATAATGGCTATTAAACTGAACCTTGTCACTACCCTTCATAGAAGTATAGTATAATAGAATTGTTTACTTCCTTGATTGCCAGTCCCTCAATCCACTTGGTGAAATGATCTATTGCCATTAGGATCCACTTGTTACCTTGGATTGAATTTGGATTAATGACTTCGATCAATTCCAATCCCCATTGCATGAATTGTTTTTCAACTTAAATATGATGCAATGGAAGTGCATCTAGATTCTCTTTTCCGGTGAAGAATGCACATTTTTTACATTTCTCAATCCATGTATAGTAGTCACTAAACATTATGGGCCAATAATAACCCACATTCATTATTTTTAGAGGTGTACCTTGTGAAACTCATGTAGCACCTTTTCAATTTCACTTGTTCCTATACACCTCAATAAGACTCCATTGATATTCTTCCTAAACAAATTGCCATTAATAAGAACATACGGGGTGGCCTAGAGTTTGAAGTATCTCTTCCTTGTTTTTCTCATCTCTAGAGGGAAAAACTTGTATGTATGAAGTGTATCATGTCCTGCGTCAAGCAGTGGGTTAACACACTATCATTTGTTTGTTCCTCATCATCCTATAACACTAAAACAAAATCTTCTTTAACATTAAAACCCATTAAAATTCATTCTCCTCTTAACATTATGGTTATTGGCTTGATAAAAGTAGAAAAATATGTCACAAAACTGCAAATGAAATTGATTGTCACTAAGAAAATTTGGGGGCATTTTTTTGACCTCACATTGTCAATGCTTGAATACATTCAACCCTCTTCAAATCGATTTTCAATCCCTCCTTACCCACAATGTGGCCCAAGATTTTTCCTCCATGATCTAGGAATATATGTTTTTTAATATTTAAAGACACTCTGAATCCCCTGCATATTTTTAACACTTGCCTGAGGTGGAAGAGATGACTTGATGTGTTCTTGGAAAGCACATTGATTTCATCTCAGTACACAAGAATTATTTTTTTATCAACCCCTTGAATTCCATGGCCATATCCCTCTGGAATGTGTCTCGAGTGTTTGAAAACCTGAATTGAATTTTCCTGTACACATAGGTGCCCCATTTAGTGGTGAAGGTTGTTTTGAATTGATCCCCTTCTTTCACCATAATTTGATTGTGGCCTAAGTATCCATTTAGGAGAGACAATAGTTATGAACCAACTACCACATATAAGATCTACTCCATAGAAGGAAGTAGATAGTGGTCCTTGAGAGGTTCCCCGTTCAATTCCCGAATGTCCACGTACAACGTAATTTATTTGTTTATTTTTCTAACCTGTACCCGATTTATAACCCAACTTGAGTGTTTGATTGAAACACTAATCCTTTCCTCTATCAACTTATTTAGATATTTATTAATGAGAGAATCGATATGTGGGTGTGTTGGTCTTTGTTTTTACCTAATAGACTTAGCTTTCGGATCCAATTTAATAGTGTGTTGTGTTAACCTTGGATCGAAACCTCTCAGATCCTCATAGCTATAGGAAAATACATTTAGGAAATCTTGGAAAATCTATATGAAATTAGGATTTTCTTGTTGACTTCTTACTTTTCAAATTTTTATAATTTTACCTTCTCTAATTGAAGTCAGCTCTGAATCCTCCCCTTGTACCTGAATGTTCTCCTTATCTTTTCTGAATTGATCATTTTGGTTGAATATTGACTTTAGAATCACTATCCCTTTAGGTAATTTTTTCATCCATAGCTTTTCTACTTGATCCCCGTACTACTTCTCTAATATATCCTAATTCTTGGCGGATAATTCAAATTATTCCTCTACGAAATTGATGATCTGTTGATCACCCTCAAACACCTACGAGCTAGTATGGTTATCTATAACTATAACCCTCACAACTACCTTGATATAGGGTTATGTTTTATCTCTTTTAATATTATGCACCACATCAAATGTTGTCCCAATTGCTTCAAGTATGTCTACATCTTCATTCTTCTTCCTAGGTATTGACTAGATTTTGAACACTTCAAGGTGTTCAATTAGGTCCCCAACCCTATTCTTGTAGCTCCTCAGGAAATCATTTTTAGCATAATTCATTCATTTAACCTGATTCATGATTATCTCACTATCTATGAATACCTACAAGTTCTAAATGTCCCTTTTCCTATCCTGATGAAGTCCATGAATCAAACCCTCATACTTCATTGTATTTTTTGAACAAGAAAACTGAAATAAAAAGGTTGAATAGTATTTGATGTTTTGTGGTGACACAAGCATGTCACCTCCTCTAACACCTTGTCTGCTTCTTGAGCCATTAAAACATAGTTTCAATACTTCATTGTCATCCTTATCTTCTATCTTGGTGATTCTAGGGAGAGGTGGATTCTCTTGATGCAAGCAATTTATGCCTAGTTTAGTATTTTTCCATCTCTTTGTATGGATCAAAAGCTTGCCTTTTGTTTTCCCATTTATCTAATGTAAAATTTTGAATTCCCTCAACCTTAGTACCTATTTCTGAAATTTTGGAACACTCTTCCTAATCAAATTATGAGAATTTGGAATTGATCGGACTTAACACATGAGGCTTAATGTGAAAGTTTACAATGGGCTATGATCTAATTATAGCTTTGGCTCCATATCTCGTTCTAAGGATCATGTGAGACCAATCAATAGATAAGTACCTACCAATATTAGTAGTGAAGTCCTTTGAAAAACACAAGGTGGAAAGTTATGGCAAGTCAATTACAGACACATCTTATAGAAGTGTGACTTTGGGATAAGCGCGTAGTGTAAGACTTAATCCTTTGATGATCCCAACTATTCCTAGTATTGTCTCATGTATTTTTACCTCTTATTTAGAGACCAGTTCATACTTTAGGAATAATTGATTTGCTATTTACTTTAGAAATAATGAGCTACTTTCCCTCGAATCGATCATACAGTTTTGCACCAAGTTGTTCCGAAAAATTAATGACACTAAGAACGGTAGAGGATACAAATTTTTTCTTACTTGACCGCATTCTTATTGCAATTTATTGGTGAGAACCTTTTCCTGATTTTTTGATGATCCATTCGAGGTGGACTGATTGGCCATTGATGCTTGTATTAAATCCTAGCGTCCTAGGATTTCTAGTGATTCCCACATGGAAATTATTACTTTCCTTTTCTTCATTTGATCAATAATATTAAAGGGGGATGGATTATCCTTTTACTACCCCTTACTTAGTACAATCCTTTCTGGATATTGAAAGGGCATATGTTTTGTTGTAAAATATTCCTTACGTTGACTTTGCGAGTCTAGGGATGTTCTCACATTACTAACTCCTTGTGGTATGGCATGATTTTGATAAACAATAAAAATATATTGTGTTCCTTCCTCTATGTTCCTCTTCTTTAACCTCATGTTGGAAGTCACACCTTGAATAGTAGGTTGGTTAACTCCACAAAAGTCCTCCATTTTCAAATTTACTAATGTGGTTTGAATTGAAGGTACCTCCTATGTGTTTTTATTACTGTTTATTTTCTTCCTCACTAGGTTCTTGGGACACACGGATGGTTTTTACCATCAGAATCTGATTTAGTGCACTATTCAAACATGTTTCCAGATTGTGAGGTTGTTTACATGTTAAAAACCATTCATATTCTAATGCAAGGTTGTTCTGGGTTGGAACCAAGGCTCTGGATGTCGAGACTGCATTTGGATTATATAGTTTGAATGGCCTAGCAACTTGAGGTTATCCTTGGTTTTGATTTTGATTTACAGCTTGACCTGCAGGTCTATTTAATTCAAATGGTGACCTATTTGATTGATCTTGAGGCTTATATGGTCTTATTTTTTATTCGTGTTCTTTTTTATGGTTACTACCTCATTCCCTAAATCTTGTTTCCCATTCAATACTTCATATAGCTTATTCATTACCTCCTGAAGTTCTTTAGAAATACTTGAAGAAGTGGATGCCTCGTTGTTGCTCTGATTTCTATGAGCTGGAATCAGACTCAACTTAGGTATTTGACTAGTTGTAGGATTTCCCATTTCTGGATAGAGATGTAGAGGTGGCCTAGGATAAATGTTGCCTACTTGAATCAAATAATTTTCTACTCTGATGGCTATGTTGTAGGCTTCTGACAGCGTTGTTCCTCAAATTTATTGTATCATCATAGCTATGTCTTAATTTAGAGCATTCAAGAAGTAGAGGAACACAACATGGGTAGTATTAACTATTTTTGCACTCGTGAAAAAATGGGCAACTCAAAAATTTGTTTTCAAAAGAGGATATTGATGAAACGGACCTAACTAGAGGGCTTCATATAGTTTTCATTGTGTTTTCAGTTGCAGTAATTGAATAACTACATGTAATCTGTAGCTATGTGTGCTATTACAGAATGTAAAACCTCACATAGACTGTCATTCCATATTCATCTTCTACAAGGAAACATAAAATCCCTAAAGGACTAATGCATTTCCTTGATGAAGGAGGGAATCACAATTTAGGTGAAATGTTAAATTCAGGAGTAGAAAACAGAGTTGTAGTTAAATGAATGAGAGTTCATTATTAAGTTATAGGTACATCAAAACTCGTTACTTTTACATGTTTAAATACTATTAATCATGTGATTTAGTTGTTTATTTCATTATATAATCAATATTCAACATAAAAGTTGAATGCAGAAAGAAGTATACAAATCAGTTATACAAATTAATGTCATTTATTCACATGAAAAAGTTTAATCTTTCCCACACAAGCGATGGGATGTAACTCATAACTACTGAAGTATGGATTACAAGTGCATAAATCTTAAAGTAAAAGACTATAGAGGAAACCCATCATTACCTTGGGTTTTCTCCTAGTCTTCTTTATTCTGGCTCCAACTCCATTTTCCATCTTTGTCATCTAGTAGCTACAGTGTACCTGGAAAATGAAAGAAAAGGACATCAGTCATGAGCTCAGTGTTTAATCTATACTCGTGTACTATCAAACTTAATGCATGGATTTCCGAATATCAGAGGCATAAGGTACATCACGTAATAGTTGTAGAATTGAAAAAGTAATATCTTATAGTAGCATGTATGATTCCCAAAATCATGAGAGAAAAATAAAGAGAAAAGAAAATTCTAGAACATAGGTAGCCTAATTATTTTTTACCCATCAGTGTGTAGTTACAAATATAATTTTGTCAATTTTCTTCTAAAATAAATCTTTTAGGATTTAAATTTCTCAATAATTATTCTAAAAGTACTCATGACCACACATAGGTACAAATGACACAATCAAATACTAACACAATGATGATCCTTTTGTGACTTCTAGTAATGCTTTGTCTTAATTTCATAACTAATTCTGAAGAATATGTTCTTGATTACAAGACAGAAGATCATGTTAAATCTGCAATAAACATGATCTGTGAATCCATTTATAAAGATCAAACTAAATCCTACAAGAGATGTTCCAAGAACAATATTGTGAAGTACAAAAGGAAATATGAATATCAAGGATTTATTAGAATGATCAGTTTGTAAGAAGTAAGAGAAGGAACATCTTAGGATTCTAAATTGATCATTTTTGGAGGGATAACTTCATGAAGATTAAGCATCTTATAGATCACAATATTTTTTCCTTTAATATACAAAATAAGATGAAATTATGCACTCCATAACGAATTTATTCATCTTCCATCTTTACAAAGAGTATACAATAATAATCTAACCATCAAGAGAAAAAATGATGAATGTAAATTTTGAATGAATCAAAAGGGAAGATACAAATAGAATAAAGTAGTTTCAATTAACATGAAACATTGCTTGAATATACAAATAATGTAAAGGTGACACAATATTTTAAATTAAAAAAGTGGAAGAGACTCAACTCATAAGTAGCAAAGAAAGATAACATAATAGAGTACATAAAGTGTCTAACTTGTTATTAGAATAAACATTTATCCATAAAAAATAAGGGTTTCCATTATTCTGGAGTACATTTATTATATCTTCTGAAGAATAATGAAAGACAAAGATATAAGATTCTATACACATGCTTAAGGAAAACCATCCTGAATGTGAAAGTATGCAATAGTCAATAACAAACATGCTTGAATTAGACAAATATAAATTATGCACTCATAAGTACGCAAAATAATGATATTTGAATGATAGTTTAAACATGGTAGATTGCAAATGATGAACACAACATTTTCATAAAGAACAATGTTATAAGAGTTAACATGCATTCTGATGCAAGGTCCAGTAGGAAAAGTTAAACATGCAATTTTAGTTAAAGCTTTAGATCCATACTTTAGAAAGGAAGTTCAGTTTTGCAATATTGGCAATAAATTTTTTAACCACATGGTAAAAAATTCCTGAAATAATATGATCTCCCACAGTGCAAGAATGCAACCTAAAAAATTGGAGTGCCTCAAATGATAAAATAATGTAAGAGAAAAAACTTGGAGACACATTGTTGGAATTAGAAGTTTGTGTGAAAATCAAACCAAGTTACAGTATCAAGTTTGAGTGACAAGTTCATTCACATAGTTGGGAGATGGTATTACAAATAGTACAAATATAGAAAACCCATTTCAGGTAGATTTAAATGCACATATGGAGAAAAATCAAGGCATTTACAAGTTCCATTGAACAAAAATCAAAACTTGACTTACCGTTCAGACACACAGTTCAAAGTAAAATAGATTTACAAAATGGAGTAAACATTATCAGAAAATTGAGCTCTACATCTTGAAGGTCGCGAATGGAAACCTATAATATCTCAAACCAACTCAAATAAAAGAGAGGATCTCCAAGATCGAAGAAAACTCAATGTTGTAAACCCATATTTTGGTAAATCTCAAAAGAATCAAAATAGGAAACCATGTTTATTCATCTGAGAAATAAACAAAGTAATAATAGTCTAGGTCAAAAGCTACAAACAATAAGGAATAAGATCTCTTTATACAAACATAGAAAATGGAAACCTAGATAACATAGCATGAGGCTCAATTAAGGATAGGGAGCTAAAGCAACAAAAGTGTGACTAATCATTTACTGAATAAAAAATTCGAAACCCAGTTCAGAGATTCATTTGAAACATTACAATAACATATTATACACTCAACAACCATGAAAAACCTTCAATTTTATCAAAGAAACTCAAAGAATAAAGAGATGTAACTTACCAATTCCAAAAAAAGAAGCATGAAACCCTTATCACGGAAATGAAATCACAACTTAAAGAAAATTGAAGCTCCATTAATGGTGTAAAAGTGCAATAAGAGATAAGACACAGAGCATCAACCAAGGGTTTTGGTATTTTGAAAGTCATAGGTTCAAATACCAACAGAATAGGAAATGAAAAGAAATAGGAAGCCCACCTTCTATTTTCATAAATGTCTATTAAAAACTCCACAAGGTTCTCCTATAGTAAGAAATGAATGCAAGATATTTTTCATATCCTTGAGTCATGCTCGTAATGAATTCACTAGAAAAGATTTAAATCGTGAAGAATTTACACACATAATCGAGGTAAAAACAAAAAAAAAAGATCTCCAAGTCACATCAATGGCAGATACCTTTTAAATGTCAAAGAGGAAACAAAAAAGTGTGCTCATAAACTTCATTAAAGATCCATGACAGATCTCGAAGATCATCAGCGGCGGCTTATAAAAATTGGCCAAGGCTTTGCCAACCCAAGGGCTAGGATCAAAATGAAAAAATGATAACCATCAAGAATGTTTTGTCCCCTTCACTAACCAAGTGAGTGAACCTAACTCATCGCAAAACATAATGGTTAAAGGATCTATGGTTCATAATCAAAAATTATGCAAATCGATGTTCAAAGATCAATCACCAAGATCAATGCAAAGCACTCACAGATCGAATGATGGAGATTGGTTTATGCAATAAATCAAATTATTACCATCAAAGGCCAATCAATGAGACCTGAACTATCCCATCTTCCATATTCGAAGATCAATGATGTAGATCTTGTATTGATGAGGATCATCGATCATCATGCAAACCACCTTATCATCGTAGTTGCCAGTAAATTGACGATTTTGGATCATTAGGGAAAAAGATCAAAGGTCCTCATCAAATGTAATTAATACAACCACAATGCAACAGAACTCAAATGGATTTAAATTTTTATACCAAAAATCAAAAGGTTCAAGTCATCGTGGAGAGGGGGGCCTCCCCCAATAAATACATCATTTCATTGACCTTTCTAAGGTCCAAAAGCATATACCAAGAAATAATCAAATTCTAACAACATTGTATTCATGTCAATGATTAATCAGAAGGGGTTGAACCATCATTGTAGGGGGACCTTATCCCAATACTAAATCATTTCTTTGATCTTATAAAAGGTAAAAAAGTTCATATATACCATCAGCTATACAAAAGTCCCAATTTATATGCCAAGAAATAGTTGGGGTAAGAAAATAATCAAACAATGCTTATGATATGTGCCATGTAAAAATAAATCTTGTCACCTTATGTATTAGTTAGAAAATTTGTTTATTGTAAAATTTAAGGGGGTAATGATGTCAAACTATATACCTTAAATTTTCAAAAATAAATACCTTAAACCTTGCTAAAGGTGGTTTCTTACTATGGAGAAAAAGACCATATTTAACATGTGAACAAGAAAGCTAAAGTTCATAACAATGAGGTGTCATGTAGCGACCCGAAAATTCCCACACAAACAACACAGTAAAAGATAGGATAATTTTTTTTTGACTTGTTTCCACACATAACACGACACAACATGTCGTCACAAAGTTACAACCAACTCTGGGAACCACTTGTTACGCGGATGACCACAAGGTCAGCACGGAAACGTTCACACCCAAAAGGATAATACACTTTTTCTTTTTGACATGACAACAAAGAAGTCCAACCATAGAATACACTTACAGTTACGGCCAACCACAATGAGATATTCTTGAGGGTTATTTAATTTAAAAAGACATCTTGCAATTCTTATCTTACATTTTCAAGGAGGTTCAAGATATGATTCATACAATTCATCTTACCAAGCTAAGGTTATTCTTTTTACATTGAGTAATTATCTTTAAATCTTCTCTATTACGACATTTATTTGCTTAATTCGTTTATTTGGAGAAAGGGGTAATTTAATTCCACAAGGCCATCTATTTACACTTACGCTACTAGAACTTGGTCATGCCCATCTGACTACATGGGTTCGCTTTCAACATACTTAAGAGAAAAATTACCAAGCACCTTGGAAAAAGGTTAGAGGGAGAAGGTTGAGTTGAAATCATCTTCAAGACCTCATTTTTTATTACCAAGATTTAATTGAAACTTGAGAACTTAACCAGAATTATTAAAGATTTTACTTAGGCTTTACTAAATGAGTTTTATAAAAATAAAACAATTTACCATCGAATGGCTAAGAGATAGATTGCGTGGTTTCTAAAGTGTTTTCTCCAGCTTATTAAATCTTATTATCTTCCAGAACTAACCATAGATTTCCTTTAAGTCCGTTTAAGAATTTCACCATAAAAGGGATAGTGTTCACTAGTGTAGCTAGGGATATCAAGTTATATAATGTTACTTAACAAAGGATACTTTCATCTTTGATCACTTAAGGAATTACATGCTCTCAAGTTGGTCACCTCTAAACTAATTTATTTGCAATATAAATTTTAGTTTAACTTCTATAAGTATTAAACAACCCATTTTATTTTACTTATAACACACTATTACTAAGTCTTAGAAAGATTTAACTCAACATTTAATCGTAGGGGTAAAGTTTAGCATTATTCATTTATGAAAACGAAATAAGATTACATCAACTCTTAGAATACCGATAATCCATTAAGGTAACTCAACAAGCGGTAAAAAAAATTTCTTATATTTTCCAAGATAGACAGACAATTCAAGGTTCCAAAGTTAAGACGACATAATGCACGATACAAAGTACTAAGACATTGATCCTCTTCTAAAATTTTTCCACTAGATGTTATCAATAGTTGAACAATATAAAAAGGATTCATGCAAAAGAACTTCTCAACTGAGGTTGATGTAAAAATCTATAAGTCTATCCCTCATCTACTCCTAAAATCCATCTGCAACAAATTTTTCCACAAGAGTCAGTTCGCGAGAACTGAGCAAGATAAGGCTACAAAAAACCACCATAACTATTATCTAACAATACCACAAAAGGAAGCACTTTATTACAAGAATTGGGTCAAACCTCTAAACACTATCAACACATCAAGTTAAAAAATAAAGTCTCCATCATGCCAATCAAAGAAGGAGAAGACCTTGTACTTCAATTAGGAGTAAAAGCAACGAAAGTATAGCAATCGTCTGAGAATGGTCCTTGGCGCTATAAGGAGAAATAAACAATCTAGCAAAAATAGAATTCCCATCAAGTAAGTAATTAAACAATAATTACAAGATTGAGATTTGATATATATACCAACCATCTAGAAATTTATCAAAGGTACCAAACTCATAGGCTAAAATAATATATTTCTAAAAGAACAAGAGTTGATCGGCCCAAGAAAGGGGAACCACAGGTTTCAAAAATTAACACAAAAATCCATGTATAATTGAGTTTCAAAACGGAATCAAATAGAGTATACACACAACATAAGTTTCGAAGCGAAGGTAAAGTATACTAGTTTTGACCATTAACTACAAAGATTTTCCAATCATTCAAGAAGGGCCAATGTCTTACAGGCTAGTAGCAAACACGCGAGAGAAGAAGGGAGTTCCGTCAAACAAGAGTATACAATAATGTCATCAACAAATTTTATAACACTAAAGATTTGAAAACCTCCACAACAATTCTAATGTTTGGTTAATTTAAAATAAATTACCAATTTTGCAAAACAACAATATTTTAAGGCAACCCTTGGTAACACAGTTAACCATCACACATAGATACAAAAGTAATTTCTAAGTGACATTATCAAAACAAAACCTTCCGCTGTGAATCCATAAGACTATCAAATGAAAGATGAGTTTTTCCTGAAGATTAATCACAATGAAGGAAATTTCCATCACAAAATATTAAGGTAATTACGTGCATAAAAACTGACCAATATTAATTAATAGCGTTAACATAACAAAGGAGAAATAATGAAAGTTAGGAAAAATACAAGAGCGCCATCAACAACAATTCCGAGAGGGGGATTAGACCAAATCTATTCTAGTGTCAACGAGGTACTAGATTCGCACAATGAAACCTCGAGCTTAGTTAATCTAAAAAAGCTAGTTATGGTTCAAGTTGATAGGGATGGTTAAGGTACTTCTTGAGGATGGCCTTAAAAGCCTAGAAACAAGATGAAAGATAATATAAGAGTCTAAACACGTGAGACAAAATACACATTGCACACAAACCTTTTCATTCTACAAGTTTTAATACAAAAACTCTAAGCTGGCTAGCCCAAGCATTGATCACACTAATCCTACAACCTTCCTTTCTCGATGCCAAAAGGTTATCAAAGGGACTTGTGAAGGAGCTAACAAAAAACATCAAAGACAAACTTGGGTGCTAGGCAGGGGCTTCATATTTATCGTAAACTTACTTCCATGATATCAAAAATACTAGTTTGATCAACATAATAACTTGCAACTCAATCGCAGAGAAGAATAAAAACATAAACAAAAGACGAAGTTATATCACTCGAGCAAGAGAAACATAACACCCAGAGGAGAGGGCACATGCATCCTTTCGACCAACATACTAACAACGATAACAGCTAACACAAGAAAAAACAAGCAGAAAGGGGCAATCTCCCATCATGACATCCAATTGACAAATCAATGCAAGGAAAAAGTGGTTTGATTTCACAGTAATTTTAAATAAAATAACAGTAGAAAAGTGTAGAAATATCTTGCCTTTTTCTCCAGATTTAACATTGCCTTCCTACCTCTTCCATTTCTTTGGACGCCCTCCTGCCTCTTCCATTGCTTTGGACGCCCTCCCGAAATCCCACACCCAACAAAACATGCCATACTGTAGAGGAAGCCAGTGGAAGATGGAAACGTGGGAGGAGAAGAGGCATCCATCACCCAAGTCACAAAGGAGAAGATAATGAAAGGAAGAGGGTTCATTGCAGGAAACAGGAACAAAACTGAGTAGAGAGAAATAGAACAGCACCCAAACATACTTCCCTCCTTCCAAGGGCTAGCAGTGCAAGAAAAATGCCTTGACAGAAAGGATTTCTATGGCCTCTCTGCCCATGCAACCAGGTCAAAATAACAAACTGGAATAGGTGCGAGCATCGATCCACGTGCGCAGGGTAAGAAGAGGAGGATTTCCAACCAAAAAAAAACAAAAACCAGCAAGAGCCGGATCTAAACAGCTACCACGTTTTTCAGCAAGTTCATAATTGCAAAGTAAATTGTGCTTCATGAATATTATGATATGAAACAGATCCACGCCTATGAGATTCTCTTCCATGAGTTACATCTTAAAACAATTAAGGTCTCAATAGAGAATCTTTGCAAATAAAAATCATCAGGTCTCCTAGTAACACTCTCATTGTCACATAGTCGATTTTGATAAAAATATCTTGAAGGAGAAACCCGAATCTAAGGATGCATTCAATACAAAATAGATAACAACATAGTTGGACAACCTCCTTGTTGGAAGCACTCACAAAGGCTTCTACTATTCTGCAACATGTCTGCTACCTGGCTAAAAACTGTTGCAGGCTGCTGCTGTAGATCCCCGACAAGAACACACCTCACATCACCCAAGAAAGTGGAGGTAACACACCTACTACGCTAGCTAGTAGCTGTGTGTGGCTAGCAAAAGGAAACAATGCTCCTTTTTCACCCATAACGCCTCAGGAAACAACAAAAAAACCACGTCCATACTTTTGTGTTAACATGACCTCATCCACGGGGCAGAGTAGAAGAAAAAAGGTGCGCGAGATGGAAATATTGGATTCACGTTGTATAGGAAAGGGGGGAAATACGCAGCAAGGCAAGAGACAGGAAAAACCACGTATCTCCAGCAGTTTCCACGCCCTCTCTTCAACAGGGACAGTCTGCAAGATCCGCGATACAAACCAGTCCACCCGATTACACAAACAATTAAAAACTCCATCCATTCTCCCCACGCGGCTAGGGCAGGAAGAAGGAAGGCGTCCAGGAGGAACCATGAAGAAAACACCTCTCAACCACTCCACACGCAGCCCAGCAAAGGAAATTCTCATGCGGTCAGAGGAGGATAAAGAGAGCAGGCAGCAAAGGACGCAAGAGATTTGCAAATCACAGAAATAAATGAAGTGCGGCCACCAACAAGAAAAATTCCAACACGTCCATAAAAAGGTGTTAATGAAGTGGCAGGTGGCCATCAAAGTTACCCCCAAATTTTCCAATAAAAAGATTAATCACCTCCACAATGGATACTACATTTCATTTTTATTTTATTTTTGGAGCCCATGCTTTGGGGACAGGCCGCTTGCCAGGAGAAACAAGGCTGGTATATAAAACATTAATTTTAGAAATTAACAAGGGTCCATCAACATAAAAAAAAAAAGAGTCCCCACCTTCAAATGCGTCATCACAATCATGCTCTTCCTCGTTTACGCAACGAGGCTCGATCAGCGGGAGGGACAAATAATTTAAAAGGATAGTTTAAAGATATCAAAGGATAATGTCGATAACAATCGACATAAAGAAAATAATAACAAAATACAATCGTTGATCGATAATACAATTGTAATGTCATTATTATTATTATTATTATCATTATTACTAGCAACCAACAGTTAAACTCAACAAGGCGAAACACTAACATTTCAAAGGAAATGCAACAACGTTCAACTCTAAGAAGCACGGTCATCACAGAAGCAAAGGAACAATGATGAATGGGGCATTACATGTCACATCAAAGAAAAGGAGAATATTATCTTTACATTTGCACATGCAAACAGGTGGAGCCCACAAGTAAATTTAAAGAATTTTGTTAAGTAATGGAAAAAGGAATTATTTTCTTGCACAGAAGTATTATTTTTGCATGTCATCCTATAGAAGATAGAACAACGAATAAGATAAAGGTTGAGCATGTGCATAATGTCAACATTAGAAGAAAGGGAATATTATTTTCTTCAACACATAGAAAGGTGGACCCCATAGAATAATTTATATGCACATTGTATGAGACTTCGCTCAACAAGTAAGTGGTTAACTTTAGCAAATATATTCACCCAAGTTTTTATTAAAAATAGATCAATCAAACTATGATTTGACTTGAGTTTATTTTCATAACCAAACATATTAATGCCTCACTATAATCATCATGTATTTTTTTATTCCTTTATTATTCATTATAAAGGGGTGAAATTAGCATGCATGTGTGAGTAAAATTTTTTAGCCTATTTTTAGGAAGCAATGGGTAAATTAGTTTGCTATATATTGTGTGCACTAGTAAGGAATAAAGGAAGAATTTTGAACATATGAGTGTTGAAACACAATTTAATGCATGTTTTACATTGAATGAGAACTAGTTTTTTCCTTCCCAATTATTTGCAGTGGTGTGTATCTTTCCATTAATTATTGTGAATGTCATTTCTCTTATTAATCATCTTACCTTGTTGCAAATCTAGTATTTTCTACATAGTGTTAGTGTGCATGGTTATCTTGTTGTGTTTTTTTTTTTAATTTCTAAATACATAAGTGTTTTGCCTTAATACTCTGCTGAAAACCATTGGTTTGCACATCTAGAATTCATTCTCAATTTTATTGTGCATGTACTTAGTCAAATCCCTCAACAAGTTTGGTGTATTGCCCATTTCAATATCAGTTATAGTCATCTTTTTACCCTCGAAAACCCACAAATTTTTTTTAGGATACATCAATAAGGAACTGACCTTTATACTAGAGACTCACCTCAATAATAGGTATAACCATAGACTCGAGGTGTTTCCATTCTATCTACAAAAGTGAGAGATCATGAAAGCATAAAACCCCTACTATCATCTCTCAATGAGGGTGCACTTTAGAGAGATAATAGGTAGCTAGTCTCACGGCCACTCGGATTCTATCACATGTATTTTGGAATGAAAAATTAAAATATGCCATCTACTCATTTGGAGATCTCTTGATTATTTTCAATTGTTAAAATAAAGAATTATTAGCTTCCCTTTCCTAAACCTGATCACATAGGGTTGTACATAGTTCATTCTAGTTTGTAATAGACCTTATTATTAAGCTCCTAAACCATTGCAAAGCCTTACCATTTAAATATGAAGCTAACAACTTGGGTACAACATGCATTTCATTAACCTCATGAATTTCTTAGACATTTGAAATGTCTTGAATGTGGTCAATAGGGGTTGTATGATTTTCTCCCTCGAAGTAAGGAATGTTTTTCAATGTTGCAACTGGGATTGGATTTTGAGAATTAAAGGATAAGTGGACTACTACATGTGATGTTTAAAAAAGTAATTTATGGTGCTTGATGAGCCATTATGATTGGTCTAAGGACGCTGGCTGACTTAAGGAAAGGTATACCAGGTGCAGGTGTATACAAAGTCCTATTAGGTGGAGATGTTGATCTTTGTGTCTTCTTCCTCTTCATGGAGATAATTGTAGGTACACGAATAATCCATCTTCTCTTGTCGAATACCTAGTTCAATTTATTCTCATGTAATTGAGAAACCTATGATGGTACACCATTGAGTTCTCATCTTGGGAGTCATCAGATGTCTTGGGAAATAAGACTCTAAAGGCAAAGATTTTACTAAGACACACACCCCGATCTTGATAAATTGAAGAAAACAAATTGTAAGGAATTTAATGTTTATTTTCAGAAGTAAAACCTTTCCTTGCAACTGGTAGTCTCCACAATTCTGAAATGTAGAGATCACTGAAATTAAAAACATCCCAAACCTGAAAGTTCTAAAAATTAGAAATTCATAAAATAGTGTAGAGTTGAACCTCAAAATTTTTGGAACTCGAAAGTACGAAATCTAAAAAGTTTAAAAATTATGAAATATAAAACCTCCTAAATATGAAATGTATGATTTCCAAAATTTGGAAAAGCTTGAAATTTTGAAATCCATAAATTCTAAAAATGAAAAATATTTGAAGTCCAAAATTACAAAAAAAAAAAAAAGGTTTGAAATCCTGACGTTTGAAATTCCAAAGTTCAAAAAACTTGGAAAATAGGAAAATCAAAAATTTAGAATTTTAAGGATACCCTTTTGAACTTTGAGCCCCAATCTATTTTCTAGTGAAATTTGGTCTTGTTTTTCTCATGAAAAACCTCTAAAAATTGATTTCGTAACTTTGACCCTATGGTAAAAATTCTGAAATTGAATCTACAAAATCTGAAGTCTGAATTCCTTTCTAATTCCTCTAATTCTTGTAGAAATGACCTCTGGTCCCACTAGGTATACCATAACTATCATTTCAAAATCACAACATACCTGAATGCTTGTAATTTTAACAATTGAGTTGTTAGAGTGATTTTTCAAACATGAAACTATCCAAAAGTGTGACACTTTTGGAAATGGGATATCTCTTGAGATAAGTCTGTCTTCCTATCCTAACCTATTTCCAACTACTCCAAAGTGTAGAGAGTTGAAAAATATAACACTACTCTAAATATTTTCATAGGGAACAAGGATAGAAGGATTTCATAAAATTTAAACCAACTACAGGGGAAGTTGATACACCATGGAGTGTTGAATAAATTTCATTGCATTGAAATGAAACAAGAAAATTTAAGGAGGATCTTCATTACGCCATATCAAAACCACCTATTGTAAACCTAGTTACAAATAAACATGACCCATTTTAATCCTACAACACATATATGATAATGCACAATAACTTAACTGTAATGAAAGATTGGATAAGATGCAATGAACACAAAGGAAGGATGCTAATCATCCATATATATTTTTTATTTCCCAACAAGTTCATACAATACATTACATGGGGGGGTTAAGGGCATGAAATTTGAATTACAATAATAAAAGATAAGGCTTAAGCTCCACAGATTTCTCATAGACAAGAAAGAAGGGAGGGGAAATTGTAAAGTATCCAAAAAAAATTACTGAGCCCCTCTTTACAATTTATAGAAGAAATTCAAGAGAAAGGAGAAAGGGAAGAAGTATGAAATTCTCCAAAATCCATCAAAAATCATCGCTTTTCTTTTGCAATGGCTGCTAGGAAGATCTTCAAGCACAATGATTGTATTGTTCCTTGAGAAAGAAGAAATGGGTTTTACCTTTCTTCACTGCACCTAGGTATGGCCTTTACTCCTATAGCATCATCATGAAAATTTTCATAATAAACACATTAAATTCCCTTCTCTGATCATTGCATGTTTTAGAACCCAAAAATATATTTTGAATGATTGTAAGTTTGGTAAAAATGGTGAAGTACAAAGGAAGTTATCATCATTTTTTCATTGGTTTCTTCTTTGGGTTTATCCACACCTACCCTCCTGATTTCTAAATTTTTTCCTCTCCACTATATTCCTTACTAAAAATAATTTCCAAAAAGTAATAAAAAAATTTAAAATGCCAAGGGATGCTCAAGTTATTCCATTTTTACTTCAGGAAACCATTTGATTTTTCTCTTACCCATCGACCCCAAAATCTCACGTACCGAGCTCTTCATTCAATGCAACTTGGATGCATTGCATACCAACTCCTTGCATAGCTTAGAATTAAATATTCTACTAACCCACCACATTTGAAATGGCTTAGTTCTCAATGGATTTTTGAGTTTAATTTTTTGTGTGTTCAGTTTTTAATGCTTTGGACATCTCTTGCTAGTTGTTTCAGGATTAGGTGCTCTCCAACTCTAAAATGCAATCATGCCAACCCCCAAAATGACTCACCCCTAAAGTTTGATATTTTAAAACTTCAGAATTCATTGAATTTGTATTTTAAGTCACCGAACTTGAAATTAGTGCCCTTGTAATCAATGAACGTCACATTACAGAACTCACCTGACAACTGAGTTGACCTTGCAAACCACTGTCAAACTTTGGAAATCTTAGTGATTTTGAATTTTTGCTTATTTTTATGTTTTCATTGGCGTGATATCTTAAATGCTACACCTCTGAAGTCCAAATTTTTTGACTTCGAAGTCTCCTTAGACACTACCCACGAGAATGACTCCCGAGATTTGTCCCATGAATTTACCAATTGACTCAGCCCTTCCTACGATTCCAATAGCTCGTTGTGGTGAGGTATTCGACTATGTGCATCACTCGAGCCTTGGATCGACCATTTTCATGTTGTCAAGCTGGTTAATGAGCTACTTTCTCCATGCTACCATCTCGTCAAGCTGAGCATACCCTAACTCACTTGACTGAGATGGCATACTCTATTCTTAGTGATATCTCAATCATTCCATGCTTGATGTCAAGATACTCGACCACCCTATGTATATTGCTTGAGTGACCCACTGCAATCTTTATTTGTGATGCCCTTATGGATGATTCAGCCATACTCCACCATTTGTGTGACTAGTTTATAGTTCTATGGGCTGAGGTGTTCCATTGTTGAGTCATCCCCCATCATTCATTACCCAAATCTTCCATTTGTTGGCCAATCCATGAGCCCCGATGATCTCGGTTCTGGTGTTTTTCTGTTAAACCTTAATTCATGAGCTTGGGGCTAAATCTAAGACCTCCCATTGAGCTCTCTCCACCATCTTGGATGACATGACCCCTTTGCTGGATTCTGAGAGTCTGTTCTTCTCGAATCAACCACCCTACATCCAGCTCAATGATCCATTTTAATTCGCTTCCCCAAATAAAAATCCAGCTCTTCGAGCTGCTCACGGAGTAGCTCGGCGAGCTATTTTTAGCTCAGTGCTTCTCTAAGGTCTATTAAAACATTTTTTATTTTTTCTCTATTTTTGATGAAATTTTCTAAATGTGGAGGCTGAGGTTAAACCAATAGGATATCCTCAGGTGTTTTTTTCACATTCCCCCATTTTATCTCATTTTGGCTACATGTGGTCCCGCATTTAATCATTTTTAATTTAATCCTATGAGTCAAAACCTAGAAGAGGAAAATATTCCTCAAAAATATTTTCGCTCCTAAATTTTGTGAATTTTCTTTAGAGACCCCAAAAAATTCCTGTAAAAATTTTTTATCCTTAGAGGAACCATCTAGTTCCTAGGTCTTGTTATGTCCCCGTTTTCCAATATCCCCTCAGGGAAAATTTGATAACACTTGTTAAACGTTGTTTGTTTCATATTTTATTATGGGTGTATTATGTGATTTTTGTTCCTTTCTTTTTCTCTGATCTATTCTAATTTTGAGGTGGATTTTTTGAATTTTATGGGGATGAGGGAGGAATGATATTTCTTACACCACATGAATTGATGGGAAATCCATGATTTTCTTCATTGTTATTCCACGCTTTATATGGTTTGTTTTGGATAAGGAATTTTCATATATTTTGAACCCCCTTCTCCATCCTTGGAAAGGAAAAATATATGGTTTGAAACTCCTTCTAAGGAAGAAGCTTTATGTTCGAGATGGAGTGATAAGGAGGTTATTTTTGGATGGAGAGATAAGGAGGGAATGTTGGAGATTTTTATAGTGATCATATGGTTGGTTCACATTTTGGCTTCTTATGGGCTCCTTACCACTATTCTCCTTGGAGGAAAACATGGAGTTTTTCTTCATGTGATAAATGTTTTTCATTTGGTTGTTGTGTGTGAAACAATTGTGTGTAATTTTTACCCTTGTCCTATTATACTTGTTCCTTCTTGAGGCTTGCTACTCTCTCCCATGGGATTAAAGGGATGTTAGCATGTCCTCCATTTTTTGGAGATAATATGTGATGATGTCATTTGGTTTGGAGGAAACTAGGCCCTAATTCTTTTTTACATTGAAGACTATCTTGGAGTGGAAACATGCAAATTTAACATTGGATCTTGGAGAAGAAAAGTTAGAAATTTGGACATGTTGTTCTGCATTGTGGGGAGGCTTATCCTCTGGAATTTTAGTATCCTTTTGAAATGGTGTTCTAATATTGTTAAGTCTTCCCCCATAATGGGATGAAGTTTGTATCTTACACTAAATCTTGTGTCATGTTATCCTCTCTTTGAGAAGAAATATGGGCTAATTGTAATATTGTTTCTTTACATGTTGTAATAAACACCTATCCTTGTTTTGAGCATGTTTGTAAATATTTATTTTATGGAATTTTGTGGGTATTATTGTATTCATTGAAAGACATAATGTAAGTATTTTTTTATGGATTGGGAAGGTTGCATTATCATTTTTGTTGGATTAAATATTTTAAGAAATGAATGCATGTTTATTACATGAAATGGGTTACCTTTGTTCCATTTGTTTTTCCTATTTCATTGAGAGAAAGAATTACTTCTTATAAATCCATTATGTTTATTAAATGATGATTTTTTCTTGCATGAGTCATGAAAATGAAGAAGTCATATTTTACATTTCATTTCTTAGCATATCACAGTAAAAGAATGTAAATTGATAGTGTATATTTAGTCTTGATTCAAATCATAAAAGAATCATTGTATTGTATTCTTTGCACGTTTTAAGTTAAACCTGGTAATAGCTATATAGTGAATAGGTTACAACACTAGTTAAGTCTTCCATCTAGATCTCCCAGCTACTTAGTTTCATCAAACAAACTATAATAATTATAGTTGAAAATATTATTTTAAAGAAAACCTCTTATGCCTTTGTGTTTAAAAGTTGGAGGAATTTAGTCCATCTCTTACTCTTGAAATGATTTCCTCATTAACTTATTTAATTAGTAGCTCTTCTTAATTAGAAAATAAGAAATGATTTTTTGTCAATAAATTTAGTTTTCCATAGGATTTCTTCCTTATTATTTATATAATCTTATTCAAACAAGAATTAATTCATGTTGTTCAAAATTAACATGTATATGTGAATACATACAATTGTATGTATATACATCGTTGTGTGAAAATGGGCCAAATCTGAAATTTGTTATCATTGTTTATTTTGGAACTGTTGTTATATATATATATATATATATATATATATATATATATATATATATATATATATATATATATATATATATATACAGATAAGTATGTTAATATTTTAAAAAAAAATTAAATAAATATAATCTTTTTGCAATGTATTCAGCTGAGCCGAAATAGTTTCAACTACGAGTATGAAAAAGCATTAGGTCATAGATTTGGGTTGCTACTAGATACACCGCCCATGCCACCCTCTTCCATTTGTTTGAAATTAGTGTGGTGTGGATGTGGAGACAAAACTCTTTCCTCACCACAGAACTCTATTGTGGCCTTATGTCACCACCTCTAACTACACTCACCCTAGTAGAATTGTTACGACCTTGTTCCATCTCTCCTCCACATAGACCCACCATCACTTTTTCCCCATGGCCATAGTTTTATCGGGTCACCATTCTTGTAAAAAGGTCGGGTCATCGTTCCAGTAAAAAGGTCAGTTGCTATATATATATATATATATATATATATATATATATATATATATTATTTGTGTGTGTGTGTGTGTGTGTATTTATCCGTACATATGTATAATGAGAAAATATCTTGTTATTTTCAAACAAAAAAGAAAGAAGTAATAAAACCCTAGATGGGAAAGATAACCCCAAAATTATCAAATAAGGGAAATCCCTTACTCCATGATAAGAAGCACCAAATTCCTCCATTGATTATTCCTTCTCCTCCATCCTTCTTCCAAACCGTACTTGTGAAAATAAAAGAAGAGAATAAAAAAGGACAAAAGTTATAAAAAATTCATTAATGAAATTTAGATATTTCTTAGATGCATTTAATCCAAGGGTGGATATACATTCCTCATATGTTTTAAGTTATGGGATTTAAAATGAATTAACAGGAAGGGGTGGGGTGAATAAATTAATTGGGTGGGGTGAATCTAAAGCAGTAGGGTGCCTAGATAATTAAAATAGGGTCATGGTGAAAATTAATATTAAATAGTATGACACTCATATAATATGGTTAAATAAATAATTATTTTAATGGGGATGCTTTTGAAATAATCGCTATGGGGAAATTAGATACTAAATTATCTTTTAAAATAAATAAATAAAATAGGGGCTAAGGGCATACCCTAAACTAGAAAGCTTAGGGAAATTAAATTAGAAGTGAATTTAATACGTTTAAATAAACATTATCAGAATTTTTTGGTGTTTATGATTGGTTTATGTTATGCCAACTATGGGGTAATACAGATGCTCTTGAAGTACTTCATTGAATTCCTCACAATGTCCCCTTTTTAGAACTCATGGGTACATTACCTCAGCATCATTAACATGTCATAAAATAAATGTTTAACATGAACATACCCTTTACTCATTTGGGCTAGAGTCCCGCATCGTACCCAATAGAGGAAATTATTTACCTTCAATATGAGGATCTTTCGATTCATATTGGCCTTGCCATGGATTCTCATTCTTGCATTCTTTTTCCTAAATCCTCTATGATTGATGATGTGCTCTTGCTATACATATATGATCCATGCGTTTTCATTTCAATACAAATTGGTTACACTGCAGTCAAGTGTGCTCTAATTGACAAAGGAGATAGCACATGTGTTGCCTCATCATAGGTTATCAACACTCTTGGTTACTCCATAGATAACTTTAAATTTGCATGTAATTCTTGCCAAGGGTATGGTCATCAACATATGCCTCCTATGTTGTTTTTCTGGTTACCCATCACCATAAATTCTAGGACTTTCCATTTCAAGTTCATGTGATTTAACTTTTCTCTATCTTGTAATATTATCCTAGGGTGGCCTTGGACTCATCACATGCATGCCATCACATATTTTGTATGTCAATATTTCAAGTTTAGTCTCAAAGGGGATATTTATAAGATTTAGGGAGAAACCAATCCTTTGTTCAATGTTACATTCCATCAAAAAGCAACACACAAGCTAATAAAAAGAGACAAAATATCTCTCATTCCCTTTTGGGAATATCGACATTTTAACTATCCTATAGAATATCTTCACTACAATGTTAGTCATCATGAATTAGTAGGGTGCATGCCTAAAAATCTATTAGAGATTCATGAAAATTCTATGGATGAGATCAGCTTGGAATCAATACTTCTAAGCTTATCGAAATGATTGTATCCTAGTTACCCCCTTATTTCTTGGCCTCATTTTTGTGAGAATGAGCCTTTTGTTTCCCCAGTCATCTCATGTACACCATATCCCACACTAATAATGTGGCCCAAGTAGATACCATTGTATAATATTATGTGGTTGATTCCTCTACAATATATTATGATGATGATTGTAATTTAGAAAATCCCCACCTAACTAGCTAATCCCAGATTCATGATAGGGAATTCCTATGTTACTAAAAAAATATTCACACCAAATGCACTCAAGACATGAATCTCATCCTAATAAAATAATAATACATAAGTATAGTTTCCATATCTTCTGAACCGATGTCTCAGTTTCATACTTCTCCATTGACTATTTTTCCTTATAGGAACATATTATCAGGTCCCTAGTTTTTACTATGAAGATGGTGATCCCATGGGTGTGTTGATGCGTAATCACAACACCTCTAATTATTTGCAACTCGATAGATTAAAACTATCAGTGTGATGGCATAACATGAAGCTTTTCCCAAAGTGTGGGACTTTGCAATTGAAAAATATCTTTGGATGAAGGCTAGCTTCTTGTCCTATTCTTGTGTCAACTACTCATAAGCGTAGAGAGTTGAAGATATAACCCTAATCTAATATTTCCAAGGATAAATAGATATAGAAAATGCATGAAAATAAAACCTACTCTAAGGGAAGGTGATGCACCAAGATGGATGTTGAACAACGTACATAATAAACATGGTACTTCTAGAACCTTGTAATGAGAACAACAACACCTTACATGGAATGAACGATCTTAAAGTTGTAATATAACATAAAAGAGGGTTTGAAGCATCCACATATATGTTTTTATTGATCTCAAATTTGATACAATACATGACATTTAGGGCCAATGGCATAAATTTTACATTATAATGTTTAATAGGGAGGTTTGAAATCTCCACAAATATCTTACATAATTCGGGTTACAGTTTATTTCTCAAGTTGGCTAGAGAGTTACGAAATGGAAAACCTCTGAAATTTGAAATTTGGACTTCAGAGTTAAAAATACAAAACCATGTTGTGTGACACTGTTCATCACTCAATACAAAAGTTTCAAAATTACAAAACCCCGAAGTCCACAATTTACACTTCTAGTTTCTGAAATTTGCCATTTTTCGGTTTTGGGTTTCAAGGTTTCAGGTTTTGGGGTTTCCGTACTTGGGGTTTTGATGTTTTAGGAATTTAGGTTTTGAGAATTCAGGGTGTTTTTGTTTTGGGATTTCAAGGTTTCGGGACTTCAGGTTTTGGGATTAGATTATCTTCTCTGCACATAAAAACTTCGAAATATCGAAATCCTGAAGTTTGAATTTTGGAATTCAGGTTTCAGACCTCCCACTCCCTATTTTATCGTGCTTCATTCCATCGAGTACCCAATTTTTTCTTCAGCCTACCTAACCTATTCAGAAAATTCCCAACGTGTGATCTCCCCTAGACAAATCACTCCTCCTATTTTCTCTTCATGGGGGCTTGTTTGTCCAATTTTTCTTCAGGGGAAAAATTGGATAACATGGTGAGGATTCTCAATATTATTCCTTGATTACAAACTAACGTGTTTAACAATTAGATAAATCCCCACATATTAAATCACTACCTTACTTAGACACTCTTGTTGAATTTTTTGCACTTGTGCAAAAATGGGCAACTCGAAAAATAAAATTGATGGAAGGAATTGATGAGATGGACCTAACTAGGAGGAATTCATACATTTTTCATTATGTTTTCAATTGTAGTAATTGATAAACAACGTGCAATTTGCAGCTATAGGTGTTGTTAAAAAATGTAACACCTCACATATGTTTCCATTCCATATTCATGTTCAAAAAAGAAACAGAAAATGCCTGAGGGACCAATGCTTTTTTGTGATGAAGGTGGGAATCACATGATATGTGAGATTTTACATCCCATAACAACAAATAGAGTTTCTGATTGTAGGTTTCAGATATTAATTATTAAGTTACAAGTATTTTTAATTTGATCATTTCCTATGATTAAGTGTTATTAAGTATGTTTTTGAGTTGTTTAATTCATCTTACCATAATAACATATCATAAGACTTGAAATTAAAAGGAATTAAACAACTTGATTACAAAAATAATATCATTTATTTGTTAGGAAATTCAATGTTTCCCAAACAAGCCGTGGGAGGCAACTTATGTTTATTCGAATCAAAATAAATGCATGTACTTGTGAAATTGAAAGTAGAGTGAGGTAAATGAAACCCATCATTATCTTTAAGAGGTTTTGCTTCCTCCTTAGTTCTATTCCAGATGTTGTCTACAACTTTATCAGTGTACCTATGGAAAAGAAAGAGAAAAGTGTCAATGTTGAGCTCAGGGTTTGATTCAATTCATTATACTTCCAAATTCAGAAATACATGCATTTATGAGTACAAATTATATAGATTGCAGAAGATACTTCCAACTTCAGAAATAATATCATTTATTCATTAGGAAATTCAATGTTTCCCACAAAAGCCTTGGGAGGTAACTTATGTTTATTTGAATCAAAATAAATGCATGTACTTGTGAAATCGGAAGTAGAGTGAAGTAAACAAAAGCCATCATTACCTTTAAGAGTTTTTCCTTCCTCAGTTCTGTTCCAAATGTTGTCTACAACTTTTTCAGTGTACCTATGGAAAAGAAAGAGAAAAGTGTCAATGTTGAGCTCAGGGTTTTATTCACCTCATTATACTTCCAATTTTAGAAATACATGCATTCAAGAGTACAAATTATATAGATTACAGTAGATAATCATAAGTATAGGTTTCAAAAACAAAGATAAATCAGGCACAAGTACAAAGCTATAGGTTATAGAGAACGTAAAGCAATTAAAGAAACATCTTCAGAAATTGTAAATTTCAAAAAAATTCATGATTCACAAAGCACTACTGAAACAAGGAATTGCTTTTTTTTCAGAGGGGTACCAATACTTAATGAACATAAAAAAAAATTCAAGGCCTATAGAGTGAAATATGACATCAGTACCAATTTAGCTAGAAGTTACAACCAGAATTGCATGTTGAATTAATGCAAATGTATGAATTATATTTTAAGAATGGAAAACATCAGGGCATCCATATGTATAGAAAAATGATATAGCACAACTCTTGGAAAGAGAAAAAAAAATTACTTCATCAAATTACAAAGAATTTACATTAGATTCTCCATTAGCTCAAAAGAATCTTATGAAGTAAATCATATATGGAGATAGCAAGGGTTTTGACATACCAAGTATAAAGAATGAAATCATTGGAAGATAGAAACAAATGATATCTGGTTAATTTTTTTCTTAGTTTCTTCGATATATCATATAGCTAGTAAATTAAAAGAGTAAGAATGATTATCAGGTCATTGGGATAGTGAATGGATGAGTTAATGAGATTTATCCTCTAGTAAGAACAATAAATCAGCATATTTATTGAAGAATAGAGCTCCAATACAAAACTTCAAAAAATTAAAGGAATGATATCCAGATACATATTGTATCATCAAGAGTAAAACAATAGCTTGTAGGTTTCATTTACAGATTGCTATAGTAATACATATTACCAAGGAGAGAATAGGTAATTAAAAAATCAAATGATGAGATAATTCTTACTTCATGAAGGTTATCTTGAATCAGGTACAAATCTAAAAGAACCAGTTGATATGGAAGAAATTTCAACATTCTATAAGTATTGAAACATAGAGCGGAAAGCTACTACTTTTATTGCTAAGGGAGGAAGATTAATTAATATTTTAAATGATATTTTCAAAATAAATGATTAACGGAGCCTCCAAAAAATCACATTTGAGCCTTGTGAATGTTGCAGGAAATATAAGCCATGAATAAAATAAGTCAAGATTCTCAACAAATTTCAATTTTACAGGGTTCATTAGATTAAAAATTAGTTAATCTCGATAGCTTTTCTTTCTTCCAGAAATGCACAAACTAGAAATGAGGCATTAGAAACCATAGCTGACTAGGTAAAATAATATTCAGAGCATAGGATAGCTAAAAGGTACAAAGACATAGGTCTCCCAAGACACTAAGCATGATAGATAACACGAATCAATGCAAGAAGTTCTCTGAACAAATATTAGGTTGGCAAGCATGAAACCTTCCATTTGCAATATGAACCAAAGCTTGAAAATATCAAACAATGGTGGCTGTGAACAAAAATAAGCTTGAAAAAGTGATAAATCAGTGTATATCAGTGATTTCGAAAAGGAATTAAAGGAAAACAAACCCATTAATGGGTATTTCGAGATATGATTGACAGTCTAGAAACCCAAGTGAATATTTTCATAGGCACACAAAAATAAAATAAACAAACCCTTGTCGAATTTGGAGCGAACACTTAGTTTTAGAGTAAAAATGATGTAATGATTGGAAATATTATCTTACCATAAAGTACAACCAATAAATAAAATCATAGAGTATTTTTCAAAATAACCACATTAGAAAACATAAAGATTCGAAGAAATGACGACAAAATGTAAGAATAAATCCATGAAAGAGAGAGCTTTAGAAAAAAGCTTGAAAATAATTTTCATGGAAACATAAGATAAAACTCAAAAGCGTAAACATAGAATGTTAATGGCATCTACAAATACCCACTTAAAATAAAATTGATATTTTATTCATTTTGAAGGCATATTGAAAAATTACAAGAAATGGATTAAAAAATGGCTAATTTCTCATTGTCATTCAATATTCCTCAAGTTTTGTAAGAATTCTCAAGCATGGAGTAAGGGTTTACCATTTTTTATCGATTTATCCATAAATCCCCAGAGCACGAGAATAAACAAAGAACATGAAAACCTGGTAAACTCATTGTAGTAAAGAAACTGAAAGCTTGAAAGATAAAAATTTGTCGCTAAGGAGAAAATTGACCGAATTTAGCCACACTAAAATGGAGCTCATGAAAAACACAAAGAACTTTGGGTTTTCAATGTTTTGTGGCTCAACTCCTTAAACCTAACCTTGAGTTAATCTAACTTACCAATAGGTTAAAGAATCAACGGTCAGAGATACAAAGGTACAAGATAAGTGATTAATGATGCAAACTCTAGCTTCACCACATTTTCCAGGAAACTCAACCAGAGTTAAATAATAGTGCATGTCTCAATACCAGAGAAAACCGTAACCAGGGTAGGTTTAGTCAAAACACCGCCATAATAATTGAGGGGTAAAGCATCATGGTGGAGGGGACATGTCTCCCAATTAATAGTAATGATTTAAGACTATAGACTTTGGTCTATTATTCAGAAGATTAGCTGACTATGTCTTTGACCAGGGTAATACCATGTGTTATTGTAAAAGAAACAAATTATTAATCATTGATTAATATTGACCTTGGGTAGAATATGCTCCATGCCACAAATAATTAAAAAGGACCCTAACATCATAATACATGCCCAAGTCAAGATAAGGACTGAATGATTCTACATAATTATTATTCAAACAAAATCATAACCTATGCTATATAAATCAAAAGTGGCCAAACTATATGTGTCTTGTAATGCCAAGGTGGCCAATTAATATATGGTCAAAGTACATGCTCAATGCCAACTCCAGAGACAACATGATAGTAACTAATATACCACAGAAGGTCGACATCGATATCATCACATGGATCATAAAAATATAGAATTGGTGTTTTCTCAGAGGATCTTATTTGTTTGCAAAGGTAGGATATATTCTTGCACATGCTCATAGGTGGTCCCCATATAGATTTGATCATTTGCTAAGTAAACGAGATTAAAGGCCTTATTTTTGCATAATAATATCTTTTTTATGTCATCACTAGAGGACAAAAATGACAAGAAGACAAATTTTTCATAACAAGTTAGTGAATTTTCAAGTGTCACATTGGAAATTTAAATAAATTATTTAAATCATCACCTACAAGATAAGGAAAATAATTGCATGCACATTGGAGAAGTATTACACACCAAGAAAGGTTTATTGTTAGCTAAAATTATTCACCCAATTTTATTCATTGTATTAAAAATAAAGTTGTCAATTGCACTTTAACTAAAGTGATTTTTTGGAACTTAGGCTATTAATGCCTCATTGTAACTGCATGGTTATTTCTATTCCTTTATTTATTCATGATAAATGCTAGAATTAACATCCATGGGCTAGTAAAAATTGCAACCTATTTTAAAGAGGGGTTAGGTGAAGTATTTAACTATGGATTACGTGTATTAGCAAGGCACAAATAGGACATTTTGGATGTAGGAGTGTTGAAGAATTTTTTTTCTAGTTTTTCCCTTGAATCAGAACAAGTTATTTCCTTTCCAATAATTTTTAGTGGTGTGTATAATTCTATTAGCTCTTGTGAATGTTTAATTTCCTGAATTAAAAATATTAACTTTCTTCAAATTTGGTTTTTTTCTGCACATTCTTAGTGTGCATGTTAACTTGTTGTCTTTTTGTGACTTATCCCTTAACACATAAGTGTTTTTCCTTGGGATTTAACTAAAACCCATTATTTTGTGCTTATTTTATTTGGTCTTAGCATATTGTGCATGTAATTAGTCAAATCCCTCAATAATTTTTGTTTATCACCCTATTTTAATTTCATTTACAGCTTTCTTTTCACCCTTAAAACCTAAAAAAATTAGTTTAGGCTACATAAATAAGCAACTGAACTTGATAGCGTAGACTCACCTCAAGAATATTTATACCCATAGACCTGAGGTGTTTCCATTGTATCTCCAGAAGTAAGGGAATAAAGAAATCTTAAAACCCATGATTTTATCACTCAACCAGGGTGCACTTCTGAGACATAACAACTCCTACTAGGCCTCTTTAGTCTACAAGTCTCATCTCCCCAACTCTTGTGGTTATGGTTCCTCATTACTCTATGACTGAGTCATATTGCACATGGCACAACACCTCAAGGAATGATGTCTCATATTGTAGATCTTATTGACACCATATGTAAAATATCAAATTTGAGGTGAAACAAGACCAAACTAGCTAGGATACAAAAAAATTCGCTTCACTTCCCTTATTTTGTTCTCATCACAGTTACTGCACACACACCGACACTAACTTTCAAGTTATACATAACAAGTGTCCATTTCCTGAAACATCATACAAAAACTGGAACCATGGAACCCATTGATCTCATAATTGACCACCTTCCTCATGACTAATTAAACCCCAACCTACTTAGAAACCACCACCTCACCATGATCCTCATCCTACTAACGATGATGGTCAATGTGATATTATCACTTGAGAAGAGGATCTGATAGATGACCCCATATATTTCCTGAGATCCAAAGTTCATCAACAATTAATATAGGACCTCATGATTCATACTATAAGTCACGTCTAAAATCAAGTTGGCAATATCATCACTGATACGTTGTGATATTTTTCCCCTCGTGGCTAGTTATCTATAATGCCTACATTACATCTTATTGTCTTCTTTGGCTTGAACCATCACCTTCACTTGGGCTATCCACCCCCACACGGGTTATTTCACACTACCTTCTCACCTCACTTTGGATCTTAATTTCCTGCATGATTTCTTCACACACTTCTGTATATCTCGTTACATCCTTCTTTGGGGTTTTCACCCCAATGTGATTTATCGTCACATACAAGCTAGTTTCTCCTATCATTTTAGTGCCTCTTTCCTGATTATTCCTATTTTTCTCTTGTACGCCTGATATTTACTACTCGATTAGTGTTATATATTTTACATCCTTTGTTATGCATATGGCCTTGCTCATATTTATTTACTCGATCGCACCTTTGCATCATAACAATGGATATCTAGGTCTTGTTTTACCTATTGTCTTCTTCACAACACATGGGTTGGGATATCTTTCTTATCCCCTTCTCACAGGATTTACCTATCTAATAACATTATATGTATTTCTAAGTACCATTACATGAATGCATGTGGAAAACAAGAAAATGATAATAAAATAAACATACGCACAACCAACATTGAGTATAGAATATCACCAAAATCATTGTATATATATATATTGAATTGGTTTTATCCATTGAAAAAATATATCAAAATCAGTACATGGATCTTTCCCATCTAAAAAATATCTTAGGCACCCTCACCCTAGTGGGGGTGTCTAGATAATTTTGGCCGATGGGGCCATACTAATGGTTCTAGATGTGTGAGCTAGATATTCTACCCTAGATCAAGTCTAAGATTTCTCTCTTTTTTCTCTCGCATGTTATTTATATATGACTATGTAGCATTTAGTTACAGAGTGGAATCCTACCTATTAATTGTTGCAACTGAATGCTTTCACTAATTGTTTTAATATAATAAATGAATGAGTTTTTTATTCATGATTTTAGAATGTGGCATTAAAACTCATAATTTTGTTATGCAAAAGTTGACATGAATGAGTTTTTTGACATGTTGACATGAATGATTTTTTTATCATGTGGAGGTTATGCAAAAGTTTATCTAAATCAATTATGAAATCTTCTACTATTGTTGTTTATTTAAGACAATAATAATTGTTTGACATAACAAGAATTAAATTAATATTACCTAACCTCCACATGATAAAAAGGGTATTGTTGATAATAAATAAATTATATAATAAAAAATGCAATGGGCGATTTCAACAATAAGGTTTGATCTTAATTACTAGGTCCTTCATTAAAAAAAAGATATTTTTTAAAAAGAATTTCTAGGTCCTGGGTAAGTCCCTTTACCATAGTTGATGTTACCATTGATTCAAGGAGTTACAAGTTAAAAGTTAGTTAATGATAAAAATTGACGTCTTAAAGTTTTATCTTTTAATTAGCTTATTTTGTAAAACAAAAAATGAGGACTTTGGTACAATGAAAATAAATTATTCTTCGTTAAGTTAACTAACCTCTTATGGATTCAGATGGTTAAGGTGTGATGCAAATATATCCTTTTAAATTATACTAACTATATGAAGTCCCTAAGTTATACAGATAATATTTATAAATGAAAAAGCCTATATTGGTTTAACACTACCTTTTGATTGTATGTTTGAACTTTGACAAATTAATTTCCTATTGTGTTTGATAACTGATACAAATGTGTGTGTTTGTGTGTGTGTGTGTGTGTGTCTAAACACACACACACACACACACACACACACACATATATATATATGAAATTAAGTAATTTGTAGGAATCACCATACCTTAACATGACCAATTATTAGCTTGGGTAATAAGGATTTGAACTAAATCTCATCATTTCATTGTGCAAGTAAAATCACCTACCTCATTATGAGGGTATAATAAAGGCACGACCTTTGTATAAGAGTTAATATATGTGATAGTAACATGTGACCTTGAATAGGAATTGAGGATAAAATTTAAATTATTTTACTACTAATTTGACTATGCTAATAAAAGTGATACATAAATATGAAACTTGTATATGTGTAAATCTTAAATGCTTCGTATCCTTGAAATGTATCGAATGAAGTATTTTTTACCATTTCTCTAAACCATTAAACCCGTAATCTTAATCGTTATTGAACCTTTGATATGGAGACAAATTAAGATAGCATTCATGATGAGTGCAACACACTATCGTCGTTATGTAAGACAACATGAAATTTTATTGGTAAAAAAAATATAATTCGGAGCTAAGTGAGCTCCAATTGGATACCCAATCATGATTTATAATCTCATTTTAAATTTATCCATTTTATGAGGTTCCTACTATATGAAATAATTTCCCTTAGTGCAAATGGTGACATGGTTACTTTTATAATCCCTATTTTTTATTTTTTATTTTTGTTAATATGGTGTTCCACATAGGAAATCACATTTTATTGACAACTTGTTAATCTATTTGGAAATATGCTTATGATAATACTCTAGTGTGTCCAAGTTGTAAATGTATGTTCATGTCTTAAACTAATCATCAATTAATAAAAATTGCCTTAAATTTTTACAAGATGTTGGGTGGATCGTATGGATTTTTTGAGTCATCTTTTTAAAGTAATTACACTTATGTAATAAAATTTATCATTGCAAATGCAAGCATGTACACAATTCCAAATATTAAGAAGATGAATTAGAGTCTTATGAAGATGAAGGAAATGAAAATCCAAACTAAAATGATTCGTGATATGCCAAGTAGTGATGGTTCAATGGTCATGTAAATCTATTTAAAATTAATAAAATAAATATTCGTAAATTATTAAAGGAGGTTGAGAAAAGCTCCGTATGATGATAATAATTGAAATTTTAGATAATTGTTGATAAACAAAAACTAAGTGAAGTATAAAACTACACTTTAATAATGAATGAAAGTGACTAAAAGCAATATAACAACATAGAATAATGGGAACGGTGAATCACATATTCCTCATTCTATCTTTTTATATTAATTGGAAATATTTTAATAGAAACTAATCCCTATGATGATAATAATTGGATGTTAATGTGAACAATGAGATTTAATATAAAGTTTTATATATCCCTTCATTTCCATTGCATATTAGATATGGAAAGAAAACATATCCATGTTATATATGTAATGATTTCTCCTACAAATAATCGTTCTTCTCCACTTTAGGAAGCTCAAGTAAATTTTAATCGAAAAAGGGAGAAGGGTATCCAACTTATATAGAGAGGAAATTGCATACATGATTTCAAACATTTTATATAAATTCATAATATATTTTGAGTTGGAGCTAATACTATTTACTCTTCAATTAGTTAACACCAACATTCACATACTTAATTGATAAATGTAGGGTGTGTGTGGAAACTTAACAGTGGAAATCACGATATCATGTTTATTATTTATACCTATAATTTAATAATTTTATTTATTATTTTTCTACTATTTATTGTAAACATTTTTCCATCTTAATTTCAATTAGGAGACATTTCATATAACCAACTTGAATTTGAAATATTTCTTTAACATCCTAAAATAATTATAAATCTACATAGAACCTTTATTAAATACGAGGAAAATATAATCCTTTTGGATAATGGAAGACAAAACATGGTATATTTTTTCTCTTGTATTACTAAAAACCCATAGTATTTAGTTACGTGCAGTTTTATATTTAGTTAGTTTTTAACAAAAAGAAAAAATTCTACTACATGTGAAGGAAAGCATGACATTTTTTATATGTCAAAAGAAAATCTTATGAAGGGTGACACAATTTTTACCTCTTACAAATTTAATAATAAACTATAGTATTTATATTGTCATCATTCTTTATCTTAACATGTTGATCATATAAAGTGAACTAGACTATAGAACTTTTTATCTTCAATGAGGATGTCGTGGGAAGGAAAGTGTTTCTTTTATTTATTTGGTTGACCTATAATTCAATTTTATTTTAGTACATATTGGATCCTTGTTTTACAACTGTGTCAGGTTTTAACTAAAGATCTAATTCTATATAATATATAAAAATTTTAGTCAAATCCTTTAGGATAAATCATATTTGTTATAAAATTTATCAATTACATATAAAAATAACTCTTCCAACATTTAAAGAAACTAATAAAGACTATATCTATGTAATTAATTAATTCAAGTTTGTGTTTGACTTGTTATTTTGTGTAATAAAGCATCATTACGTCCGAAGGTGTTTCTTCAAGTTAGAATTCCCTTGCTATTCAGAAAATGTCCTTTCATCGAAATATTATTTTTTATTCCATTTGTCAATTAATTTTTAAAATTGTGTTGTCCTTTTAGTTATACACACTAGTTGAGAGCCCCTTGATTCCCTTACTTTTAATCTTTGTACTGATTAATTATGTCAAATCTGGTGTACACAGATTAGAAGGTAGACTAGAACCACTAGACTACAAACCTCTTCAATCTCATGCTGGATTAATTATATAAGAGATTTTCATTTACAGTGAGTGCTCTGCAATGTAAGGACATGGGGCTCCCTTTTTATAATTAAATAAACCCATACCTCCATCAATTGCAATGGAATTTTCCTTGGGAGATGCTTAATAGTTAAGTAATATGGTTTGCTTCTTGTTTCATAAGTAGAATCATACACTTCTACTAGTTTTCTATATTTTAGATACTTTTACTTACTTCATATGATTTTTGTGGATGCTGGATGGATTTTTCAGTGGAAACGAGAGAAGAAAACATGGGGGAAAAAATGGAGGGAAACAAAGAAAATGGTGTTACACTGCTTGCTTCTGGAATAGGTGATGGGATATTTGAATCTAAACCTACACCATAGGCTCCACTTACTATCACAAAAACTATTTCTGTTGCCTTAAATATTGTTAGTTTCCATTGTGGAATTATATATATAAAAAATTGTGTTATGTATATATGATTGAGCTAGAGATGGATATATAGGTAAAGAGAAAGCATGCTCTTGTGATGTGTTTTTATTAGGATTGTGAATGCACAGAGAATTCTTAGCTAGCAGATCCAATAGTAATGTGACTCTCCCTCCTCTTCATGCATGTATGTGTTTTTGTGTTTTCCTATGCCTTGACAAAATAATATTCTATTACACTAGGGTGGATGTTATTTTGATGCAAAAGTGATGTATATTAATTTCATTTGGATGTGATGATGTGAAACTACATCATGTTGATTTTGGACATCGAGTTAAAATTATCTTGAAATAATGGGATATGTATACCTTTTCCCAAATACCCAAGAAAAATACATACATTTTTATAATTGTAAGGCCACCACCTCAATAGCTCTTCAAACAGTTTCCACGTGTCTTTCCATTCATGGAGCCAAAGGGCATCCTCTTAAGTGTGTGTTAACATGCAAAAATAGAATTTATTAAAATTTAACAGAAGTTCACGTAATAAAGCCAATATATGTCTCATTGCACTTGAAATACAAATAACTTAGCCTCTCAAAAATATATTTAACATTTCCAAATAATGAAAATAAAAATGAAATAGAATAGAAAACAAATTCCCTCTGGTACAAATAATTGGTCTTTAAAGATTATTACGTAGAGTACACTTAAATTATTAAAATACTTAATTTAACAAAAACTTATTATTCAATGTATTGTAACAAAGATTATTTTTAATAAAATTCTACATAATAGTATTTATATGATTATTAGTTGATAAATGGTAAATTTTTACATTTGTTTGATTATTTTATTATTGTTAGTTTTAATAAATATTATTGTTGTGTTTGTAGGTTATGGTTATTACTTATAGATATAATTTATCTTTTATATAATAGATTGCAATGAATGGAATCATTATAGTTTATTATTATTGGTGTTCATATAAACACCCAAGAGTATTTCAAGAATAAATAAATAAATTTTCCTCTTTTTGGAAAGTTTTTAGTTAAGAAAATGATGGTTTATGATATCCTTAGATTAATCCATAAGGGATTTTATACAAAGAAAATATGTTCCACTTCAATGTATTATGATGGAAGAGTTATATCTAATTATTTGTTGCAATTAGCAACCACCCCCATGTGATGCACTAGAAATGTTAATATGGATCATGTGTCACTTCTTACCATAGAAAAATTATTTTTTTAGTGCAATGTATGTTGAACAATAAATTTATCTTAATAGGTGAAAATTAAAAAATATTATTTAACTGGATTAGCAAATTTTATAGTTTAATGCAATAGCTCTAACTAAAAAAATCTATTTGATTATATTGATGCCATGTTTCCTCTTAACATATAGAGTAAGCTAGATGACAAGGATGATGTAGACATCACAACAAGAGGATAGAACCATTTCAAAATCAAACATATGTAAGCTTCCTATTTTTAGGGAGGGGTGAAGGAGGGTTAAAATCCTTTCATGTTGGGGAGAATGTGGTTGTATTGTTTGTTAAAGATTAAATTTATCTTAATAACCAAAAACATGAAAAGACCTTTTAATTAGATTTGTAACTTTTAGTGTTTATTGTAATTACATTGTAGTGTTTTTTATAGCATAAGCATGGAAGGAAAACACAAATTGGTACTCAAAAGTGGAAAAATGATATATACTCTATTTATGGGAAGCGACTCAAAGGCTTGAACATCCATATGTTCAATGCCATTGTTGATTTATTTTGTTGATGATATGTTGCCACTTAACAAAAATAATAAGCTAGATAATTAGGATGATATAGAGGGCATGAAACAAAAGGGAAACAACATGTCAGAGTCAAACATATAAAATATTAATTTCTACAAATGGTGGAGAAGTAAATTATAAAAAACCCATGAGAGTGGGGAGAATGTGGATGTTAGGTTCAATGGCTTGTGGTTCGTCCCCTTATCCTCAAGTCATTGTGTTCCCTCGGTAGCATGCACAACGAATTTAGTTGGAATCAGGATACAGATTTTTAGATTTTGTTTCCTCCTTTTCTAATCATGTTCATTGTATGAATATTTATGGTTTTAAATGAGAATGTTGGTGAAATCATTCATAACATCCTATGGATCTGTTTAGTGTACTCCATCACTCTTGTGTGATAGAATATTTCTTTCATGTTTCTATGTTACATGATTTCAGCTAACACTTTTCATACCTATGTTTTCATCCTATCATTTGATCCATAAGTGGAGTTTATAAGATAACATGGGAAACTAGTGAAGCTCCATGCAAGGTGGTTTAATGGTGCACTAATTTTAGTAGAAACTTAAAATGGTTATAAATGTTGACCTTAGTGTTCATTTAAGATATTACTGTTCTTATGATTACTTTTCATTGGAGTTATAGACATTGTTATCATATTTTGGACATTAAAAAATGGACATTGTTATATTTGACACCTTATTTGATAGATAATATGGATGTTTAGACTTATGAAATGATTTACATGATGGATTATATACATGGATGGGCATATCAATGTTTGACGATATTGAGCTACTACTGCACTCACTCATTGGATGTGATAAATAGATGTTTCTAGATGACGTATTTGATTTTGTGATCTTATTTCTAATTGATAAATTAATGAAATCGAAATATTTGAAATTGTGAACAATTCATGAATTATTTGGTTGACTGATGATTTAGTTATGATATTTTATGATATGAATTGATATGTATGTGTGTGTGTTTTATTATCTTGATGTTGTTAATATGGACACCAGGCCAAAAATTTATTATTTTCATTTTTACAGGCATTTACGACACAACAAAAAAAATGGAGATAAAAGACCAACAGTGAAAGAATTTGGGGTATTGGCAACAGGTCATCTTGGCAACTAGTGTAAATTTATGATTTTATTTTTATTAGATTGTTATGAGGTCCCCATTAGGGTGTGGCCTCAAATGTTATCTTGGGTAAATTGTGGTTTTCCCTTTTTGGTTTTATTTATTTGTGAGTAATTGTATTTTTGTTAGTATTGTGAGTCACTTTTATTATTGTTGCTAAGTACTCCATTTAAGTTAATTAAACTAGATCAGTTAGTTTAAATTAGGATGTGACAAAATGGGGGAAGTAAATGTGAGCAAGTATTCTTAATTTGTATTGTATTTGAAACAATATTAATTTATTTGGCATGGTGTGTACTCAAACTTCCATGCACATTTCAGGTTTTTAATTTCAAGCCAATTTTGGAGGCTTGTGGGACAAGTTAAGCTTATCCTAGACCTCTTAAAGCCACCCAACCATTATTCCTATGATGTGAAGGGATTATTTTAGGCCTTTTCATGTGTTTTAATGGAGAAAAAGAGTAACTAGTTGTATTTTTCTTACAAGAGTCATTAATTGTGTCCTTTACGGGTGTGGGTTTGGGTTTAAGTGTGTAAGGGGGTTGTCATTCCCTCAACCACAAATTTAGTTTTCTTTGTAGATTGGGTTTTACCTTGCTATGCAAAATGGAGGAGAAATGGTGTGGCATCCTACATGGAGCCACATCACCCCTCTCTGTTATATTTTATATTTATTCTAATTTGTTTGAGGATTTGGGGGTTATTTGTTTTTTTTTTTAGTGTTTTTATTTTGGAGGAGGTTGCTTTGAGAGTGTTGTTTGGAGCTTGCAGTTGGATTGTGCTTGCTTCAACTTGGAAAAAGGCTTGGATCTTACTTGTGGATTAGAAACTCTTGCAATGGAAAGGTAGTGTCTTCACGCATGTTTTATTTTATATTTTGTTGTGCATATTTTTATGAATGAATGGTTGTTGCATGGGTGATTTTGAAAATCATAATGACCTTAGGTTATTTAGGAGAAAATGGAAAGGGGGATATTTTTGAGGGAGGCATAAGATTTTTTATTGGGCATTTAAGGATGGAGTTTGGTTGGGGTGTCTCACCTTGTGATAAATAAAATGTGTTTATATTTTTGTTTTATTATGGAAGTCATAAGAGTGAGGGAGGCATAAGATTTTTTTTTCTTTAGGGAGGCATATGAGTTATTTTTCTTGGTGGGTGGCGTAAGAGTTGTTTTTTCTTGGAGGGAGGCATAAGTTTTTTTTGGGTTTTGATTGAGTTCTTGGAGGTTATAAGGTGGGTACCCAAACCCTTAGGAGGCATAAAAAATTTCTCGATGTTCCTTTCTCTTTCTTTGATTTAGTTTAGAGCCATTGTGTTGTGAAAACTTGTGTGTGAGTAAGTGATTTTTGTTATTTTTATTATTGTGTGTAATGTGTGTTTGAATGTGATTGTGGAAGCCTTGTTAAATTTCCAATGATTTTTGTAAACTCCTCATTGCTTCATTGTTGGGGCTCAGGGGCCAATGAGGAAGAAGGATTATTTTCATCATTAGATTATTAGTTGGGTGGTGAGTGTTGCCTACTCCCCCATTTTGGTTGTTGTGTTTTGACTTTGGTAAGAAGGTGAATCTCAAGTGAAGAATGATCCTTGTAGAATTTGGAGAAAAAAAGCAAGATCCCTCTTTGTAAATTTATGGTCATGTTGTTTCCACTTAAAGTTGAAGGCTTGTAAACTTTCATTTTAAAAGTAAATTTCTTGGTTATTTTGTTTATGAAATTATTTATTCTAGCCTTTTTTATAAATGAAAGTGGAGAGCTTAAAATTTATTCCTTTGTATTTGTTAAAATTAAAAAGAGACTATTATATTGTAAGAATGAACCAAGTTTATGAGAAATATTTGCATTATTTGGATGAAGTAAAAACTTAGAAGTGGACTTGAAATGGAAATGGAGTTCTTCTCAACCTAAGTTATTGTATTGTCTCCAAAGTGTGAGTTGTATCATTTCATAAATATTGATGATCTGGTTAAAATAAACTTGTTACTTAAAATGTAATGTCATTAATTTATTGTGAAAGAAAGGGAATATTTACTTTTGTTTTATTGTAAGAAAGGAATACGAAAGTAGTGGAATTATAGTTACATTTCTTATTATGTTGAAGGAAATAAAGTAGTAGTTTAAACAACTTAGAATGAAGGAGACACTTCCCTTTGCAAACTAGTAGGTTGAATGAAAAATTTCAATAATTTGTTCGATTTCACTATTATTTGAATAGGTAGAAAAGAATTGTAAATGGTTTGACTTGTTCCTTCCTATACTATATAACTTGTTGATCATTTATATAAAGAAAAAAAGGGTAAGATAACTATGACTAAATTTAATTTTATAAATTGATATATATTAAATATATTATAATATATATATATATATATATATATATATAATCAAATTAATTACATGTTAAAATATATATATCTGTGTGTGTTTGTGTATAAAATATATATGTTAAATATTTTTTTATTAAAATAAATAAATTTTTAAACGTGGGACAAATGGGATAAACCCCTCCCCCCCCCACAGATGGCTTTGGGATTAATAGTAGGAAATGGGGGGAAGGTTGCCGATCCCACTGTTATCAGTTTCCACCCTTTGGTGAAAATTTTTAATGACAGGGGAGGCCTTCAGTGGAAGGTCCTCATAAGAAGTAAGGGAACTGTAAAGATAGAAAGGTTCTGAAGGAGTAAGACATTCACAATAAGAAATTTTTCCTCTTCTTGGTTTTGTTTGAATGAAAATTGAGGTCTTAAAGTTTCATATTTTGATTAGCTTATTTTGTACAACAAAAAATGAGGATTTTCGTACGATAAAAAATAAATTATTCTTCGTTAAGTTAACTAATGTCTTATGGATTCATATGGTCAAGTTGTGATGTAGATATATCCTTTTTCATTATCCTAACTACGTGAATTCTGTGAGTTATAAAGAGAATATTTTCAAATGAAAAATCCTATATTGGTTTACCACTATCTTTAGAATGGATGTTTGAACTTTGACACTTTAATTTCCTATTGTGTTCGATCACTGATAGAAATGTGTGTGTGTGTGTAAGTATGTATGTATATCTATCGAAACATACATACATACATACATACATACATACATACATACATATATATCCCCCCCCCCCCCCCCCCCCCCCCGCCCCCCCCCCCCCCCCCCCCCCCCCCCCCCCCCCCCCCCCCCCCCCCCCCCCCCCCCCCCTCCCCCCTCCATATATATATATATATATATATATATATATATATATATGTATGTATGTTGGTATGTATCCCTATACATACACACATACATATATAACATATACACACATACATACATATACATACATATATATATATATATATGTATGTATGTATGTATGTATGTATGTATGTATATATATATATATATACATATATATATATATAGACATACATACATATATGTGTGTGTGTGTGTGTGTGTGTGTGTGTGTGTGTGTGTGTGTGTGTGTGTGTGTGTGTGTGTGTGTGTGTGTGTATGTATTTATATAGGAAAGTAAGGAATTTGTAGGAAGCACCATAACATAACATGACCAATTCTTATCTTGGGTAATAAGGATTGGAACTGAATCTCATTGGTTCATTGTCCAAGTAAACTTACCTACCTCATTATGAGGGTGCAAAAAAGGCATGACCTTTGTATAAGAGTTAATATATGTGATACTAAAATGCGACCCTGAATAGGAATTGAGAATAAAATTTAAATTCTTGTACTACTCATTTGACTATGCTAATAAAAGTGTTACATAGATATGAAACATATATATGTGTAAATCTTAAATGCTTTTTATCCTTGAAATGTATCGAATGAAGTTTTTTTAACCATTTTTCTAAACCATTAAACCCGTAATCTTAATCATTATTAAAACTTTGATATGGTTACAAATTAGGATAACATTCTTGATGAGTGCAACCCACTATCGTCGTTATGTAAGACAACATGAAATTTTATCAGTAAAAAAAATATAAGTGAGAGCTATGTGAGCTCCAATTGGATACCCAATCATAATTTCAACTATCATTTTAAATTTATTGCTTTTATTAGGTTCCTACTATCTGAAATAATTTCCCTTAGTGCAAATGAGTACATGGTTACTTTTATAATCCTTTTTTCAGATTTTTTATTTATGTTAATATGGTATTCCTCCTAGGAAATCACATTTTCTTGACAACTTGTTAATCTATTTGGAAATCTGGTTATGATCATACTCTAGTGTGTCCAAGTAGTAAATTTATCTTTATGTCTTGAACTAATCATCAATTTAAAAAATTGCCTTAAATTTTTACAAGATGTTGGGTGGATCGTATGCATTTTTTGAGTCATCTTTTTAAAGTAATTACACTTATGTAATAAAATTTATCATTGCAAATGCAAGCATGTACACAATTACACATATAAATAAGATGAATTAGAGTCTTATGAAGATCAAGGAAATTAAAATCTGAACTAAAATGAATCGTGATATGCCAAGTAGTGATGGTTCAGTGGTCATGTAACTAAATTTAAATTTAATAGAATAAATATTTGTAATTTATTAAACAAGGTTAAGCAAAGCTCCGTATGATGATAATAATTGAAATTTTAGATAATTGTCTATAAATAAGAACTATGTGAAGTATAAAAATACACTTTAATAATGAATGAAAGTGACTAAAAGGGATATAACAACTTACAATAATGGGAATGTTGAATCACACATTCCTCACTCTATCTTTTTATATTAATTGGAAATATTTTAATAGAATCTAATCCCTATGATGATAATAATTGGATGTTAATGTGAACAATGAGATTTAATATAAAGTTTTATATATCCCTTCATTTCCATTGCATATTAGATATGGAAAGAAAACATATCCATGTTATATATGTAATGATTTCTCCTACAAATAATTGTTCTTCTATACTTTTTGAAGCTCAGGTAAATTGTAATAAAAAAAGGGAGAAGGGTATCCCACTTTTATAGAGAGGAAATTGCGGACCTGATTTCAAACATTTTATATACTTTAGAAGTCATAATATATTTTGAGTTGGACCTAATACTATTTCCTTTTCAATTACTTGACACTAACATTCACATATATAATTGATAAACATAGGGTGTGTGTGGAAAATTAACAATGGAAACCACAATATCATGTTGAGTATTTATACCTATAATTTAATCATCTTATTTATTATTTTTTTGCTATTTAGTGTAAACATTTTTCTGTCCTACATTCACTTATGAGACATTTCGTATAACCAACTTTATTTTGAAATATTTCTTTAACGTCCTAAAATAATTCTAAATCTACATAGAACCTTTATTAAATACGAGGAAAATAAAATCTTTTGGATAATGGAAGACAAAACATGGTAATATTTTTTTTCTCTTGTATTACTAAAAACCCATAATATTTAGTTACGTGCATATTTATTTTTAGTTAGTTTTTAACAAAAAGAACAAATTCTACTACATGTGAAGGAAAGCATTAATTTTTTTATATGTCAAAAGACAATCTTATGAAGCGTGACACAATGTTTACCTCCCACAAATTTTATAAAAAATTATCATATTTATATTGTCATCTTTCTTAATCTTAACACGCTGATCATAGAAAGTGAACTAGACTATAGAACTTTTTATATTCAATGAGGATGTTGTCAGAAGGAAAGTGTTTCTTTTTTTATTTGGTTGACCTTTAGGTCAATTTTAGTAAATTACATATTGGCTCCTTGGTTTATAACTATATGAGGTTTTAAATAAAGATTTAATTGCATTGAATATATAAAATGTATAGTCAAATCCTTTAGAATAAATCATATTCGTTTATTAAATTTATCGATTACATATAAATATCACTCTTCCAACATTTTGAGAAAAAAATAGAAACTATTTCTATGTAATTAATTAATATAAGTTTTAGTTTGACTCGCTATTTTTTATAATAAATTATCGTTATGCCCAAAGGCATTTCTTCAAGTTATAATCCCCTTGCCATTCGGACAATGTCCTTTCATCGATATATTGTTTTTTACTCCATTTGTCGATTAATTTTGCAAATTGTGTTGGCATTTGAGTTGTACACAATAGTTGAGAGCCCCTTGATGCCCTTTCTTTTCAGATTTGTATTGATTCATTATGTCAAATCTAGCATACACAGATTAGAAGGTAGACTAGCACCACTAGAATACAAACCTCTACGAATTCGTGCTGGATTAATTATATAAGAGAGTTTCATTAACAGTGAGTTATCTACAATGGAAGGGCATGGGGCTTCCATTTTGAAATTAAATAAACCCATACCTCCATCAATTGCACTAGAATTTTCCTTGGGAGATGTGCAATAATTAAGTAATAAGGTTTGTTTCTTGTTTCATGGGTAGAATCTTACACTTCTACTAGTTTTCTATATTTTAGATAATTTTCCTTATTTCATATGCTTTTTGTAGATGCTAGATGCTTCTGTCAGTGGAAAAGAGAGAAGAAAACATGAGGGAAAAAATGTAGGGAATCAAAGAAAATGGTGCTACACCACTTGCTTCTAGAACAAGTGATGGGATCTCTAAATCTACACCTGCACCATAGGCTCCACTTACTATCACATAAACTATTTCCATGACCTTAAATATTGTTAGTTTCCATTATGGAATTATATAAAACAAAATTGTTTTTGTCCTATGTATATATGATTTTGGTGGAGATGGATATATAGCTAAAGAGAAAACATGCTCTTATGATGTGTTTTTATAGGATTGTGAATGCACCCAGAATTTTTTGCTAGCAGAGCCAATAGTCATGTGACTCCCCTTCCTCTCCATGCATGTACATGTTTATGTGTTTTCCTATGTCTTAACAAACTAATATCTTATTACACCATGGTGGATTTTATTTTGACGCAAAATTAATGGATATTATTTTCATTAGGATGTGATGATGTGTAACTACATGTTGATTATGGGCATCAACGTAAAATTATCTTGCAATAATAAGATATGTATATATTTTCCCAAATACCCAAGAAAAATACATACATTTTTATAAATGTAATGCCACCACCTCAATAGCTCTTCAAATAGTTTCCACATGTCTATCCATTCATGGAGCTAAAGGGTATCCTCTTAAGTGTGTGTTAACATGCACAAATAGAATTTATGAAAATTTAACAGAAGTTCATGCAATAAAGCCAAGAAATGTCTCATTGCACTTGAAATATAAATAACTTAGCCGCTCAATAATATATTTACCATTTTCAAATAATGAAAATAAAAATGAAATAGAATAGAAAATAAATTCCCCCTGGTATGAATAATTTCTCTTTAAAGATTAGTTTGTAGGGTTTGGTTAAATTAGTAAAGTAAAGTACTTAATTTAACAAAAGCTTATTATTTAATATATTGTAACAAATATTATTTTTAATACAACTCTACATAATAGTATCTATATGATTATTAGTTGATAAATGGTAAGTTTTTACAATTTTTTGTTTATTTTATTATTATTTGTTTTAATAAATATTATTGTTCTATTTGTAGGTTATGGATATTAATTACAGATATAATTTATCTTATATCTAAAAGATTTCAATGATTGGAATCATTATAGTTTATTATTATTGGCGTTCCTATAAACACCTAAGAGTATTTGAAGAATAACTAAATAAATTTTCCTTGTTTTGGCTATTTTTCAGTTAAGAAAATGATGGTTTATGATTTCCTTAGATTACTCCATAAAGGATTTTATACCAAGAAAATATGTTCCACTTGAATGTATTATGATGGAAGAGTTATGTCTAATTATTTGTTGCAATTATAAACCACACCCATGTGATGTACTAGAAATGTCAATATGGATCATGTGTCACTTCTTACCATCGAAACAGCAATTTTTTAGTACAATGTATGTTGAGCAATAAATATGTCTTAATAGGTGCAAAAATATAAAAGATTATTTAATTAGATTAAAAAAATTTACACTTTAATGCAATATCTCCAACAACAAAAAAAATATTTGATTATATTGATGCCATGTTCCCTCTTAGCATAGAGACTAAGCTGTTGTATATATTTACCCCCCAGGTAAATATAGATAACGCAAGCAAATCAGGTTTCGGAGGGGGAGAAGCATGGCGCAAGGAAATGTCGCAAGGGTTGGAAAACCCGACACAAAGGGAAATCAGGTTTCGGAGAAACAAGGTGGAGAAACACGCAAAAGGAACATGTCGGGGGGTCTCCAAAACTCGACATCAAAGAAGATATGTAGGGGGGTCTCCAAAACCCGACATCAAAGAAGATATGTCGGGGGGTCTCCGAAACCCGAAATCAAAGAAGATATGTCGGGGGGTCTCCAAAACCCGACATAAAAGAAATCGGGTCTCGGCGTCAGGGAAGGACATCAGGAAAACATCAAAAAGAAGCATGTCGAGCACCCCTCCGAACCCGATGTGCATGCAAGTTCATCTTCCACCCCCGACACAAAGGAAAGCTTGGAAATCACGGCGGAAGTGAGTTTCGGGAGAACACAAACATCTAGCAGCATGTCGAGCCATCCCCCAAGCCTGATGCAAATGCACAAGGGAATCCTGAACCCGACAGGTGTAAAATCCTGACGTGGAAATGGACATTTCGCCATGTTTTGAGTTGTTGAGTTTTTTACCTACCGCCATGGTTGTTGAAGTTAAATGCAGTTTTGGAGGTGGTTGGGGAAGCTCCGAATTCTTCTCTTGTCCCTCATTTTCTTCATATAAATGGCCGGGAGAGGCTCTAAAAAATGGTTGGACATTTTCATTTTGCATCCCCCCTTCTCTCCTGCTTGCAAGAGAATTTGTGGAGCCTTCAAACCTCCCATATGGATTGTAATGCCATTTTTGCCTCTTGGCCACTGCAATGTATTGAATCGATCCTTGAGCGATATATATATATATATATATATATGTCTGTGATTGATTCTAAACCCTCTCATGTATTTATTGCTGTCATTTTTGATCTCTTATTGTAGTTTGGTTACCTGTGCATGGTGTTGTATTGCATTTTTGTGGTCTGTGTTTAAGTTTGCAAAACGGGTGTCCAACATTCCTCGGTGCATCACCTCCATAGTTTAGGATTTACTTTTATGCATCTTCTTCTCCTTGTCTCCTTGGCAAGTTAGATTAGGTTTTTTGGTAAACCCTCTGTGTTTTATTTGTGCATCCGAATAGAGGAATAGGAGCCGGCCTTCATCCAGAGAGCTTTTCCGATTTCACAGGGTCCCACACTTGGGAAAAGCTCCATGTTGTGCAGTCGCACTGGACGCTTCGAGCGATCAAATTAGAAGTTTGATCAACGTCCAGGGGTGTTTTGATTTTGCACCAATAGTTTTGGCATTCCCGGTGGGACCAAGAGGTCATTCCATGAAGATTTGAAGGAGTTTTCATGATTTTCAGACAGAGAAATTGCAAGTTTTAAAATTTCAGATTTTGCTCCGTCCAGGACAAACTCCGAAATCATTTTTGAAGGGTTTATCTTACTCAAAATAGGTCAAAATTTCAACAGTTGGTAGATCTGAAGGTAATCTTCAAAAGGGTGTCTTTAGTTTTTGAGATTTTGATTTTCAAAATTTTAGGTATTTAGTGATTTCAGGATTTCGAGGTCCGAAAACATCAAAGCAGACCCAATAGTCTTTACAGGTTTTGGGGGATGCATTGCATGATCCTATACACAACAGCAGTCTTTTTAGGTTTTGAGGGATGTCGAGCATGTCCCGAGTTCTGACCATGGTAATTCGGGTTTTGTGAGTTGCATTGCATGACCTGAGTTCCGCCTGTAGCTTTTCGGGAATCCGCAGCTGCACAACAAGGGCTGAATTTCGGATTGAAGATTGTCTCCTCTGGGGCTTTCAAATTTTAAATTATATTTCAATACTGTCAAGTTTGGTGTGTGACTTGGCAAAATCTAGCCTTTTAGAGGCTTGTTCTCTAACACATCTGGCGACTCCGAAGGGATAGAGTTCAGTGGTGTAGCAGCACAAGTTGCCCAGGCACATGAGAAGAATTCGAACCAGGTCTAATACTCGAGAAGAGGGGCTATTTGTCCACTTGCAACTTTCACCAGGCAAAGGAAGGAGAGAAGGAAGACCACAAAGATCACCATCTCTACCTAACAGGACTTTGTCTACACCTCCACCTGGTAGACCTTTCTCACATCAACTAGGGTTCTTAGGCCAATCATAATGACACATCTACCACCGAATCCCTTTGTCAATTTCACGGGAAGTAGTCCACTTGCCCTAAATGCTCAGAATCAAATTCCAGTTGCAGCGCTAAAGAATATACTTCATTTCACAGGAGAAAATCATACTACTCCTATTGATCACATCCAAGATATTGCTAATGTATGTGCAATCCACGAAATAAATGAAATGGATGTGGCAGTCAAGTTATTGGCTTCATCTTTCAAAGGCAAGGCCTTACAATAGTTTAGGAGCCTTACAGCAGGGTCCATTATGAATTGGAACCAACTTTGTTCGGCTCTTTGCAACCAGTTCGGGGAGAGGGCAGACAATTTATCCTTATTGGAACAACTGAAAACAATTAAAAGGGCTCCTAACGAACAAATGACAGATTTCAACTTCAAGTTCTAACGGACATGGGACACGATTCTAATAGCTATTAGGCCAACTGCCGAAGGAGCATTCCTTTATTTCTTAAAGGCTATAAATTCAGAGATAGCCATGATGATCCAATCAATGGGAGGGACAACACTGCCAGAGGCCTATGACACAGCGATCAGAGCAAAGAACTGTTTGATCCAAGCTGGCAAGCTTGCACCAAGGCCACCAATGCCTCTCTATCCAGATATGGGAAATCCTACAACCAGTCAAGCACCAGAGTTAAATCCCATTCCAACTCCTAGAAATCAAAGCAATAATGAGGCATCCACATCTTCAAATACTTCAAAGGAATTGCAGGAGGTCATGAAACAACTGCAGAACCTTGGAAATGAGCTTGTGACTATCAAGAGACAGCAAGCTCAAAATGCTAGACCGTATCAGCCTCAAGCACAGTACCAAGCTAGGCCCTCATACCAACAGAATAGACCACCACCACCTCAGGCTGCAAATCAAAACCAAAACCAAGGACAACCTCAAGCTGCCAGGCCATTTCGGCCGTATGATCCAAATACAGTGACATCCTCAAGAGCCTTGGTTCCAACGCAAAACAACATGGCACAGGAGTATGACTGGTGTTACCCTTGCAATCTACCTCACAATCAGTCAGCATGTTTTAATGGTGCACTGAATCAGGCCTTGATGGTGCAAACCATTGGTGTTCCTCAAGAACCAAGTCAGGAAGAGAATCAGCAGCAAGGAACGCAACAAGAAGGACCTCTAATAGAAACCACATTGGCCAATTGGCAAATGGAAGACATCTGTGGAGTTAACCAACAGCCTTTTCAAGGCGTGGCTGCCAACACACGGTCAAAGAAGAGAAGCATAGTAGAGGGACAACCATATAATCCAGTTGTTTCTCAACCCACTCTTACACAACAGGGGGTCAGTAGACTAAGCATAGCTCCAAATGTGCAAAATCAGCTTAAGGTACCTGTTGTAGCAACACATGCACCTGTTCAAGCTCCAGAAAAGGTTACACAAAGTAAGGGACAGCAAAAGGACAATTCATCCCCCTTCAACATCATCGATCAAATGAAGAAGACACATGTGAACATTTCCATGTGGGAATCACTGGTGATCCCATGGCAACGAGATTTATTGCAAGCTGCAATGGCTAATTGGTCTGCCATAAATGTATCGAACCAGGGACATGAGAAAGTTCTCACTAATGCAGTGCAACATGATGGGGGCCAGACAAGAAAAAATTTGAAGCCTCCACCATTCTATGTTTCATTGATTGTTGGAAACCACTTGGTACACAACTGCATGATAGATTCAGGAGCAAGTAGTTCAGTGATGCCGAAGCAAATAGCGGACCAACTAGGTCTGAAGTATGAGCCAGTGCTGAAAGGAGTAGTACAGCTAGATGGAACGGCAGTGGGAACAGTTGGGGTCATCAAGGGGTTAAGCCTAACACTACATTCATGTCCTAATGTTACAGTCCTGCAAGATGTGTCTGTAATTGACCTCCCACCACTCTTTGTGTTGTGTTTATCAAGGGACTTCACTGCAAAGATCGGTGGATATTTATCTGCAGATTGGTCGCACATGATTTTCAGGACAAGGTATGGAGCTAAAGCAACAATCAAATCAGAAACAATTGCCAATTTCCATATTGAGCCTTATGTACCAGGACCTATCAATGCAAATTGCTCAGTTTTTGATCAGGAGGAGTGTTCAAGTAATCTAGAAGCAGGTACTAAGGTCGAGGGAATTCCTGATTTAACTTTGGATGAATGGGCAAACAAGAGTCATGAATTTGACCCATACAAGGAAATTGAAGAATCTAAATTGGGCGTGTATTTTATACATGAAGAAAATTCACCCATTCCTGACATCATTCAGCCTGAACAAAGAGATGAAAGAAAAGTTTGGAAATTGTTCTTCGATGGTTCGAGAAGCAGACAAGGTGCTGGAGGTGGTGTAGTGTTGATTTCACCACAAGACATCAAGTATTATTTAGCTTTTTGTTTCCAGTTTTCTTGTTCAAACAACACAGCTGAATATGAGGCCTTGATTCATGGACTTCATTGGGCCAGGAAAAATGGCATAAAGAACCTGCAGGTGTTTGGAGATAGCGAGCTAATCGTCAACCAAGTTAGGGGACAACATGCTACAAAGAATGACCTGCTAAAGAGCTACAAAAATAGGGTATGGGATCTCATTGAAGATTTCGAAGCTTTCAGCATTTTGTCCATACCCAGGAAGGAAAATGAAGTTGCAGATAGGCACGCAGCAATTGGAGCAATGTTTGATGTGGTTGACAACATCAGAAGAGAAATAATGTAGCCACATGTCCATGTGGTTATAAGGCCAGTAGTTCCAGATAACAACACGAGCTGGCAGGTGTTTGAGAACGATCAACAGATCGTCAATTTCTTGCAAGAAGAAGCTGAATTCTCAGCTAGAAATCAAGATAGGCTAGAGCAACAATATGGGGATCAAGTGGTGCAGCTACAGAAAAACAAGCTTCCTAAGGGTTTAGTAACGTTGGATTCTATCTTCAACCCTAATGACTAGTTCCGTAAGGAAAATGCTAACATACAGGTCAAGAGAGAAGATTCAGAGCCAATTCCGGTTGGGGAAGGCAAAACACTTCAAATTGGTAAAGTGGCCACTGAGCGAGAGAAATCAGATTTCATACAGCTTTGCCAAGAATTTCTAGATGTCTTCGCTTGGATCTATGAAGACTTAAGAGGATTCGATCCAAATTTGGCACAACATACCATAGAATTGGATCCGAATGCTAAGCCCATTAGGCAGAAGCACAGACAAGTCAACCCTCACATTGAGCCTCTAATGAAGAAAGAATTAAACAAGCTAATAGAGGCAAGCATTATATTCCCAATCAAGCACTCAAGCTGGGTTGCGAACTTGGTTCCAGTCAGGAAGAAGAGCGGAGAAATTATGTTATGTGTGGACTTCCAAGACCTCAACAGGGCATCTCTCAAAGATCATTACCCACTTCCGTCAATGGAACAGATATTGCAAGTAGTATCCGGTTTAGAGAGATTCTCTCTCCTAGATGGCTACTCAGAGTATAATCAGGTGATGGTGAAAGAAGATGACCAGTTCAAGACGGCTTTCACCACCAAATGGGGAACATATGCCTACAAGAAGATGCCATTTGGGCTATCAAATGCTGGAGCCACCTTCCAAAGGGCAATGGATATGGCATTTAAGGGGTTGATCAATAAAATAGTTCTAATATACCTTGACAACATCACTGTATTCTCAAAAAATGCAGTGGATCACCTCTTACATTTGAGCCAAGTATTTCAGAGATGTAGAAAATTTGGGGTATCATTGAATCCCAAAAAATGCATATTTTTGGCTCACGAGGGAAAACTTCTAGGCCATATTGTTTCAAAGGAAGGATTGACGATTGACCCAGAGAGAGTCGAAGCAATTCAAGCATTTCCATTGCCAAGTCACAAGAAGGCTCTTCAAAGCTTCTTAGGAAGGATCAATTTTGTCCGTAGGTTTGTTCCAAACTTTGCAGCTCTCGTAAAACCAATAATGCTGATGTTAAAGAAGAGCATGGCATTTAAGTGGACATCTGAAGGCAAGGAAAGTTTCGAGGCAATAAAGGAAGCTATATCTCAAGCTCCAACTCTTGTCAATCAAGACTTCTCCAAAGATTTCATGTTATATGCCTTCGGTGGTGGAAACACAATTTCTGCAATCCTAGTACAACAGAACAAAGGAGGATTAGAACAACCAGTTGCTTTCTTCAGTCAAGGCTTGGAGGAACACGAAACCAGGTACTCTTTCATTGAAAAACATGTACTTGCAGTGATCAGGAGTTTAAATAATATCAAGCACCTAGTCTCAAACAACAAGATCCAATCATTGGTCTCTCATGCGGGAGTCAAGGACTTCCTTCTAAACAAGGATCTGAATGAGAAACGTGCAGGATGGATCACTCGTGTCATGGAATATGACATGAAGATCAAGGTCACAAAACTAGTACGTGGAAAGGGACTATGCAAACAGCTAGCCTTGAGTCGACAAGTTGAAGCAGGTGATGAAAGAGAGACTACCTTGATATTGCAGGATGGTCAAGAACATGAAAATGATGGTGTGCCTATTCCTTGTTGGACTCAGAATATGATAAAATTTCTGCAGACAGGCCTATGCCCTCCAGAATTAAGCAAAGCAAAAAAGAGATACTTCAGATTACAAGCCATTTCATATGTGCTTGTTGATGGTGTTTTGTTTAAAAGGGACATCAATGGAGTTCTATTGAGGTGTATTGGGACAGTTCAAATTGAGAGGGTGTTATGAGATTTTCACGATGGAGATTCTGGTGGACATTTTGCCCCATGAGTTATAGATCTCAAGATAATGAAGGTAGGGTATTATTTTCCCACAGTGTTCAGTGACTGCTATACATGGATAAGAAAGTGCAAGAAATGTGCACTCTTCACAGGCAAAGAAAGACCAGCAGTGCTTCCATTGCACCCAATCTTGATTGACCAACCATTTATGCAGTGGGGATTGGACTTCATCGGGGTCATCAATCCAAACTCAAGCCAAGGCCACAAGTGGATTCTCACGGCAACGGACTACTTCACCAAATGGACTGAAGCAGTGGCGTTCAAAGAGGCAAATGAGTCTAATATACTAGAGTTTTATGAAGGAATAGTGACCAAGTTTGGTGTGCCGGCCACTATCATATCAGACAATGCATTGGTGTTCGTAGGTTCCAAGATTATAGAATGGGCTGTCAAGAATGGAATCTACTTGAGTACCTCTTCAAATTATTACCAGTAGGGTAATGGACAGGCAGAGTCCACGAACAAAAATTTGCTAAATATCATCAGGAGGACTCTGGATGAAAATCAAAGAACATGGCATACCAGGCTAAAATAAGCATTGTGGGCTGACAGAATAACACCAAAGAGGTCTACAGGTAATTCCCCTTACAAGTTACTCTATAGAAAGGAGGCAGTATTGCCTATATCATTAGAACTGCCTGCATTAGAGTTCATTAGAGTTCGAACCAATGGAGGCCCGGTATGCAGAGTTGATGGAATTGGCAGAAATTAGAGAACATGCAGTTCAAACAATTGAGAAAGACTAGGCCTTAGTGAAAATATGGTTTGATAAGAAAGTAAGAGTAAGGACCTTCCAGGAAGGGGACCTAGTTCTGAAATGGGATGCAGACCGGGAAAAACCAAGAAAGCATTCCAAGTTTGACGCCATTTAGAGTGGCCCCTACATGGTCATGGAATGTAAAAATAGCAATGCCTTCCAATTGTCTACATTGGACGGAGAAGAATTCCCGATTCTAGTCAACGGAATCTATCTTAAACATTGCTACTGAAGAGAGAAAAGTTCTACCCTTGTAAATATTAGCCTAGATTTCAATTCCTCTAAGTGCGTATGCACATTGTCTTGTTGTAGTTAGGTTTCAGTTTCCCTAAGTGCTTTGGCACAGGTTTCGTTGCTCCTGGGTTGGTTTTCTACAGTTCAACGTGCTCTCGGAGAAGGAGTTGTAGTATCAGGCTCGGGATCAGATATCAGATCGGTTTCAGGTTATTACTTATGACTCCATGCACAATGGATCGCTAGAAGGCCATTGATCTTCTACCTAGTAGGCAGGTAACCCCGTGAGTCACCAAATTGTTGTATATATTTACCCCCTGGGTAAATATAGATAAACACAAGCAAATCAGGTTTCGGAGGGGGAGAAGCATGGCGTGAGGACATGTCGCAAGGGTTGGAAAACCTGACACAAAGGGAAATCAGATTTTGGAGAAACAAGGCAGAGAAACACGCAAAAGGAACATGTCTGGGGGTCTCCAAAACCTGACATCAAAGAAGATATGTTGGTGGTCTCCAAAACCTGACATCAAAGAAGATATGTCGGGGGGTCTCCAAAACCCAACATCAAAGAAGATATGTCAGGGGGTCTCCAAAACCCGACGCAAAAGAAATCGGGTCTTGGCATTGGGGAAGCACATCGGGAAAACATGAAAAAGAAGCATGTCGAGCACCCCTCCGAACCCGATGCGCATGCAAGTTCATCTTCCACCCCTGACACAAAGGAAAGCTCAGAAATCACTGCGGAAGCGGGTTTCAGGAGAATGCAAACATCAAGCAGCATGTCGAGCCATCCCCCAAGCCCGATGCAAATGCACAAGGGTATCCCGAACCTTACAGGTGCAAAATCCTGATGCGGAAATGGACAGTTCACCATGTTTCGAGTTGTTGAGATTTTTACCTACCGCCATGGTTGTTGAAGTTAAGTGCAGTTTTGGAGGTGGTTGGGGAAGCTCTAAATTCTTCTCTTCTCCCTCATTTTCTTCATATAAATGGCCGGGAGAGGCTCTAAAAAATGGTTGGACATTTTCGTTTTCCATCCCCCCTTCTCTCTTGCTTGCAAGAGAATTTGTGGAGCCTTCAAACCTCCCATATGGATTGTAATGCCATTTTTGCCTCTTGGCCACTGCAATGTATTGAATCGATCATTGAGTGATATATATATCTCTGTGATTGATTCTAAACCCTCTCATGTATTTATTGCTGTCATTTTTTATCTCTTATTGCAGTTTGGTTACATGTGCATGGTGTTGTATTGCATTTTTGTGGTCTGTGTTTAATTTTGCAAAACGGGTGTCCAACATTCCTCGGTGCATCACCTCCGTAGTTTAGGATTTACTTTTATGCATCTCCTTCTCCTTGTCTCCTTGGCAAGTTAGATTAGGTTTTTTGGTAAACCCTCTGCATTTTATTCGTGCATCTAAACAGAGGAATAGGAGCCGGCCTTCATCCGGAGAGATTTTTCGATTTCACAGGGTCCCACACTTGGGAAAAGCTCCATGTTGTGTAGTCACACTGGATGCTTCGAGCGATCAAATTAGAAGTCTGATCAGCATCCAGGGCTGTTGTTATTTTGCACCAACATAAGCTAGATGACAAGGATGATGTAGAAATCACAACAAGAGGGTAGAACCTTGTCAAAATCAAACAGATGTAAGCTTCCTATTTCGAGGGAGGGGTGAAGGAAGGTGAAAATCCTTTAACATTGGGGAGAATGTGGTTGTATTGTTTGTTAAACATTAAATTTATCTTAATAGCAACAAACATGAATAGACCTTTTAATTAGATTTGTAACTATTAGTGTTTATTCTAATTACATTGTACTCTTTTTTATATCATAAGTGTGGAAGGAAAACAAAAATTTATACATAAAAGTGGAAAAATGATATATACTCTATTTATGGGAAGTGACTCAAAGGCTTGAACATCCATATGTTGAATGACATTGTTGATATTTTTCCACGTAACAGAAAGAATAAGATAGATAATGAGGATGATATAGAGGGCATGAAACAAAAGGGAAACAACATGTAAGAGTCAAACATATAAAATATTAATTTCTAGAAATGGTGGAGAAGTAAATTATAAAAACCCTATGAGAGTGGGGAGAATGTGGATGTTAGGTTTAATGGCTTGTGGTTTGTCCCCTCATTCTAAGGTCATTGTGTTCCCTCGGTAGCATGCACAATGATTTTAGTTGGAATTAGGTTAGACATTTTTAGATTTTGTTTCCTCCTTTTCTAATCATGTTCGTTGTATAAATATTTATTGTTTTAAATGAGAATTTTGGTGAGATCATTCATAACATCCTATGGATCTGTTTACTATCCTCCATCACTCTTGTGCGATAGAATATTTCCTTCATGTTTCTATGTTACATGATTTCAGCTAACACTTATCATACCTATGTTTTCATCCTATCATTTGATCCAAAATGTGGAGTTCAGAAGATAACATGGGAAACCAGTGAAACTCCATGTAAGGTGGTTTAATGATGCACTATTTTTAGCGGAAACTAAAAATGGTTATAACTTTTGACCTAAGTGTTCGTTGGAAATATTACTATTCTTATGTTTACTTTGCATTTGAGTTATAGACATTGTTATCATATTTTAGACATTGAGAAATGGAAAATGTAATATTTGATTAGATTTTTCGATAGATAGTATGGATGTTTAGACCTATGACATCATTTAGAGGATGGATTATATGCATGGATGGACATATCAATGTTGGATGATCTTGAGCTACTACTGTACTCACACATTGGATGTGTTAAATAGATGTTTCTAGATAATTTATTTGATTTTGTGATCTTATTTCTAATTGATAAATTTGATGAAATTGAAATATTTGAAATTTTGAATAATTAGTGAATTTTTTGTTTTAGTGATGATTTAGTTATGATATTTGATGATATGAATTGATATTTATATGTGTGTGTTTTATTATATCGATGTTTTTAATATGAACATAAGGCCAGAAATGTAATGTTTTGATTTTTGCAGGCATTTGAAACACAAGAAAATAAATAGATATAGGATACCAATAGTGAAGGAATTTGGGGTATTCACAATAGGTCATCTTGGTAACTATTGTAAATATATGATGTTATAGCTATTAGATTATTAGGAGCTCCCGATTGGGGGTGGCCCCAAATGTAACCTTTGGTAAATTGTGGTTTTCCCTTTTTGGTTTTATTTATTTGTGAGTAATTGTATTTTTTTTAGTACTGTGAGTCACTTTTATTATTGTTGTTAAGTACTCCATTTAAGTAAATTAAACTTGATGAGTTAGTGTAAATTAGGATGTGACAAAAGGGGGGAAAGAAATGTGAGTAGGTAGCCTTGGTTTGTGTTGGATTTGAAAGAATATTAATTTATTTGGAATGGTGTGTACTCAACCTTTCATGTAAATTTCGGATTTTGGCTTTCAAGTCAATTTTGGAGGCTTGTGGGACAAGTTAAGATTATCCCACAACTCTTAAAGCCACCCACCCATTATGCCTATTTTGTGAGGGGATTATTTTAGGAATTTTTGTGTGTTTTAATGTTGAAATAGAGAAATTAATTGCATTTTTCTTACAAGAGTCATTAATTGTGTCCTTTACGAGTGTTGGTTTGGGTTTAAGTGTGTAAGAGGGTTCTCATTCACTTAACCACCAATTTAGTGTGCTTCGAAGATTAGGTTTGACCTTGTGATGTGGAATGGAAGAGAAATTATGTGGCATCATATATGGAGCCATGTCATCCATCTCTCCTATCTTTTCTATTTATTCTTTTTTTTTTGAGGATTTGGGGATTACTTGTTTTATTTTTGAGACTTCTTATTTTGGAGTAGGTTACTTTGAGAGTGTTGTTTGGAGCTTGTAGCTGGATTTTGCTTGCTTCGAATTGGAAAGAGGCTGGGATCTTACTTTTAGATTAGAAACTCTTGCAATGGAAAGCTAGCCTCTTCACCATATTCTCTTTTATATTTTGTTGTGAATATGTTTATGAATGAATGGTTGTTGCATGTGTGATTTTTAGAAGCAGAACGGCCTTAGGTTGTGTAGGAGAAAATGGAAATGGGGATATTTTTTAGGGAGTCATAAGAGTTTTTATTGGGCATTTTAGGAGGGTGTTGGGTTGGGGTGTCCCACCTTGTGATAAATAAAATGTTCTTATCTTTTTTCTTTATTGTGTGAGGCATAAGAGTGAGGTAGGCATAAGAGTTTTTTTTCTTTAGGGAGACATAAGAGTTGTTTTTCTTGGAGGGAGGCATAAGAGTTAATTTTCTTGGAAGGAGGCATAAGATTTTTAGGGGTTGTGATTGAGTTCTTAGAGGTTTTAAGATGGGTACCCAAACCCTTGGGAGGTAGAAGTATATTCCTCATGTTCCTTTATCTTTCTTTGATTGAGTTTAGACCCATTGTCTTGGGAAAACTTGTGTGTGTGGAAGTGATTTTTTCATATTTACTATTGTGTTGAATGTGGGTTTGAATGTGATTATGGAAGAATTTTTAAGTTGCTAATGGTTGTCTTATACTCCGCATTACTTCATTGTTGGGGCTCGGGGGACAATGATTAAGAAGGCTTCTCTTCATCATTAGATTATTAGTTGGGTGGAGAGTGTTACATAATCCCCCATTTTTGTTGGTGTGTTTGGAATTTCAGAAGAAAGTGTAGCTCAAGTGAAGAATGATCCTTGTATCATTTGGAGGAAAGAAGCAAGACCCCTCTTTGTAAATTTTGGTCCTGTTATTTTCCACTTAAAGTGGAAGGCTTGTAAACTTTCATTTTAAAAGTAAAGTTATTGGTTATTTTGTTTATAAAATTTGTGATGTTAGCCTTTTTTGTAAATGAAAGTGGAGAGATTTAAATTTATTCCCTTGTATTTTTTGGAATAAAAAATAGACTATTATATTGTAAGAATAAACCAAGTTTATGAAAAAGATATGCATTGTTTAGATGAGATAGAAACTTATAAGTGGACTTGAAATGGAAATGAAGTTATTTTCAACCTAAGTTATTGTATTGTCTCCAAAGTTTGAGTTGTATCATTTCAAAAATATTGATGATCTTGTTAAAATATACTGGTTACTTAAAATGGACTGCCGCTAATTTATTATGAAAGAAAGGGAATATTTACTTTTGTTTTATTGTAAGAAAGGAATATGGAAGTAGTAGAATTATAATAACATTTCTTATCATGTTGAGGGAAATAAAGTATTAGTTTAAAACTCTTAGAATGAAGGAAATTATTCCCTTTGCAAACTAGTAGGTTCAATGAGAAATTTCAATAGTTTGTTCAATTTCACTATTATTTCAATTTAGTGTGCATTGTTTAATGAACATATCAGACATCGTCTTGTAGGCTAGAGAGCACTAAAGATCCAATAGGTCACATAAAATGTATGTGGGGATTGAAGAACAACCTGAGTTCTAGAAAAGGATCCTCGAGCTAGTTCCATCAGCTCGATAATTTGATGAACAGATTGAGCTCCCCAGACTCATAAATAGTGTATTCAGCTACTTCATATTTTGAGGGAAAATGATTCAGGTTTATCATAATGATCGAGCCTCCCTCTAGTATTTAATGGCTGAGCTAATTATCTTCATGTCAAGATGCAGATCAGAGTAGGAGTGAACCATAGTCAATGGAACAATTGAATCGAATCATTGTTAAATTGAGTTGACAGTATTGTCCTGAATTTCCCCAACAATGACTTGATTAAATGAAGGTTGAGCTCAAGATCAAGCTTGGATAGAAGTTTCATGACACAGGTATTCACAAGCACTTGGATGAGCTCAAAAATATATGAGACGTAAATCATACATCATTACACACTTATATTCAACAAGGAGGAGTCGAGTCCTGGAAAAACATTTCACGCCTAGTAGAGTCAAGTTTTGAGCTTAAATGGAGTTCATGATGAGTCTAGATTCAAGTCAAAAATTTTAGCAGGTAGGCGAGTCACCATTGAGTATAGTGGAACAAGTGGGTTGAGAACTGATCAAAAGCCAAGTTAGCTCAATAAAGTCTTGTAGAAAATGTGTCATTTTCCCACACATGAGATCCTAGGATGTGAGTACATTGAAGATATGAGTTCTTAGAAAGAGGAGTACGATGTGGATATGCCGGGTATAGGCATCCAGAGTGGCCAAAAATAAGTTGTGCATTGTTTTATGAAAATCACTGAAATAGCCGCAAGGTAATAAGGGTAGGTGTGTGAAAATAAGGAAACATCTCCAGCTCGAAGAAACTAAATTCCAAGTCTCGTAAAATATAATAAATCCTTGGAAAATTCAGAGTAACTGCTCACACTCAAAGGACCATAACCTTTGAAATTCTCAATGGATTTTTATAAAATTGGAAAATTTAGAAACGTGACTCTAAGCTCGATGCATTAAAATCAAGGAATGTAGAAATTGATGAAATTTTGGTGATGATTTTATTGAAAATGTGATAGGTTTTGAAGAGGGATTTTCAAAGTGGTTGGAAAGGAATTTAATGAACATGGTCTACCATTAATTATCTACTGCAGGTTATGGGATACCTTGACATTACTTTAATAGGCTAAAAATTACCAACCGCACTCATTTATTATGAATTGCAATTGGTTGAAAAGTAGATTTTGGGATTTACATACACACTCTCTCTCTCTTTAAAAACTCCATAAATTGAAATATTGGGCTCATTGTAAAGGGAGGATAGTTTCAACAGAAAAAATATATCATTTTTGTTATGTGAAGCCATTGTATTATAGGACCTTATAGTGAACTCCTTTCGTGGTGATCTAGGACTTTAATTTGTAATCGATTGAACTATTCATATCAATGAAGCTATAGATGTAATTTTGTGGATGTATCTTCCCTTGATGTATTTTTTTTCATTCATCTTCCCTCTTTGATCTTATTGTAAATATATTTTGTCTATTTTATGCTCTTTTAGGGATTCATTTTGACTGTGTGTGTATGAAATATTATTGTGAATGCAGTTGCTAGATTGTGGAAAATTGTTATCACCCTCTTTAGTATATACTTTTTTTCCATTTTCACACATTGCAATGCTATTCTCATTCCCTTATTTAGTTTCATCACCTTTGTAGTGTAGTTTTTTCCTTCTTCGTATTTTATTTCTCTCTCCCTGGTCCATTGGAAATTGTGGGATAGAGATAGTTAGTAGCTTCATCGAAGTAGAATTAGTTTGCACTAGGATTAGGAAGAACCAAATTGATTTGAGGGACTATCTCAATTATCCTATCCCGCAACTTGTAGATAGTACCCATGTTATCCAATACACTGTGATCTCAAGCACAAACACTTGGGGACATTGGAGGGTGTTGTGATTTGGTGATAACACCCACCCCCCACCCCATATTAATATGTGATGGAGAGTGGGATTGGAGACCTCCCCACCCAATACATAAACCATTAATTTATTAAAATCTTCCATTGTGTCTTTTTTTTAATAGTCGGCCCACTAAAATACAATGTCAACAATGTCATCTGTAGCTTAGTAATTTTTGGGTACGTGGATTTTAATAAATATATTATATATTCATTTATGTATATGTGTGTGTTTGTGTGTACATATATGCATATAAATCATTTTTTTTATTCATCTTATAAAATAGATACAAAATAATGAAAAATACCCATACCTAAATATGGCACATGTCATGAAATTTCTCAATAACAAATAAAATTTTAATCAAACCCTAGAAGAGGTTAAAATTGAATAATAAACAAAAATGCAAACAAACCTAAAAAGGGTTGCAAATAGAATAAACAATGAAATAGTTAGTATCCACCCTTGATCTCCAATACCCATTCATGGTTTCTTCTTCTTCTCCTCCCAACCTGTACAAAAAAAATGAGAAAATAAGTAAAAAGAATGAATAAAAGCTTCTAAAAATAAGTTTATGCCTAGGTTGAATCCCTAAGATCTAAGGGACTAGATTTAATACATCAAATGCTTAAGAAACATTCTTTAAAAATTTAGGTGAAAATTAGGTTAGAATATGGTTTAAATGAAACGCATCTGTAACTTTTGAATGGGGCCACTTAAGGGGTGTTAGGAGATATGTTAATTTGTGACCTTAATGTTTAGTTGGTGACTTTTAAAATTAAAAATCCATTGAATGTTGAATTTAATTAAGTCAAATTTACTCAAGGGTTTCTAAACAATATTTATATTAGGAATTTAATTTATTTGTATTAAACTTAATGGGAGGGTAAGTTTAGACTTATCCCCTGAATAATAATTTATTAAATGACATTTGAGCTATGTTACTACATTAAATAAATATTGTAACAAGGGGATTTTAAGCCCGAATTGGGGAATTGAATATTACTAATTAAATGTTAGTTAAAATAAATAAAGTATTAACTGAGGAATAAACTAAACCTAGATGAAGGTTGCCCCTTTACAACCAGTTTTTAACAAAAATTAATGATTCTGTAAATTTTCAAATGTAACTATTAGGTTTGTCTTGGGGTTTTGTGGGAAAATTATGGGTGTTACACTTGGTATCAAAGTTTTGGGTGTAATGGTTGGACCCTTGGGCACACTTGAGAAAATGAAACGATTAACTTAGTATAACCTACAACTAAATCATATAACTTTGCATGATATTTCAAAACATAGAAAACCTAGAAAACTGAAACAAAACCTAGAATAGTAAACTAACTCCTGTATTGATTTGTGTAGGAGGCGTAAATAAGGCGAGGGGATTTTCCACTTGGAGTTATATATACCACCTCTAGAGCAGGAATTGGATGCTATACTATGGAAGATACTACATAAATTGTAGGATGTCAATACGGGTTTATGAGGTGGAGAAGTTTGGGCACGACTTGGTCAACATGATAGGGAGCCATCACATGAGGATAAACACCCTTTAAGTTATAGTGATGATCATAGGGAAGAGAAGTCTTGCATGTTTTCAGCTAGAGAATATTCACCTCAAAGGGGTCTTGGAGATAGGGTTTTAGGACACAAAGATAGATTTAGGATCCATAGGCCAAGGGATGAACATGCAAAGCGACCTAGGGGTCGATAGTCCTTAGTTGTAGATCATATCAGGGAGATATTGAGGCTACGCTTGTCTCATTATTCTAGTGATACAGGAGGTTTTCAGGAAGAGGTTTGGTTAGTGAGCTTTGGTAGGTGCTTCAATATTTATCCATGTACTAGCAACACGAAGGATCATGCTGCGATTCATCTTCTGAGGGATGTAGTAAGCATGTGGTGGAGGTCTGAGGAGTAAAATCTCTTTGATGAGTGGTTTAGGAACATATAAATATCAAGAAGGTTTATTTTGTAGAGGATAAATGATATCCATGACCTACATTAGACATCCATGACAGTAATATATTATGATATTTAGTTTCTTGACTTGCTTCATTATGTCGACTATATGTATGATGAGAAGGTTATGATCCATAGGTTTATAAGGGGCCTAAACTTGGATTAGTGAGGATCAGTATTCATTCATTGTCTGCAGATCTTAGCTAAGGTCGTTGAAAAGGTCTACATTATAGAGGAGATGAGGGTGAAGATGCAGCAGGCCATAGATAGAGTGTAGGGCTATATTTAGTAGATGTAGGATAGTAGGTCGAGGGGTTCAGTTCCTCCACCTTGTGGTAGGCATGGTTCTACACAGTCCTCATTTAGGCCACTGCAGTAGCAGAAAATGTAGACTCATCTATAATTTAGACCTCCACAAAGATTTGACACTTAGATGGGATGAAGTATGGTGCCTACCCCTAGGGGTCCCATTAGGACACAAGGAGCATCTAGAGCTCATTCAATAGAATATCATAAAAATTAGCCACATCATTCCATAACAAGATCATCAAGATCCATGAAATAGACCACTAAAGTACTTGCAGGAGCCACATCTCATTGGAAGGTATGAGATAGTTTCTATAGATGTGGTGTACTTGGACATCATTGGAGAGAGTTCATTCAAGACCCTAATAACAAATTTAAGACAGTGATTTTTGAGCCTACATTTGATGAAAGGGTATGTAGCCATCAGATCTATGTAGGGGTCAAGAATTGTCAGGAAGAGCATCAGGGCATCATGATTGAGACTATAGGTAGCATTAGTGGTATCCCTACCTCTATTGTGTTTGATTCTGGATTTTCTCATTATTTTATTACACCATCTTTGGTAGAGTAATGCAGGATGGTAGGAGTTAGGCAAGGCCTTAGTTGGGATACTGAGATGGCTTCTAGAGCCAAGATCTCAGTAGACTCCTTAGTCAAGGAGTACATAGTGTACCTCAGACCCTTCACCACTACATTGGGCATTCGTATAATTTGTTTGAGCTCTTTTGGAGTTATCATGCAAATGGATTGGTTATCTATGCATCAAGAAAGAGTTGAATGTTACAGTATGGTCATATCTTGTACTGATGATTTCGAATTTGATTCAGTGATAGTTAGAATTTCGAGACCCATCACTATTTACACTATTTCCTCTATGCATCTTAATCAGTGTGCACAATGTGGGTGTCAGTTATATGATATTATAGTTGGTGATAGCTTAGAGGATGGGTCTAGTCACCTTCACTTGATGATCACCTCATTTTGTAGGAGTTTTCAAATGTTTTTCCTAAAGAGCTATAATTATTTCCTCCCCCATGTAAGATATACTTTCACATTGATTCGGTTCAAGGAGTGAATCCTATCTCACGTTATTCATATAGGATGACCATCCTTGAGCTATGTGAGCTCAATTTCTAGCTAGAGGACTTTCTTGAGAATTACCTAATCCATCCTAGTGTATCTCCTTGGGGTGGACAAGTTATTTTTGTGAAGAACAACGATGGATCCTTGTGGTTATGTGTTGACTACAGATAGCTGAATAAATTAATGATCAAAAATTGTTTCCCCCTTCCTCGCATCGATGATTTATTTTATTAGATGAAGGGGGCATAGTATTTTCCAAAATAGATCTTAATTTTGGTTACCATCAGCTGAGGATTGTAGAGGTAGACGTCCACAAGACACGTTTCCACATGAGATATGACCACTATGAGTTCACAGTAGTGTCATTCAATTTGACAAATTCCCTACAATGTTCATTAAATTTCTTGACTGATTTTTACTCATGTTCCTTGATGACATTTTAATCTACTCATGTATGCATGAGGAGAAGGAGGAACACCTTCGACAGGTTCTTAAATGTCTTCATGAGCAGCAACTTTACAGGAACTTGGAGAAGTGTGCATTCCTCCAGTTAGAGGTGTATTATTTAGGCCACATTATTTCTAGGGAAGGTATCACATTCAATCCTTCCAAGATTAGAGCTATTATGGACTGGCTAACACCTACTAGTGTGACCAAGGTGCATAATTTCTTGAGAGTGGCAGGATACTACATGAGATTTGTTCAGGAATTTTCTTAGATTACACACCCCATCACTTCCCTTCAGTGGAAAGGGAAGAAGTTCATTTGGTCAAATAGATGTGAGAAGGCCTTCATGACACTGAAGGAATTCCTTAGGAAAACAACCATTCTTGTAGTGCCAGATCCACAAGGAAAGTTCTTTGTTTACACAGATGGTTTTGAGGAAGGTGTTGCTATCCTAATTGATTCTCCCAGGGAAAGCTGAGCAAGATCATAGATTTAATAAGAAACCTAGAGATATAAACATCGTCATGTATGTCATTTTGTATCCAGAGAGGTGATTCACCTGGCTCTTTGTCACTCAGATGTTGGAGAAATAGACAACACCTTCAAAAGGATTTGATCTATCCTCACTACTTTAGGTTTTTCCTTTCAACCAGGGTGATAAGACCCATTTCGTAACCTTTGTTGGTGAAGGAGAATGAAGATATCCTTCTTTGCACAAATTTTAAAGGAAACCTTGAGAAAATATGATCAATGCACCACAATTTAACTCTCACGAGTTGTCACTTCTAAAGAATGGTGATATTTTCTAAACAAGGTTAATGTTACTAAAGACATTATGGAATCCTTATTGCTTCTACATATTTTGGGAGTAGAATTTATTCATTTGTGGACATAAAGGGAAAACAGGGGTAGTTTAGGTAGGATTCATTGTTTTTTTATAATTTTTGGTAGGAGATTAAGAAAGATAAACTTAATTTTTAAAGATCCTTGAAAACTTTCTCAACAATTGGAAAGATAAATGGAAAAATGCCTCAGAATAGCTAAAATATGCCTTCAACCAAAAGGTTTGAATACATGGAGGCCCAAATTTGCAAGGTTTCACATAATATTTAAGAATTCAACATGAAGGCTCAAGATAAACACTCAATTAAATGTTAAAGACCCCTAGTTCCTCATGAATAAGATAAAATGAAAGGTTTATAGAAAAATTTTATCAACAAAATGATAGTAAAGTGATTGTAAATTGTTTATCTCATTACAAAATGAAGGATCTTCTCATAATGAAATTGCAAATGCCACTAAACTATCACAACGACATGATCCTGTGTGATACGGAGGGATGTTAACAAAAGATTACAATAGGAACATCAAAACCATTTGAAAACATTATGAAATAAAAGCAAACACAAATTTTCCCAATATTAACACAAATTAATTTGAAGTTGATTAGATTCATCACCAGTGGAAGGTTTCTTGAACAATCTCAGATCTTGTGAAGGGTTGTACACTTGCAACCAACTTTACATGATCAAATCTAAAACATAAGAGGTTAACAGGTTTTGTTGAAAATTTCTGCACTTGTGTAGAAATGGGAAAATCAAAACTTCATTATGATGGATAGCATTGTTGAAGTATACCTAAGCTAGGGGAGATTTTTCAGATTATGTCATTACTGCTGATTTATTTAGAAGATTGCATGAAATATGCAGCTATGTTTTCTATTACAAAACGTAACAGATCACATATTCTACAATTTCATGACTATCCTCAACAGAAGAACACAGGACCCTAAGGACATCGTTGTTGTTTTGATGAAGACACTAGATTACGGAATAGGTGATGTGTTGAGTTTTGGGACAACAAACATAAGTGCTGACTACAAGAATCAAAGTTCATTACTGAATGATACATATTCTCATTTTATGTTCTTTCCTTCATGATTACGACATTCAATTAAATGACTGAAGTGTTTAGTTGAAGTGTTTAGTTCATCATATAATCCATACAGAAAGCTGAAATTCATAAAGAAATATACAACTCATGTACAAAATTCAATGGTTTACTCATAAGTAACTTTCAAATGTTTCCCACAAAAGCCGTGAGACGTAACTGAAAAGTAAATTACAGCTACTGAAATAAAAGGTTCACATGCATGAAAGAGAAAGTAAAGGAGTGTGAATGAATCCATCATTTCCTTGTGGTTTCTTTCTTCAATTGAAGCGTCTCTATTTCCATCTTCTTCTTCATCTCCATTGTATAAGCCACTCTGCTTGAAAATAAGAAAAGGTTAACTATCAATTACAAGCTCAGGTATCATTTCATATTTATAGACTGTCCAAATTCATGCAAATGAATCTCTTAATAACAGGAGATATATTCTACTTGAAGATCAAATTGCATACATGCTTTATTCACTCATAAAGAAAAAGAGAAAAGAAGAGAAGAACATGGACATAAGAGAGGCCTAAAATCCTGAGTATTTTCTAACGGTTTTCTTAAGTGTGCAGGTACATGTTGCATCCATGAAGAAATAGACAAGTCATAAGTACATGCTAGAAAGAAGGAAGAACGTAACTCAAGTTTCAGTAAATATTCTGAGATGGAAGATGTTCGACTAAAGAAAAGAGAGTAGTAAATATAAGAACACTTTTCAGTTTGAAACTAGGTAAAAAAATTAGATTTCAAGAAGCTGAAGTTATTTGGAAAGAAAGGATTACAGCTGAAAAGGAAGAAAGAATTATGGAAAAATTTTGACAGGGCTTCACCATGTAAAATCAACATTTCAAATTTTCCAACATGCACATCAGAGTTGTAATAAAAGGAAATACAATATATAAAGTAGAAAAGAAATGGAATGCACTTTCAGTCATCAAATTGAAGTACTTTAGAGCATTCAGTATAGCTTAACAACTTAATAAAATGAATTTTCAAGGTAATCTTATAGATAACAGCCAATATAGAAGTATAGTTTTGAAATGAAGCAAGTATCAAGTGCACAGAATGCTACAGTATAGCTTCATAGCTAAAGATAATGCATGATTCATAGTTTTACAACTATAGTAAAATGCATAACAGAATTTATTTTTTAGAAAGCATGAAAAAGATAATCTATTAAAGATTCAACTAAAGAAAAATGGAAACCATACAAGGATTTTTCATTACTACTAGCATATGAAGCACACACCCTATCAAGATATTTCAATATAGTCAGGTTCCCAAAATAAAGTAATCTTTAGGGGGTTATAATATAGGTTGTAGTCCACACTATTCAAATAAAGAATGCATTCAGTCAGCACTAGTTCAAATATATTTTATTGTTCACATCAACAAATGGATGGGTACGTATGCACCCATCTCATCTTAGTTCAAGCTCAAAGGGTCAGTTCCAATGAACAAATCAAATACATGTTCGAGAATGATACACATATTGCAAAGTAGAATTTCCTTCAGGTTCATAGTTTTTCGCTAGACTGCAAAAGGAGAAAGTGCTAGTGATCTCTCTCAAAATATCATAGAAATTACAAGAAATGATGGATGCATCAATTAATATCGAACATCCAAAAGCTATAAGTATGTAATTATTTGAAAACTTTCTGGAATTTTTTGCTAACTTCAAAGCTAGGCATGGAGCAGGAGTAGAGTAAGAGAAAATAGAACTTGAGTCACTCAACTAGCAAGGAAATCATAATGGAACAAAATAATGGAGTAAAAAAGATTTCCAGTACCCTTATCAGAGGAGAAATACCAAAATCTGGGTTGCAATGTTTCAAGCCACAGATTAAAAATATGCAGGTACAGATGTAGTAAAATGAGTTTCAAAATTCATAAATATCAATGTACAGGCAATCTAAAAGGGGAAGAAGTATAAATAGTCTAGATCGAAAGGGAATTCCTTATGAAGGAAAGTACAAAGTAAACATATCTTGGAATATTACTTGGAACACAAACTCAGTGAGTATTAATGGTCAAATCAAATTAGATAAGTGTGAAAATTAATATAATGTGAATTGAATCACAAATTTTTAGAAAACATTATACCCCTCAAGAACATATAGCATAATCAAAAGAAATGAAGGATTTCGATAAATTAAATGAATAAAAATTCTATCTGGCAAGTTTCTAGCAAATAACAATACCCGTTTAGTAATCAGAATAAAAGATCAGATAGAAAAAATTTGAACTAAAATGCATGCACATTCAAGTTGAAGAAATATTCAAGTATTTCAAAAGTTAACATTCCCATTTAAACCAATCAGTCTCAAAATACGATATAGAGGGAAAAGGTACAGATCCTGGTTCTAATATAAAAACCCATTAATGGGTACTAAAATCTGAGTGAGAAACAAGTACTTACCAATTTAAAGTGAATTTGAGGAAACCCTTAAATGATCATAGAACGAGTTTCAAATCAAAGACCGATGTTACCCCAAAGATCACAAAATATGCAAAGGATAAAAACATCAGTATCTCGAAGGACAAAATGGTAATGATGAAGTGATTACAACACTTAGACATAAAAAAAATTACCGACCTCATCAAACAGTGATGCCAGTTGCACAACTGAGCTCACAAAGAACAAAAAATTATGGCCAAGACAACACACAAAGATCTCTTTTAAATAAAATATTTCAAAGCTCGAGATGAGCAATATATAGTCAGGAAATCACATGAGCTCAAACCCATGACAATGGAAGAAAACACCCACAACTACCTTGCTAAGAGAACTCTTACAGAGTAGAAAACAACAAAGATACATGCATAGGGCTTTACAAAGCCGAACTCTCAGAGTCTGAAAAAGAAGAGATGATGGACACTTCGAGAGGAAAACCCATAGAGACAAAAATATACTGGTGCTCGAGCCTTTCGACCGCAAGACCTCACAAAACTAGATAAATCTTGAATAACCAGAAAGTGCCGACCATGAAATCCTGAGAATGATAGAGAGATTATAAGACGAGTTCAGATAAAAATCCAACAATGGTTTTGAAATTTTTTTTCCAGGCCTTCGCCCGCAAGCTGAAATCCAATTGAAATTATCCTCAAGTTTGAGTTACCCTTTGGCATGCAAAATCAAGAGATGAGTCAATGAAACTCAACCATAGTCAGAGGATCAATGGTGGAGAAGGAAATTTACACAAGATCAACATCCTTAGATTGATCTCAATAATCCATGCAAACCATCAGGGTCAGATGTCACCCACCCCATTAAATTTGAAGGGTGAAATGCTAACTGACGGTCCAAAATCAACATTGCAGGTTTATCAAGAACTAATATCGACGGTCTTCATAAAAAATCTAAACTCGACCTGAGTTAGCTGGTGCCATTGACTAACTATCGAATGGGTGAGTCATCGTGGAGAAGGGGCCAACCCACGTCATCAAATAAAATAAATAATCATTGCAATGACTTTCAAATTCTAACCATAGTGTATAATGTCAATAATACAAATTCCAACCAAATTATGCCATTAATGATCACTGAAAAGGTGAAATTTTAAACTGTAAAATATCAAATACAAAATCCGACAAGTGTATAGATGCACGTATTAACTAAAAGGTGGCAAAGATTATAGTTTAGCATGTGAAATGTCAAAATGATCGACCCTCATTTTTTCTAAGTCCACAATGGTGGCTAAACCATGGTGAAGTGTAAAGGTAGTCCCCACAATGGATGTTTATACTTTACAAATATTACAATCATTGTAATTATTTTGTTCATGCACAAGGGGTTATTTTTGCATGCTTCACAAGAGGTCAAAATAGAGAAGGAGACAAAGTTACATGCTCAAAGATGGAGACTTACCCAACAAGAAAAAACCTTATTATTAGCAAATTACTCACCCAACCTTATTAAAAATAGAATAGTAAACTTCAGTTGTATGAGATGTAATCAAAGGCTATTAGTGCCTCTTGTACTAGTTTGTATTATTTTATCCCTTTATTTATTATTAGATAAAGGATAAAAATAGGATGCATGGGCGAGTATAGTCCTTAGCCTTTTTTTAGGAAGGGTGGGTACATTTATTTTGCTATATATTGTGTGCCTTTGCAAAGCACAAGGACTTTTTGGATATAGGAGTACTGAAGCAATTTTTGCTAGATTTTCCTTCTGAGTGTGAAGTATTTTTTTCCTTCCAATCACCTATAGTCTTGTGTATGTTTCTATTAGTCTTGTGAATGATAATTCCTTGATTAATCATCTTACCCTGTTTCCAGATTCAGTAGTTTCTGCTTAATATTAATGTGCATGTTCAGCTTAGTACTATTGTTGTGATAATCTCCCTCAATACCTCCAAGTGTTTTTCCCTTGATATACTAAAGAAGAACTATTGGTTCATGCATCAAAAATCCTTTCACATATCAATTGTGCATATAATCAATCAAATCCATCATAAAAATTTGGTGTATCACCTTATTTGTAATTACTTTATAGTAATCTTTACCCTTAAACCCCAAAAGAAGTTTAGGATACATCAACAAGGAACCGACCTTGATACCGGAGACTCACCTAAAAAATAGGTATACCGAATAAGGCCACATATAGGCATGTTTTAGCCTCATCTAAATCCTTTTTGAAGCCTCTTGCACATACAGTTTTGAGACTTTGATCTCCTCTTGAAGGTTGATATGAGATAAAGTTATGATTTTGCATATATTTAGTTTTATATGTTCATTAAGATTTAATATACTTATTTAATGTGGTGAATCTTGTCTTTTGTGAAAATTGATGTTTCTGATGTCTCTATGAACAAAATACAATATGACATAAGATTTTTAAGTAGTAGGCCATAACCCGTAGCAACTCTGGCTATGCTCCTACATCAACCTGTAGCCACTGGATGGGAAATGATAAGAGAGAATCATGACATTCAACAAACAATGAGGCATCATGAAGTATATGGAGCTGAGCATATGAATCTAGAGAATGAGTCAACCAAGTGGCAACATTGTTTGTACAAGTCTAATAAGTATTCGGGTGATTTATCTTATTCGTAGCAAGCTCCAGGCCTACCCGTAGCATCTTCTGGAACTACCTGTAGCAATAGAGCAGTATGCACCTTCAACTGGCCGTAGCCTAAGAGAACTTATCTAGCTCACACCGCAGCATACGACAAAAAGTGCCAGCTATCCTAACGCATCATATGTAATGATATGGTTATTTTGTTAAGTAGTTTTGTAATTAATTCCTATCATCTAAATGAGATAGGAATTAGCTTTCTTCACTCAACAGATATGAAACCGAACAACTATAATCTATTTGAGTGGTTTTTGATCATATTCCAAATATAAAATAAGTTAGTTATCTGTCTATATATATATATATATATATATTCAGAGAGAATGAAACGGGAGTAATAGATTGAGAAAAGAATTTATAGCTATGTGAGAAAAGCATAATTGTAAATGTGTGAAGATAGAATATATTAATGTGAGTTGTGCTCTTGAGTTCATTGTAATCTCTCTTTGCTGTAGAAATCTTTATTTTCTACAACTCAATAGTTGAATCGTTTATCTACTTGATCGGTTCTGTGAGTTTCTAGGGTAGGATTAGAATTCACTTATGCACGAGGAAGGGCCCCCTCGGAAGGAATTGCAGGGAAGATCCTATTCCTTCATTTTGTATTTACGTTGTTGGGTTGATTATCAGTTTTTCATTTCTAAAAGTTAATGAGTGCATAATGTGTTGAGTTTTGGATCTGCAGACTAGTGACCTCTATAGTTTACTTTCTAATTTGCATAAGCATTACTTTATACCTTTTGATAAATTTCTAGCCTACAAAGACTTCACTTTAAATTACTGTAGCATATATTTTGGAGGCCCTTTGAAAAGGTTACGCCCCTGGGTTGACATTTAACGAACAACAAAGTATGAGACCTAATATCGTTGGTTGATTATTCTACACATTATTTCAGTGCCATTTTTGGGGAAGGTGTCTAGATAGTACTATAGAAGTGATTCCATTACCCTCTTTTAGTCAATTCATGCTTTCATTTTCCACTTTCTAGAATAACCATTCATGCTTTCTAGAATAGTCGTCCTATTTTTTTAGATCAGCTTTCCTTCATGTCATTTCAAAAGCTCTCTAGGATCTAAAATACCTGCTTTCTAGCATAAATTTATCATTACCACACTGATCAATTTTTGCTAATAGCATTAAGAACCAACCCCTTCATATATTTGAAAAAAAAAAGAGAGAAAAAATAGGAAAAAGCAAGAGAGAGAGCTGGAAAATTTATGCATAGAGAACGAGACTCATTCGGAAGATTTTTTCCAAAGTAGAAACAATTTTTTGTAGCAAAGAAGCCACTTATCTCCCAAGACAAGGAGTATACTCCCACACAATGAAGAAGAGTGCAAAAGGAGGTGCAACATATTCAAGAAGAATAACAAGAAGTAGAGAAGACCTTGGTCGTGCTGGTGGAAGAAAGACAAGATGAGGATTCGAACGAATCCCATACTGCATTAGGAGAAAGAAAACCAAAATACCTACTCAATTCAGGGAGTTCTACTGTAACTACTACCACCCATCGTACAACACCTCAAGTATCCATAAATTATCATACCAAGGTGGAATTTGATCAGGAATTTGAGGACATTATTATGAAATCTCTTGGGATCCGTATAACAAGGAAATACGCCATGGACCGAGCATTATGAAATGAAGTTAAACGTAGAGAACTTGGTTCCCCCACTTTTGAATTCTGAATTGCAGAAACCACAGAAGATACTCATATGAAGAATATCTCACCCTTAGCCCTCCCACACTTCTGGGGGATGTCCAATGAGGATCCAGATACATTCCTATTTGAGTATGATGTGTTATGTCAAAGCTACGACTATTGAATGGATGAACAAAAGCTCAAGCTCTTTCCAACCACCTTGAAAGATGCAACACTAAGATGGTTTATGGGAGTAGGGGGGAACACATTCAGTAGTTGGGACGAGATGAAGAAAAAGTTTCTAACAAAATATCAAGAATATGGCAAAGGCAGAAACTTCATAAGAAATGATATATTCTGCGTGACTCAGGATGATGATGAATCTTTAGAAGACTACATGGAGAGGTTCACCTTCACTTTGTAGAAGCAAAAGAAAAATAATCTCAGCCTAGACACGCTCATGCTAATATTTATTAAAGGAATCTGAGATGACTGCTTGGAATCCTTAGACCTCATGAGTGGAGGAGATGCATCTCAGCTAACCTTCGAAGAGATACAACAACTGGGGAAGAATTATTCAAGATCAACGTTGGGTAAACTTAAGAATAACAAAATGCTTCCATCATTAGCCAATGTGATCTCGAAATCTGATGTAAGTAATATGTTATGGGACATGAAGATGGATATAATCAGCCACATCGCCACATAGCTGAATACGCTACACAACAAACAAAAATAGGAAGCAATGGACCAAGCCCTTATGGTATAATGCCCAGATTGTCAGAAGAAGCAAGTTGATTGCAAGTGTCAAGTCATAAAGACAAAGGAAACAAGCATTACACTTGAAGAACCAAATTCTGTAGCATTGCATTCCATAGGAGGAGATGAAGATCAAGTGTTCTACGTGGCATAAATGAAACCTTGGCAACCAAGGGAAAACTATCCAAGTATGGGATCGAATTCACCATTTTCACAAGCATCATTTTTCAATCAAAATGTAAATAACATGCCTAGCTGGAGTAATCCCTAGATTCCACCAGCTCCTCCTAACCCACATTGGCCTATGCAACAACCATATAATCTGAATCAATGGCAGCAATATCCCACTCCACCCTGGCAAAATAAACCATGGCAGACACCACACAATCAATTGCAAAATTAGCCAACCCAAGGTCCAAAAAATCTTGCAAACCCATGGCAGCAACCATGGAGAGGGTAGAATCCTTGGGGAAATGAGTAAGGTGGGTTCCCACCACAACCACAACATCCTGTAATAATTTCAAACACACAACCAGCAAGATCGGCTCAAATACCTACTCAACTTGTTGTAAATCCTGCCAATAAGTTGGCTTAACCAACATGTACTGTTGAAATAACACAGTACCCCACTTATACAGTGGACATCAATGAAGTCCACCTATGTTCAGGAAGAATTCTAGCACCTCCAAGTTCGCCCATAATGAAAAAACCCACAATATCCATTCCATAGTCTATACCACAACCATAGGAGGATCCTGAACCAGCCAATAAAGTGAATGCAGAAAAAATATCACCACCTTTCCCAGAACATCTGAACCTTCAACGCACTCCTGTTGAACCTGAGTTTGATATCTTAGGGCAGCTGAACAATGTTTGTGTAAAGATTCCTTTGTTTTAGGCCAGCAAATATTTCCCCATTTATTCCAAGGTAGTCAGAGATTTGTGCCTTCAGAAATCTGGAAGGAAGAAGAAGGATCCTAATACAGTCCATGTCCTTGGACAATTGGCGGAAATCATGCTGGGAGGAATGCTACCATAGAAATATGCAAACCCATGCTCTCCAATTGTCACTATTCAGATCAATGGACAAAAAGTCCATAATACCTTGATCGATCTAGGAGCTGCCATCAATGTCATAAAAATGGAAACAATGCATAAATTATACCTACAACATATCCATCCCTCATCTACAATGTTGCAAATGGTAGACAGATCCACAGTACGACCAAAAGGAATCATAGAAGATTTGGTCATATCACTAGATTCATGGGAGTACCCTGTAGATTTTATTCTATTACAGCCAAAAACAAAACTTAGAGGATATCCTCTGATCTTGGGTAGGCCATGGTTGGCCACAACAGATGCATTAATTAGCTATATATCTGGAAACATGCAGATTTCAAATAGTAACATCACCAAGCAATTGGTTTTATACCCACCGGCACAGGTATCACAAGACAAGGATCAGCCTGTCTAGATTGAAGAAGAAGAAGAGGCACCCATTTTACCTGCTTTAACAATAGATCATGCATGAAAATTGGAAGATCTATAAGAGGATACCATCATCTCCAACATACTGCAAAATAAATATCAGGTAGAACAATCCACTCCTGAAGAATTGCCTTGTATTCATTGTCCTTTTTCTAATCTATGGTCAAAAGAAGAACCAGCTGAAAGTGATCAAAGGATCTTCCATCAGCTACAGCCACATGTGATCAATCATTAGCATAGAGAAAATGAAAGAGGACACAAAATCCATAGAAATAATGCCAGGCAAGACACTTCGCATAAATAACAAATTAAGTGTGGAAGAAGAAAGAAAATTGACAGCCATATTGCATGCAAACAAAGGAGCCTTTGCATGGGACTATAAAGACATGCAAGACATCAGCCCAGAAAAGTGTACACACCACATTTACATCAAATAATAATGTAAACTCATACACCAACCACAAAGGAAGATGAATCCAGCAGTAAAATAAATAGTCAAGGCTGAAATACAGAAACTCTTAGATGTAGGATTCATTTATCCAATCTCTGACAGTCGTTGGGTTTATCCATTATTCATTGTACCCAAGAAAAGAGGTGAGTGACATATATGTATAGACTACAGAGAATTGAACATAGCTACAAGGAAGGACCATTTTCCACTGCCATGCATTGATCAAGTTCTAGACACATTTGCAGGAAAGAAATACTTTGCATTCTTAGATGGTTTTAGTGGCTACAATCATATCCGCATTTCTCCTGAGGATCAAGAGAAGACCAAATTCACATGCCAATGGGGAAAATTCACATATGTTTTCCTACCATTTGGATTATGGAATGTGCCTGCCACATTTCAGGGAGCAGTCCTTAGCATATTTTCAGATCTCTCGCAGGACTATGTAGAGATATATATGGATGACTTCACCGTCTACGAAGACACGTTTGAGGTATGTCTGAACAACTTAGAAAAAGTATTAGTACACTATCAAGAAAATCACCTATCCATAAGTCATAAGAAATTTTTCATGCTCATGGAGGAAGGGATAGTGCTAGGACACCATGTCTCTGAAAAGAGGATTAGAGTGGACACAACCAAGATTGCTATCATCAAGGACCTTCCGATACTGTAGAAACAAAAATATGTAAACAGATTCTTGGGTCATGATGGTTACTACCAGAGGCTCATCAACAATTTCAGTAAAATAGCAGCCCCATTGTTCACCTTGCTAAACAAAGATGTTGAGTTTGTATGGACTCCCACCTGTAATGTAGCATTCAATCTACTAAAGCAGTTACTCATATCAACCACCATATTACATGGACTAGACTAGGAATTACCTTTTAACATACATATAAATGCCTCTAATACTACCCTAGGTGTAGTACTAGGACAAAAATAAGGCCATCTCAGTTATGCTATCTACTTTGTAACCAAAAATATACAAGGAACAAAGCTAAACTACACGGTGACGGAAACAGAATTCTTGGCGGTTGTGTATGCAATCAACAAGTTCAAACATTACATCACATGCTATCAAACATTCATACATAGAGATCATGCTGCTATCAGGTACCTCATGAATAAACCATTGGTATTTGGAAGAGTGGTAAGATGGCTTCTCTTGTTGCAAGAATTTGACATTGCTATACTAGATAAAAAAGGGAAGGACAACATTGTAGCTGACTTACTTTCAATATTACAAAGAAATCAAGAGGATGGCATAGTAGATGACTCATTTCTCGATGAGCACCTCTTTGCCCTTGCTATCTCTACACCCTAGTTTGCTGATATAGAAAACTACCTTGTTTCCAGACAACTACCACTTCACTTTTCCTCAAAAGAGAAGTGTGCCTTGATACGGAAAAGTGGTAAGTACTCTTGGATTTCTAGTTTTCTCTTCTATACTGGACCTGATTGTGTAATAAGAAGATGTCTATGAGAAGATGAAGTAGTTTACTTTCTTAAATCATGTCATCACGAGCCATGTGGAGGACACTTTGCAGCCAAAATAATAGTAGTCAAAATCCTAACTGCAAAATACTACTGGCCTACATTGCATAAGGATGCAAACAGATATAAAACCCATAGTGATAAATGCTAATGTATGGGGAGGCCTATAAGGTTAGGTGAGATGCCTTTACATCCTTAGTTGTAACTAGAACCTTTTGAAAAATGGGGGTTGAACTTTGTTAGGCCCATGGACCCCAAATCAAATAACAAAGAGTAAATCCTTGTATGTACAGATTATGTCACCAAATGGGTTGAAGTAAAAGTGATGACACATGCTCGATATAAGAAAGTAGTAGCTTTCTTATATGAAGAGATATTCATAAGATATGGTGTACCAAGGGAAATAATTATAGATCAAGGGCCATAGTTTACTGCAGATCTCATTACTGACCTAGTGGAAGAATATAGGATAAGACATAAGAAGTGCACACCATACCATCCATAGTCCAATGGCTAGGTTGAAGTCCTGACCAAAAAAGTTGATCTATCAAGAAAGGATTGGGAGTTCAGACTCCATGAGGTTGTATGGGCATATAGAATCACATGGAAAACAACTACTGGCTTCACACCATATGAGTTGGTGTATCAGAAAAAACCAATGCTACCAATAGAATTTGAACACAAAACTCTGGGGACTGCAGTAAAGATGGGAATTGATATTTCCAAAGCACAAAAGCAAAGATTGATGTAGCTTAATGCTTTGGATGAGGAAAGACAACAAGCACTTCAGAACACAGAATTGATATAGCAACATCGAATAGGATGGAATGACAAATACATCAAACCTAAGTAGTTCACAAATGGATATTGGGCCCTACTGTTCAATTCAAAATACAAATATCACAAAGAAAAATTGCAAAAAAGATGGCTTGGGCCATATGAGATCGAACATGTCTATGAGAATGGTGTAGTCCAACTACAAACAATTGATCTAGTGAGATTCAAACTCCTAGTTAATGGTCACATACTCAAAGTGTACAAGAAACCCCTATCAAAGTAGCAATTCTCACAACAAGTGCAGCAATCCATGTAGACAAACCCTCTTATTGACCCACCAAGTTCAAAGGAAAAGGAAATTGAAAAGGAAGGAAGGGAGGATGATCTCTACCTCCCACGGGGAGAAGATTGAAATGTTGTATATATACCTTAATAAGGCCATAATAAACATCCTACTACAGGCAGTAGCAGGATTAAAAAAAAACACGAAAAGAAAAAAAAAACCAATAATGAAAACCCTTTTTGGGTGTTGTTGGCAGAATCTGGGTAGAAAACTAGCTTCCTGGCTGCTCAAATATTTAGAAAAGGGCCTGAATGGAAAACCAGCTCGGTGGCCATTCAGGGGAAGAAGCTAAAATAAGAATAATAATTGGAAGAAAAAGACCTCAGCGAAACCTACTTTTACCACTTCCAGTTGTTCCAAGCTACTCAATCAGTTGTTACAGGAAACCTTCGAGTTGTTGCAGGCTTCTCAACCGGTTGTTGCGGGTAACCTTATAGTTTTTATGGAAAACCTTCTAGTTGTTGGGGGAAATTTATAAAAGTGATACGGGTAGAGTTTTGGATAGCCACATGAATATTCAGAATGAGGTAAGGAAAAATTTGGGTCACAAAAAATTACAAAAAGTAAAATTCATGCTGTAGGTACTCTTTCCCTTCCTGGAAACATTCCTTGCTTGCTACAAGTGAACCATTGGTTAAATTAGGCTACCTGTTCAGTACTACGGGCCACCTCATGGTTGCTACAGGCACAATTTGAGAGTGTTGTAGTAAAGAAATGCTACAGGTAGTCAAGACAAGGGATGCAAAAATCCACTCCAGAACTTACAGGCATCATACAAAAGAAGAAGGAATGTAAGTTTCTAAAAATCACAAGCATCATGTAAGAAGATATCATTTCTGTAGGTTTTCACATATTACAGATGCATAAATAGAAACAAGGACCTCTAGCCAAGTCCAAGAGGAACCTCATGTCTGATCTACATAAGAATAAAAATTACATAAACAAATTCCAGGAGAGCAATCATTTTCAGATGACCCTTGCAATCAAATTACTCATTGGAAGACGTTCTACATGCCAAACCCTTGCACAAATCATATTTCCATAAAAAGGTGTCACATAGAGAACAAATAGGTGGTACTAAGGTAAAAAAGTAATATCTACAAGTATTAAGTATTTATTTATTTGAAATACATGTTAAAATTAAATATATGCCGTAATCATTTACTCTTTTTCTATCACCATCATGAGGGGACATTAATAAGTTCCTTCACTAATAAATATATGACACGCGTGGAACATTTTTTTTCACTCGGGACAAGTGACAGCTATCTGGGGGAGGAGGTAGGATTGGATCTCGCTTTGGGAAAACTTAATTACCATGAGAAATGAGGAAGTAATTATGTGTGCCTTGATTATAGGGGAAAATTAAATACTTCCCTTGAGTTGTGATAAAGTAAAACAGAGAAGGGTCACAATCAACGCAGAGAGAAGAAAGAAAAAACTTATCTGTAGAAGCTATGAAAGGAACAGTTGTTCACAGAGAGCCTACTGATGTCACACCCTTAAGAAATAACCCTCATTACTGGGATATATTTGAATAAGATGGATGGAGAAATTACTTTTAGTTTCTAACCGAGTACTCGAATGAGAGAGCAAAGAAATTTGTAAGCACATTCGACGGACAATGAGCCACGATAGCTAGCATATCATTTCCAGTAATAGAAGACTTGATTGGCAACTGACAGGACTCCCTCAAAACAGAGAAAATTGGGAGGATAAATCTAATGTACAACAAATCAAACAATAATTCTTCCAAGGGGAGCAATACAATCAGACAAAAGGGGGTATTGAGACAAGAAACCTACTTGAGGCCTGGAGAGAAATTGTTACATTCATCATCAAATACTTGAGATGCAAAGGAAGGTATTCCCTACTCTATACAATGCAATTTAAATACTTAAATCACTTGAGGCATGGAATAGGAATAAATGTACCAAACCACTTGCTAAGTAGCCTAAATAAAATGGCAAAAGAATATCAGAAAGGGGCAAAGAACCCCTTGTTTTATCATTGTCTAATCTAGCTAATCACCAAGTAAGGCCTCTAAAACATCTAACCCATGATTGATTTAAACCAGGTAATAGGGAATTTAGACCAGCCACCTGCAGCATCAGAAGAAGAGAAGAGTCAAGAAAAAGTTAAAGAAATATTGGAAAAAGAAGAAACCCCTAAGAAATAGTCACAACAAGAATGGAGGACAAAAATAAATCATATCATAAGGGTCCCTAGGGAGAAATAAGAGGATTCTATCACACCCGTAGTAATAAATACTAGGAGGTCTGTTGCTATGGACAAAAGAAGGAGGCTCATCACTTCCTCAGAGAAGGAAACCACAAAAGATTTAGGGAGTAAGAAAAGCAGCCCTAAAAAAGAAACAAATTCCCCTCTGTCTGCAGAATCAAAGGGCTTTGTCTCTAAGAAGATGAAAGGTGTAGAGGTAACACCACCTGCTAAAGACCATAACATGTAGGAAAAGGAAGAAAAACCCCCTACACCTATAGTAGAGGAGGCACCTGAAGAAACTGAGACTACCTCAGCTCCTAAGAAAAAATGAAAAGAAAAGGTAGTAGAGGATTTTACCCCCAATAAGGAACAAAAGAGAAAAATGACAGTTGTAAGAAGGTCTTACATGATAAGGAGGAAAAGAACAACACAAAAATAGACCATACAAATTAGCGAAGAAACACCTCCAAAGAAGAAAAAGGAATAAATATTTATCACAAAAGAAGGTTTTGAGATAGTAAGAGAGATGGACAGTTCAGAAGAAGAGGAAAAGCAAGAGAAAAAACCTCCTAAGATACCAAAACAGGAAAAAATTGAAGAGGTGAAAAGTGAAGGGAAACAAGAACCTGAATTCCAAACTCTAAAACAAGCAGTGGAGGAAATCACAATTTTAAAGAAACATCATATTAAACCTGGAAGGAACAAGAGGATTGGATGTCCTGATAGGAGCAGCAAAAGCCTTTGAAAAGAATCCAATGGAAGAAGAAAAAGAAGAAGATCCTGCAGAAGAACCTGAACTTGAACCTGAACCAAAATATGAAGGTAAATACAAAGGAGGAAATAATGATTCCTTATTCCAAATCGTTCCGTATAAAGCACAAAAACAACCTGCAACAGAGCCTGAGGTAATACATGTTGAGTTCACTTCTTAAAATATCTATTCAGTTGGACCTAAGGATGACCTATATACATTTTTAGAAAAAAAAAATCTTGAAGATTATAATGTTTCTCAAAAGCTAGTACAAATATTTAAAGGCTATGTTGAAGCAAGGTAACAACATGACACATTGTTGGAGAAGGTGGAAAAACAAGAAGCAAAAATAGAGGGACTCAAGATGAAAGTCAAAAATATGTATGATATTTCTACTAGGATTTTAAAATGCAGACGTCCACCACGAGTATATACCCTATATCTATAGGAGAAATTGTTTCATTTCAGATATGAGAAGGTAGACAATAACCTTCCCTATGTTGTGGATGACCCCAAAACATTCTTTAACATGTATAGAGAATATGATCCTTACACTTAGGCATATCTGAGTGAGTTTTATATTCATAACTTTGTTGTTCCTTCTAATGTAAAGTGGAGTCCTAACATGTACCTACATGACATACTTCTAGATGCCTTCACATCTTACCTAAAAAATGAGAAGAGAAGGAAAGAAGAGGCAAATGAGAATTTTGAAATGGAAAAATAGTCTGCCTTACTAATAAGGGGAGAAAGTGGTTACCCTGAGGACATTGTAAAAGAATGGGCAGAGTTTGTATCAGAGGATAGATTGGTTACATGGGCCAGGAAAAGATGGATAGCTGTCCCAAACCGATATTTATATTCTTGGATAAGGAAGGTAAAACAACTTATGTATCCTACAAATCAATATGGGATGATTTCCCCACTATAGTGAGAAATAAAGATCTAAAATCACCTACCAATTTTAAGCAGGCCTTAAAAAGGGTGCATGATTACATAGAACTGATAAGAATGAAAAAGGAAGGATGGGTAGGATTGAGGTTTCATCCTCCCATCTTATGGTATCCCATACCAGATTGGAGGGAAATAGTACCTTTGGATAAAGAAAAAGAGATAGCCTTATGGCATGAGCTTGGGATAAGGGGAGGTCTCTATGAATATGTCTAGATAGGTAATCAAGACCCCTATGACTACATAAAATATTGTGTCCTCAAGATGAGCCCGCTTGCTCAGGGACAAGCAACAAGCAAAGTTCAGGGTTGTGATGAGGCCCCATATTGGCATGTTTTGGGCTCATCTAAATCCTTTTTGAAGCCTCTTGCACATAATGTTTTAAGACTTTGATATCCTCTTGATGGTTGATATGAGATAGAGTTAATATTTTTCATATATTTAGTTTTATATGTTCATTAAGATTTAATATACTTATTTACTGTGGTGAATCTTGTCACTTGTGAAAACTGATGTTCTAATGTCTCTATGAACAAAATACAAGATGCCCTTAAGCTTTTGAAGTAGTAGGTCCTAGCCCGTAGCAACTCTGGCTTTTCTCCTACAACAGCCCGTAGCCACTGGCTGGGAAATGATAAGAGAGAATCATGGCATTCAACAAAAAATGAGGCATCATGAAGTATATGGAGCTGAGCATATGAATCTAGAGAATGTGTCAACCAAGTGGTAGAATTGTTTGGGAAAGTCTAAGAATTCTTTGGGTGATTTATCCTACCTGTACCAAGCTCTAGGCCTACCCGTAGCATCTTCCAGAACTATCTGCAGCAATAGAGCAGTATGCACCTTCAGCTATTCGTAGCCTAAGAGAACTTATCCAGCTCAGACCGCAGCATAAGACAAAAAGTGCCAGCTATCCTAACGCATCATATGTAATGATATGGTTATTTTGTTAAGTAGTTTTGTAATTAGTTCCTATCATATAAATGAGACAGGAATTAGTTGTCTTCACTCAAAAGATATGAAACCGAACAACTATAATCTATTTGAGTGGTTTTTGATCATATTCCTAGTATAGAATAAGTTAGTGATCTATCTATATATATATATATATATATATATATAGAGTGGAGTAATAGATTGAAGAACAAAGTTATAGCTGTTTGAGAAAATCATAATTGTAAATGTGTGAAGATAGAATATATTAATGTGATTTGTGCTCTTGAGTTCATTATAATCTCTCTTTGCTGTAGAAATCTTTAATTGCTACATCTCAATAAATGAATCATTTATGTTCTTAAGCAATTTTGTGAATTTCTAGGGTAGGATCAGAACTCACTTTTGCATGAGGAAGGGCCCCCTCGAAAGGAATTATAGGGAAGATCCTATTCCTCCATTTCCTATTTACGTTGTGTGCATTAATTATCAGTTTTTCATTTCTAAAAGTTAATGAGTGCATAATGTGTTGATTTTCAAATCTACAGATCTGCAACCTCTATAGTTTACTTTCCAATTTGCATAAGCATTACTTTATACTCTTTGATAAATTTCAAACCTACAAATACTTCACTCTAACATACTATAGCATATATTTTGGAGCCCCTTTGAAAAGCTTATGCCCTTGGGTTGACATTTAATGAACACCAGGGTATGAGACCTAATATCATTGGTTGATTATTTTGCACATCAATACCCATATAGTTGAGGTGTTTCCATTGTATCTACGAAAGAGAGAGATCAATTTTTTCAAGCTTAGAAAACCTGCAACCATCTCTCTATAGGGTGCACTTTCGAGAGATAACACGTCTCATATGGTCTCTCAGGAAGATGGGCTTTCTCAAATTTTCTCATGAGAATTCAACCCCCGACCATTTGTAAGAGTATTCTCATTGAATTTATACAATTCACTTTCTCACTCATCCAAAATTTCCTCCCCTAAAAGAATGATATTTGAGGAATCCTTTGCTTGTTACCAATTTGTCTTAGAAAGTGAAGTTTAAAAAATTCACACCCGAAGCTTGCGAATGGAAAAATCATAAATTGATCACATTTCTAAGACCCTTAACGATGACTGGGATGCCATGCAATAGATTTTTGACAGTACTTCTAATCATTCTTTTTTTTTTCATGCAAGAAATCCCCTTTTTAATCATTTTCAGGTGGCGTTGTAAAGTAGGATCTAACAAGCAATCCTTTTCACCCTTGAGGAAACACCTAGAGAAATAAGTGTCCTCATATGTATGCCATAATTCATGCCTCTTAGAAATGAGTTTCTGTGCATGGATTATTTCACATACCTGCGCCGTGACTTTGAGTTGGTGAAGTGCAAAGAGGAGTCAACGGAAACCTCCACATGTTTCCTTGACGCAACTGCAAAGGGTGAAGTACACAGACAAGTTGTTGAATGAGTACATGCCTTTCACATGTTTTTTTTGCACGAATTCAAAGATGAAGTTTAGAGACAGGACCTTAAATGATTGCAAGCTCTCCAAGTGACTTGGGTCCAAGAAAATTACCTTTTGGCCTTTGAAAAAGTCTCAGTATAAAACGAAGCCAACAGAAGCCTCCACATGTCCCTTTGATGCTTCTTCAAAATTAAAGTATAGGGGTAGGTCCTAAACAGGCGTGGTCCCTCCATGTGTCCCAAGACTTAGAAATTTTCTTGAAAAGTTGAAGTATAGAGTGGAGCCAGCGGAAGCCTCCACACGTCTCCTTGGCGCAATTTCTAATGTAGAAAGTAGAGGCGAATTTCAAATGAGTACCAACCCTCCACATGGACAAGATTTAAGTTGAAGTGAGCCTTAAAGTTTTATAATGCCCCACAAACCCACCTTCTCACTTCTAAATTTTGATGTGGGCCCCAGCAGAGTTGTGCGTTACTTCATAACTTTTCTTCCTTGTATAAAGAGGAAAAGAACGTCAAAATGTTCCTCAAACCCGTCTTCCCACTTTTAACAAGAAAAAATACAACGTTTCCTTCTTCGTGGTCAAAGTAATACTTTTTCCCTACCGCTTAATATTTGTTAAATAGCTAATCAGAGACTATCGGGGCTGCAGGGCCAAATTGATCTTTTTGCAAACATAGCAAAAAGTAACAAGTTATAAAATAGACCTGGCATGCCTCATCCAATCAATAGAGACCATGTAGATGAAGATTTTGAGTTGTAATTTGACAGGGAAAACATGCCCATCAAACCATAAAATACAGGGAAATCACCATTTGTGCCCAGAATTGAATTTTTCTTTAAGGACAAAGAATTTTGAAATGATATAAGGCCCAAATGTGATCCATTACCATAGAGAAGGATTTTCAATGACATCATAATGAATAAAACCTTTCACACATCCATTCGGGGAAATATAAAATACGCCAGAGCCCATAGAATGAAGAATTTTGAGGGAAACTACGACACGATCAAATCGAGCACCAACACCAGATCCGAATCAGGGATGGGAACTCCCAACGAGTGCCATAAGAACAAATATCAGAACAATTTCTAAAAATAAACCATTTTGAAATGGAGTCAGCAGCCAACCCTTTAGGAAAAAACTAAGAAACCAACAAAAATGGTCGCCAAGGACAAGGGAAAACCAAAACTGACAAAATGCGAAAATAGAACAAAAAACCCAAGAATTTACACTATACAATGGTGCATACCTCAATTCTATGAAATCAATCAAGGAAATATTTCAAATGCCTACCATTAACATCAAATTCAAGAAATTTCCCATCTGGGTCTTTTAAGAAGAAGGTATGTTCACCAATTTGAATGTCAATTGAATAAGGGCCCATCCACAATGCATCAAACTTTCCATGTTTTCCCTTATCCTCATGCATGTTATCCCACAATAGCATAAGATCTCCCACACTGAAAGCTCTTGGAGTCACCCTCTTATCAAATAACTTCTTCAATTTCTCTCTAAGTTTTACATGCCTCTAATGGGATGCCTTCCTTGTTTATCTAATTCAGAAATCTAATTGATGCGAGCATCATAGGGAATAACCTCTTGATCTTCTAGTTGTTGAAGAAATTGAAATGAAGACAATTGCATATGTAGGGGCAACAGAGATTGAGTTCCATACACCAAATCAAATGGGATTTTTCCAATAGCTCATTTAATAGTGATTTAATCATCCCAAACAACAAACTTCAACTTCTCAGCCCACTTCCTTTTGTTCAACTCCAATGTTCTTCTAATTATTTTCAATAAATTTTTATTTATCAATTTTGCCTGTCCATTATCTTAGGGATTATAATTTGATGCATATGTTAGATTGATCCCATATTATTAACACATAGGCACCAAAGGTTTAGCTTTCAATCTCATTGCATTATCAGCAACTATTTTGGTAGGTACTCCAAATATGTAGATGATATAATTCATAATGAAATCCATGAAAATTTGGTCAGTTTCCTTCTGGTGGGGATTTCCTCCACCCACTTGGTGAAGTAATATGTGGCCACTAATATACACCTATGGCCTGCACTTGAAGGATCAAAAATATTCCCAATGAAGTCAATCCCCCACTACTTAAAAGGGGCTTCAATTGATATAGGCTGCAATAGGAGGGATCCTAAAGCTTTTAATCTCCCTGAAAAATGTTGACAACTTTCACACTTCCTAACCAAAAAAGTTGTATCTTTGAAAAGAGTTGGCCACCAGTAACCATCCCTTAAGATCTTATGGGATGTTACACTCCCTAAAAAATGCCCCCCATAAACTCATCCATGGAAATCATCAATTATTTTTGGGGCTTCATCTTCCATGATACATCTCAAAATAACTCCCTCGGGGTTCTTCCAAGCTAACCCATAATCAATGATGATGTATTTCTAGGAGGCTAACTTAAGTTCTATTTTTTTATTCTTGATTAAATTTTCAGGGCACTATAGATGTTTGAGATAAAAAATGATGTCCTTGTACCATTCATAATTTATCAGTTTTTCAAGGACATTCAACCTTTCTTCTTCAACTTCATTTACCTCAATTTTCTACAGATTGCTCTCTGCCATAAGGTTTTTTAGGCCCAAACCTCTGACCAATTTTGTTCATTGGATGTCCATATCATACTCTTGCAATTTGTTTACCCATCAACATCTCTTGCTTGACACCTCCATTTCTGATAGGATATCTTTCACCATGGTGTGGGGAACATAAGCAATGACTTTGGAACTCAAAATATATGGCTTGAAGACCTTTGTTGCTTTTACCAAAGAAAAGGCTTGCTTCTACATGATAGTATACTTTCACTCAGCTCCTTGTAATGCCTTACTGCAAAAATCAATTGGTCTTTCAGCTCCCTCATCATCCTTATGCAATAACACATATGCAATGGTAATTTCTGAAGAAAAATAAAACATTTGGAAAGCCATCTTATAATCTAGAGCTGCTAAAAGAAGGGAATTCTTTAATTCTTATTTGATCCCAGCAAAAGATTGAATAGATGCTTCTTCCGATTTGGTACTTTGCTCTTTATTTAGCATGCTAGTGATTGGGACAGTTAGTACAGAAGAGTGTGAGATAAATCTCCTAATAAAATTAATCTTCCCAAAAAAGGATTGAATTTTGTTCTTGGTTATTGGAATAGGGACTTTGTTGATGGCTTCTACCCTTTCAGGATCTCATGACCCCTTCCTTTGACATAATGTGTCCAATCATATTTTATTTCTAAACTCCAAAATGACACTTCTTGGGATTTAGTGAAATACCATACTCCTTACATATTAATAGCATTTTTTTAAGTGTTGCAGGTGGTCACTCTTTTTCTGGAGAAAACAGTCACATCATCTTGATATACAACAATGAAATCATTAATATAGAAAGAGAAAGATACATCCATTTCTCTTTGGAAAGTGGCTCCATCATTCATTAAACCAAAAGGCATTCTGACATATGCATATGTTCCCCAAGGAGTGGTAAAGGTAGTCTTGATCCACTTTGATTCTTTCACAACTACCTGTTATATCTAGAAAAACCATCTAAGGTGGATAACAATTCCAAAATAGTAACCAATTGTACCATATTTTCCATATTTGGTAGAGGGTAGTTATCCTTCATTGATGCTCTATTCAAGTTTCTAAAGTCCACACATAGCCTTATATCTCTGTTCTTATTTCTAACAAGTACCATGTTAGCAACCCATGATGAATAAATTGTGGGCTGTACAGTGTATGATTCCTCCATCTCTCAACTTTTTCAATTCTTCTTGCATCTTCAAGGAAAGGCGTGGATTGATCGGCCTTTGTTTCTGCATAAATGGCTTAACAAAATCTTCCAAAGGAATTTCGTGCTGCAAAAGATCCTATATGTATGCTTTCAGTTCAAAATAAGACCATGCTAATAAGTCCTAGTATTTTTCAACAATTGGACATATGATTTTTTTTCTTCCTTGCTCAGATTTCTACCTAGCCAAGTCTTACATGGTTTATCCTTTATGCCTAGGTCATGCTCTTCAACATCACTCGAGGATGACATGTGTTTGTTGACAATGCAATCAACATTATTAAAGTTTTATTCAAGTGATACCAAACCTATGGGAATAATATCAGTCTTCAACTGAATTATGTCTTTTCCAAATAAAGTCTCCTTTCCATCACCTACACAAACCATTGGTTCTCAATCTATATGTTGATTGGAAAATTGTCCTTGATTCCAAAAAAAACATTTTCACGTGGGCATCATATTCGAACACTTGCCAACATGTTTAACATTTTCATGAGGAAATGGCCTAGTTAATATCTCAATATTATACTCACAATAGTGGGATATAGTATAGTTTTCAAATCTAGACCCCAAATATGCTCTGAAATCCTAGACATTTCAATGAAATCTCAGACCGCATGCTTATACTGTTTCCTTCTCTACTTTTTTGTTGCATAGATTTTTCTAACCTGCTTGACAATTAGCTCTGAATATCATTTAATAATGATGACTCTAACACCATATTTCGAAGCAATTCTTAAACCCAATAACAGTGCTTCATATTCTACAATATTGTGAGTGCACTCAAATTTGAGTTTAAAAGAAAAAACAAACTCTTCCTGTGCTAGAGATATCAGAACAATACCAGCACCATTTCAAAATTTAGAGCAAGCCCCATCAAACAACAAAGTCCAAGGAGAACCTACTTGTTTTAGAAACTTGCATTGATCAATTTTTTGCTCTTTACCATCAACAAATCAAAAAAAGTTATCAACATCAATTTCGGTTTATAACACTTCATAGGAAGAATTATTGGGATCCTCAATGAGATGTAACATCTTCTTTTAACCATATAACTTTACAAGGCTTCCCTCAATAGGTATATTAGAAAAATACATATCCATTTACACACTCCCACCCACACTAGAAGCCCATTTTCTTGATAACAACATTCCCCATTTAGCAGGGCAATCAACAATAACAACATCTAGTTTTAAGTTCTTGTCCCGGTATGCTACAAGTTGCAATATCAAACCCTTGACACATAAGCCTCTGTATAACCACTCTAGAATCCATAGTAGTGCACTTCCCATTAGTTGTTCTCACTTTGATATATAATTCATTCATGACCTCAAGAGGCATAATATTACATGATGCTCCAGAATCAAACTTACAGTTGTGTAAAAGCATGTCCCAAATAATCAGAGTAGTGAAAAATGGATCTACATTCACATGGGACTCAACCAAGGATGTTCCCAAATATAATTCAGGTGGCTCACCTAGTTCTTCCATTACTTGGGGTTTTTCCAACTCTGCAATGGTATGAGGAGTCTCAACATTGTTTACATTTCTACCTTGGGTAATCTTTTCTTCTTTTAATCACAAATACTCAAAGGCCCTTTTCTTGTGATCAGACTTAAGACTTGGGGAATGTCATAAGGAATGTATTTGGGTAAGGAAATATTTTGAGGAATACAAAAAACTCATCTGACAGCAAAGGATTTTTTATTGTTTGAGAATGGGTAGGGATACCAGTTCTATTTGGGGAAACAAGGCATTTTCCATATGTATCTTTCTTAGGATTTTCTTTTGGGATATTGGTGAGAACTAGAGTTTTTGGTTTGGCCTGAGGCCCTGCCCCTTTGAAAACTTTACTCGTAGTGTTATATTCTTTTTCTTGGGCAACCACAACATTCATTAACAACTTCCTATCCTCGTAAGGGATTCCTCCATCATACTTTTTAATCATTAGTGCCCTTAAATATTCAAAATAATTATCAAGAAATTCAAAATCTTGTACCATATTTATTTCAAAAGTATGCGAGGGAGGAAGGGATAGTACCCAGTGGATACAATCCTAGAAATATGTAGCAGTTCTAGCACTGATTAATTCAGTTGAGGTTGCTCCCTATTATGAACTTATAAAGTAATCCATCATGTATGCATCATCATCATCTTCCTAAAATTCTTCTTCTTCATCACATGGGGAATGGGGAAATAAACAACTATCACACCACTCCATATCATGGACCTCTTCCATAGTAGCAACTCAGGAAGCTAAAGGATCAAGCACCAATCTGTTTTCTCTGAATTAGGGTTGTCTATTTCCTGATCCCACTAGACCTTTACCCCTGTCATCTTATGTATGATCACCTATGAGATGATTTGCAAATCTTTCTTGAACTTGTGGCTTATGCTAACCTTAGGAACCTTTTCCAATCCCCTTCTCTACTCTATCCAGTTTATAGGATATTTCTTGAATAGCACTGGCCAATATTTTTACAACCTCTTCTAGATCAACAAAATTACTTGACTAAGGATTCTCTTGATTGATTAGCTTGACACCTTCACTTTTACGAGGCTTACTAATGGCTTTGATATTGTTTTCAATCTACAAAGCCATGGTGAAGGTATGCCTCAATTATCCTGGGTTTTTGTCCCTTAAATAATAGGTATTTGTTATCCATATTTCATCCCCAGGTAGAATATTGGATCAGCCATGATCCCGTAGAGAAATAACCTGAGAAATCATGTTTAGATCCTACAAACATGTAGTAGAAAGACTCATAAATAGAGTGGCAGAGGTGAAGAGAGAAGAAACAACCCTATGCGATAATAAAACGACTTTGTCAAGCTGTTTCATGTCTTAAATCTATTTTGCAAGCTTCAAGAAGACTCAACAATTAAATTGAGCCTATGATGAAGAAGGAGTAGAGTTATAGAGAGGCCAAGAGTAAGAAGGGGAAAATAAGTCGAGGATTCAAAGTTTTTGGTCTTGAAACAGTTCAGGAAAAGGTCCAAAATTGACTAAGTATGGAGAAGCTATCTTGGAGAGACATGTGTCCTAACGATGCTCCTCCAAATATGAATTCAAAAGGAGAGGGGCTCAAACAAGCACCGCATCTCCATGTGTCCCAGGCTAGAACAAAGGTAGGGTCTTAAAAAATTGGCTAAGTATAAATGTGCAATCAGAGAATGCCAAGTGTCAGCCTAGCGCATCTCCAAGAGTTGGTCCAAAAGTGGAGACCCAAATGAGTGCAATCTCGTCACGTAGCCTAGAGCCTAAAGAAAAGAGGGGCCATTAAAAATTCCACAGACCTGTCGAGGCTACCAAGTGTCAACTCGACACTCCACCAAAGGAAAAATTTTGAATCAGGATTTCAAGCAAGTGCAAAGCCGCCACGTGTCCATATTAAAAAAAAAGGGGGCATAGTTGGTTGAATAGTCAATGCATAGGCTAGGCTAGTGGAGGTTGCCAAGTGTCTAAATTGTGCTAATTAAAATTTAAATCCATAAAATGGTTTCCAAACAAGTGCAGGGCCGCCACGCGTCCCATGTAAAAGCGGGTGATTGAGGAAAAAGTTGAGTTTTTTGCCCCTACCCAAAACAGTGTAAAAGTTTCAAAATGGGCCATGACTCCACCAAATGGAAAAATTCAATGTTTTAACCTAAGTCAAACCAAAGCAGGGAGCTAGAGGAAAAGGTGAAAAATTTCCTTTTGACAAAGGGGTATAAAGGAAAAAGTTTGAGTGCATCTCCCTAGCCAACCAAAGGGTGCCACATGTCCAAGCAAAGCAGCGGGGCCATGGGAATTTTCTGGATTTTTCAATTCTCATGCAAAAGGGGGGAAAAGTTAAATTCTGAACCCAAAAATCTAATTTTTCCCTAATCTAGTTTCCACGTGTCCCATATTAAGGAAAGGGCTCGTTATTTAAACGTGTTTTCCCACCCATTTGTATGGACTCAATGCAAACTTTGATGGAGCATATCTTTCAACTCATGCCTAAAAATATTGCAAATCCAACGCCATTGGAAAGATCTCAACCTCTTCTATGTCATGGAGGTCTAAAACTTTAATTTTTGGGAGGTTAGGTGAGATAAAAATGGAGAAACAACTTCGGTCCATTAATGTTGGATCTCTTTCTTCCAACTACCAGATCCGATTCAATCTACTATGTCATTTCATCTTCTTTCAAGGCATCGAATCATGATTTGGTGAAGTCAAGAAATATTTAAGAAACATTTCATGAGAGTCATTAGATAGTGGTGGTTGAGCTTGGAGCTATTTTCCCTGCTTATCTCTCTTTGTCTCATCTATATCTGATTTATAAATACTTGTTTGGGACTCATTATAAAGGGTTGGACATTCTCTTTTCTTTTGCAGGGTCCCATTTCCTTCTAGCAAGGGAATCTTAGAGTTTAGACCTTCCATAAAAACTGTAATATGCCTTCTCACCTCTTGGTCATCTATTAATGTATTGTATTAATATGCAGAGCAATAAAATGTGTTTTTTGATCGATTCTAGATCCTTCCTATTTTTTTCACTCTCATATTCTCTTTCATCATTAATCTAGTTATCTGGGCTCAATTATTGTATGTATTTTATTTGGTTTGTGTCTATCAGAAAAACAAGTTTCCATCATTCCTTTGGTGCATCACCTCGTAGTGTATCTTTGTTTTAATTTATGTATTTATTTTATCCCTACCTCCTTGGTATATTTTAGATAAGGTTTAAGAAAAAACCCTCTGCAAGTTTCTACGTAGGCACCTAAATAGAGGAATAGGAACCAACCTTTAATCTGGAGAGTCTTCCTCTTATACAGAGTCCCACACTTTGAGGAAGATTCAATGTTATGTGGATTACACCAAATGATTCTACCTTAGAAAATCAAATCTATAGACTCATTCGAGGGTGATGTGATTTTGCACTAATTTTTTTGCATGCCCAGTGGGACAAGAGAAGTCTCCATCTTATTATAGTAAGAATTAATGTACACTTGCTGTGATTGTGGCTTTTAAGAAGTCTTAAAATTTTACGTCTGGTGAATCCAAAAGAAACAATTCCACTGGTTTCAGTAGTTCAAGAAATTTCCTGAGAAGAATACAAATGCAGTCAAGAACTAGAGAAGAGGGATTATTTGTCTATCTGGAGTTTTCCACATATAGAGGGAGGGAAAGAGGAAGAACCCAGAGGTATTTGTCTCCATAAAATATAGTCTTATCAACACCTCCTCCCGACAGGTTGTTCTCTCAATCAAGAGGGGTTCTCACACTGATCAGGATGTCTCAGCCAAATCCTTATGTTAACATCATTGGTAGTAGTCAACTCACCCTGAAAGCACAAAATCCAGTCCCAATAGCAGTGTTAAGGATCATCTTGTATTTCACTGGGGAAAACTATACTTCTCCTAATGATCATGTCTAAGATATTGCAAATATCGGCACAATCCACAAAATCCATGAGATGGACATTGTAGTCAAGTTTCTTGCCTCTTCACTCAAGGGGAAAGCTTCACAATGGTTTAGAAGCCTTGAGGTGGGCTCTATAAAAAATTGGAACCAGTTCTACATAGCTCTCCACAACCATTTTGGGGAGAAACTTGATAACTTATCTTTGCTAGAGCACATAACAACAATCAAGAGAGCCCCGAATGAGCAACTGATAGACTTTAACCTCATATTTCAGCAGACCTGGAATAGGATTCCAATAGCAGTAAAGCCCACTAACGAAGTTGCATTCTATTACTTTCTTAGAGCTTTATATTATGATATTTCTTTGATAATTCAGTCAATGGTGGGTACAACCTTACTTGCAGCCTATAGCCTTTCCATAGGGGCTAAGAACCATTTGATCTAGGCTAGCAAAATCACTCCTACGTCATCCATGCCTCTATACCATGAGCTAGGAAGCCCAAATGTTAGCAAAATGCACACATTATCCCCTGTACTTAATCCCAGGAGTCAAAGCTAAGTTAAAGCCCCCGCCTCATCATCTAATACCTAATAATAACTTCAAGATGTCATGAAACAACTTCAAAACCTGTGGAATGAGTTGGTTACCATCAAGAGACAACAAGCTCAGAGCTCTAGGCCATATCAGCCTCAGACTCAATATCAAGCTAGACCTTAATATCTACAAAATAGACCACCATCTCATACTATAAATCAAATTCAAAACCAAGGACAACCTCAAGCTGCTAGACCTTTAAGGTCTTATGATCCAAAAATAACCTCAACATCAAGGGCATTGGTTCCAACACAAAACAACATGACAAAATAATATGATTGGTGCTTTCCATGCAATCATCCACATATTTAATCAATGTGCTTTAATGGTGCACTCAATCAGGCCTTGATTGTGTAGACCAGTATGGTCCCACAAGAACCTATCTAGGAAGGAGATCAACAAAAAGGAGCTCAGCAAGAGACATCTCTAGGTGAGACTATGCTTGTCAATTGGAAACTTGAGGAATTTTGTGGGATGAACTAGTCCCCTTATCAAAGTGTAGCTACCAATACACGGTCTAAAAGGAGAAACATTAAATAAGGCCAACCATTGAACTTAGGTAACCCTCAACCTTCCATCACTCCACAAGGGTCTAGTGCTCCAAATGCAACTCCCAACATGCAGAGCCAATCCAAGCCACCTCCCAAATCCACTCAGGCATCAATTTTGTCAACCCATGTGTAGGAAAATGATGTGTCAGGGAAGGGGTAGAAAAATGATAGTTCATTCAATGTCATTAAGTAGATGAAGAGGACAAGTGTGAACATTTCACTGTGGGAGTCATTTGCCATTTCAAGGTAGAAGGATCTATTGCAAATTGCCATACAAAATTGTTTAAATGAGGGCAAGCTTTTAGGCCATATTGTTTCTAAGGAGGGCATGGAAATTGACCTAAAGAGATTTGAAGCAATAAGAGCATTGTCATTTCCAACTCACAAAAAAATCTTCAAAGATTCTTAGGGAAGATCAACTTTTTTCGAAGGTTTCTCCCAAAATTTGTTTCCCTTGTTAAGCCATTAACAATGATGTTGAAGAAGAGATTAACATTGAGATGGAAAACTAAAGGAAGGGGAATATTTTAGGCCATTAAATAAGCTATATCACAAGCCCCAACTCTTTTCAATCCATATTTCTCCAAAGACTTCATATTGTATGCCTTTGATCATAGTGACACTATCTCTGCAATCTTAGTTCAGCAAAACAAAGAAGATACATAACAACCAATTTCCTTTTTCATTCAAGGTATGGAAGACTATGAAGTAAGATATTATTTCATTGAAAATAAAGTCTTGGCAGTGATTAGAGGACTAAAAATTTTCAAGCATCTGGTTTCGAACAATAAGATCTAATTATTAGTCTCCCATATAGGAGTTAAATATTTCCTTATCACTAAGGATTTGAATGAAAAACGAGCAGGATGGATCACTCTTGTCATGGAGTATGACATTGAGATCAAGGTCACTAATCTAGTCCATGATAAGGGGTTGTGTGAACAACTAGCTTTAGGGCAGCAAGAAGAAGCAAACAATGAAAAGGAGGTTGTTTTTGTTCTATAGAATAGTCAAGAAGAAGAAGATTTTTATGTACCTGCTCCTTCTTGGACTCAAGACATGGTGCACTTCCTTCAAAAGGGCATGTGTCCTCATGGGATGAGTAAAGAAAAATGAAGGAATTTCATACTCCAGGTCATCCCATATGTTTTCATTGATGGTGTCTTGTTTAGAAGGGACATCAATGGTGTTCTGCTAAGGTGCATTAGGACAAATCAAATCAAAAAAGTGTTACAAGAATTCCATGTTGAAGTAGTTGCAGGCCATTTTGTTCTAAGGGTGAGAGCACTCAAAATCATGAAGGCAGGATATTATTGGCCTAGAGTGTTTAGTGACTGCTCCACATGGATCAAAAGATGCAAGAATTTTGCATTTTTCAAAGGAAAATAAAATCTAGCAGCAATTCCATTCCACCCAATTTCAATTGACCAACCTTTCATTCAATGGGGATTAGACTTCATTGGAGTCATCAATCTAAATTCAATCCAATGCCGCAAATGGATTCTAGTAGAAAAATATTATTTCACCAAGTGGACGAAGGCAGTGACACTCAAAGAGGAATATGAATCTAGCATACTATATTTCTATGAAGGGTTAGTGACCATGTTTGGAGTGCAAGCTACCATTATATTAGACAATGAATTGAAATTCATAGGTTCCAAGGTCACAAAGTGGGCTATCAAGAACATGATTTACCTAAGCACTTCATCAAACTATTACCCTTAATTTAATGGTCAAGCGGAGTCTACAAACAAGAACCTGTTAAGGATCATCAGAAGATCTTTTGATGAAAACAAGATGACCTGGCACACAAAGCTCAAATTAGTCTTATGGTATGATAAGACAATGCCCAAAATATCTACAAGTAGCTCCCCATTCAAGCTTGTCTACGGGAAAGAGGCAGTGTTGCCTATATCACTAGAGTTTCCAGCATTAGAACTCATGAGACAGCTGGAGATGTATGAATTTGAACCAATGGAGGCCAGGTATGAAAATTTTATGAAATTAGAATAAACCAGAGAGCATGCACTTCAAATAATGGAGAATTATCAGACCTTAATTAAAATATGCTTTGAAAAGAAGGCTAGAGCAAGGACCTTTCAGGAAGGAGACCTAGTGTTGAAATGGAATGCAGACTGAGAAAAAATAGGGAGACATTCTAAGTTTTATGCCATCTAGAGTGGCCCTTATATGGTCACAAAATGTAAGAGTAGCAATGATTTTCAATTATCTAAATTATATGGTGAGGATTTGCATATTCCAGTGAATGGAATCTATCTTAAACACTACTATTAGAGGGAAGGCTCCCACCATGTACATATTAGCTTAGTTTCTTTTCCTCTATGTGCTTGTGCACATTGTCTTGTTGTAGTTTAGGTTGCTTTCCTCCTAAGTGCTTTGCACACTCCACATCTTCTGCATGGGACATGTATGTTTTTAATTTTGTATATAGTTATGGTGTTGTTTTGTTGCTCTTATGCATTCCATTCAAAGACAGAGATGAAGCCCTTGGTAGGAACAATTTTCTACTCTCAGAAACCATTGTTTCAAGTTTTCTTATGAAGACCAAGAGTGCAAGTCGGGCTCCTAGATCAGAGGAAAAATCATCATCAAACTGATGTTCTCAACTCCATGCCTAAAGGATATGATAAGGTGATTGGTCTTTTCATCTAATAGGTAGATACCCCAATGATTCACCAAATTATTATCCATATTTTACCCCCCAGGAAGAATATTGGATTCGCCATGATCCCATAGAGAAATAACCTAAGAAATCATGTTCAGATCCTATGAATATGTAGTAGGAAGACTCAGAAATGGAGTATCGGATGTTGAGAGAGAATAAACAACCCTATATGAGAAGAAAATGACTATGTCAAGAAGTTTCCTACCTTAAATCTATTTTGTAAGATTCAAGTAGAATCAACAATGAAATTGAGCCTCTGATGAAGGAGCAGTGCCGTAGAGAGGCCAAGAGAAAGAAGGGGAAAAGAAGGAAAGGATTTGAAGTTTTCAGGCTCGAAACAGTTCAAGAAAAGGTCTAAAATTGACTAAGTATGGAGAACCCAGCAGGGTGAGACACATGTCCTAATGACGCTCCTCCAAAGATGAATCCAAAAGGAGAGGGTCTCAAACAAGTGCCACATCTCCACGCATCCCAGGCCAAAACAGAGGAAGGGTTAAATGGTCAAACAGGGTGGGTCTCAAAAAATTGGCTAAGTATAAATGTGCAAGTGGATAATGCCAATTGTCAGCCTAGCACATCTCCAAGATTTGGTCCAAAAGTGAAGACCCAAATGAGTGTGAGCTCACCACGTAGCCGAGATCCTAAAGATAAGAGGGGCTCTTGAAAATTCCACAGACTTGTGGAGGCTACCAAGTGTCAACTCAATGCTCCTCTAAAGGAAAAATTTTGAATCATGCTTTCAAGCAAGCGTGAGGCCACCACGTGTCCATTTTAAAAAAAAGGGGTGCAAAGTCAGTTGAATAGTAAATGCATAGGCCAGGCCGACAGAGGTTGCCAAGTGTCTAAATTGTGCTAATTAAAAGTTAAATCTAGAAAATGGTTTCCAAACAAGTGCGGGTCCGCCACATGTCCCACGTTAAAGCAGGTCATCGGGTGAAAATTTGGCTTTTTCCCCCTACCCCAAAAAGTGTAAAAGTTTCAAAATGGGCCGTGAATCTGCCAAATCAAAAAATTCAGTGTTTGAACCCGACTCAAACCAAAGCGAGGACTTAGAGGAAAAGGTAAAAATTGGATCGCATCTCCCCAGCCAACCAAAGGGTGCCACATGTCCAAGCGGAGTAGCAGGGCCATGGGAATTTTCTAAAATTTGTGATTCTCGTGGGAAAGAGGGGAAGAGATAAATTCTAAACCCGCAAACCTGATTTTTCCCTAATCTGGCTACCACGTGTCCCATATTAAAGAAAGGGACCGTTATTCAAACTAGTTTTCCCACCCATTTGTATGGAACCAATGCAAACTTCGAAGGGGCATATCTTTCAACTCATGTCTCGAAATATTGACAATCCAACACCGTTGGAAATATATCTACCTCGTCTATGCCATGGAGGTCTAAAACATGAATTTTTGGGAGGTTAGTTGGGAAAAAAATGGAGAAATGACTTTGGGCCTTTAATACTGGATATTTTTCATCCAGCTACCAGATCGGCTTCGATCTGCTCCGTTGTTTCCTCTTCTTTCAAGGTGTTGAATCATGGTTTGGTGCAGTCAAGAAAGATTGGAGATAGATTTCATGGGAGTCATTAGATAGTGGTGGTTGAGCTTGGAGTTGTTTTTTCCACTTCTTTGTCTTTCTCCCATCTATATCTGATATATAAATACAAGCTCGGGACTCATTATAAAGGGTTGGACATTTTCTTGTCTTTTGCATGCTCCCCTTTCCTTCTAGCAAGGTACTCGTGGAGTTGAGACCTTCCATCAAAAATATAATACGCCTTATAACCTCTTGGTTGTCGATTAATGTATTATATCAATCTGCAGAGCAATAAAATGTGTTTTATGATCGATTCTAGATCCTTCATGTCTTCTGTACTCTCATCTCATCTTTCATCATTAATATGGTTATTATATGCATTTTATTTGGTTTGTGCCTATCATCAAAAAACATTTCCATCATTCCATTGGTGCATCGCCTCGTAGTGTAGATTTCTTTTAATTTATGTATTTCTTCTATCCCTACCTCCTTGGTAAAGTTTAGATTAGGTTTAAGAATAGACCCTTTGCAAGTTTCTACGTAGGCACATAAACAGAGGAATAGGAACCAACCTTTAATCTAGATAGTCTTCCTACTATACATAGTCCCACACTTTGAGTAAGATTCAATGTTATGTAGATTACACTAGATGATTCTGCGTTAGAAAAGTAGATATATAGACTCATTTGGGGGTGCTGTGATTTTGCACTAACATTAGCATTTTTGTTAAAAGCATCATAATATTTTATCAGACAGGAAACATCACTTGTCCTCTAGATTACAAGTAGCCTATTCAAGGTTTTATTTAACCTAGTATTGAAGTCATCAACAAATTTTTTTGGATTCTTCTTAATATTTTCAAATTCTAATAAAAGAAACCTAGAGTTTTTTATCTCCATACTGCAATCTGAAAGCATTCTTCATTTCTTTCCATGAATCAATGGCATTGTTTGGAAAATATTTATACCAGTCCCATGCATCCTCCTCTAGAGTATGAATAACTAATTTTATGTACACATCCTCAAATTTGATATGAAAGTATTCCATCATATTGACAAAAATCTTTAAGTCTTGATCACCAGTAATAGCATTATTTCCTTGAAATTTAGGTAGTCTATTTCTAACATCTTGGGGCACAACATTTTGATATCTAGCTATACCTCTAAAATCTATAGGACCAAAAGTATTAACAACAAATGGAGGTCTGGGTGGGTGTTGGGCCATATTGGTTTGCGAGAGTGATCCTATAAAAGAAACAGAATGATGAGGGATAAGGTGTCTTCGGAACACAAGAGTACAATCTTCAAAATGAATGTCCTCTAAAGTCTCTATTTCATGGAAAACCCTATCAACTTTGGAAAATACAGGGACAAACTTAGAAACACAATTATCAGACATAAATGAAGTCCCTTCTCCAGTTAGAGAATTTTATTCTATATAAAGATTACCTGATTCAGAATCACTTGAAGAAGAATGGTAATCCTCAACCGTAGGTTGATAACTATTCAAAATGGATAACTCTTTTCTTGATTCGTGATCTCCAACTATTTTCCAGACTCTTTTTCCTTATGAATTCATCTTTCCTAGTTCTGAAAACAACTTTCTAGTAGGGTCTTTAACGATGAAATATATTCTTCCTTCCATCTTTGTAAATATTAGTGATAAATTTCAATTGACATAGGTTAAGACACTAGCATTTATCAAAAATTAATTCAACATGGAGTTGCCACTAAGGATTTTCACCTTAGTTATGAAAATGCACTAAAATTAATCTGTCAAATGTCTATTAACACTAAATTCATGCAAATATTCATAGATATGCCTTCCTTTACCCATATTGAACATTGATGATGTGAATTTAGTGCAATACCCACTAGAAATAGAAAATATTACACATAGAACTTGTAACTTCACACAATTCTTACAAATATCAACACATGATGACGTTTAAACAATGTATTTGCAATTAGAGCATGTCAGAAACATTACCAAGGCCAAATATAAGAATTCCTTTGAAGATCCCTTGAAATGGCACCTTTCTAGTTTTTTTTCTACACAAATAGGTCCCGGTGTTCAAATAATCCCCGGAAACGACACCATTTTAGTGTTGTTTCCACACAAATAGGTCCCGCTGTTCAAATAATCCCCGACTATGGCACCATTCTGGTATTGTTTCCACACAAATAGGTCCCATTGTTCAATTAATCCCTAGCAACGGCACCATTCTGGTGTTGGTATCCAAATTGATTCTCCCTTGGAAATCTGAGAAACATCATGATTTAACAAGAATCCCTATGAAAAATAAATCATGTATGTTGTTTTGTAGCCGGGGAGCCGATTCAGCTAGCTCTTTGTCACTAAGATGTTGGAAAAACGGATAGCACCTTCAAAAGGGTTTGAACTATCCTCACTACTTTAGGTTATGCCTTTTAACCAGGGTGAGAGGACCCATTTCGTAACCTCTATTGGTGAAGGAGAATTAAGATATCCTTCTTTGCACAAATTTGAAAGGAAACCTTGAGAAAATATGATCAATGCACCACAATTTAACTCTCACGAGTTATCACTTCTAAAGAATGGTGATATTTTCTAAACAAGGTTAAGTTTACTAAAGAAATTATGGAATCCTGATTGCTTTTGCATATTTTGGTAGTAGAATTTATTCATTTGTGGACATACAGGGAAAATAGGGGTAGTTCAGGTAGGATTCATTGTTTTTGATAATTTTTTGTTGGAGATTAAGCAAGACTTTATTTTGTAAGATCTTTTAAAACCATCACAACAATTGGAAAGATAAATGATAGAATGCTTCAGAATAGCTAAAATATGCCTTCAACTAGAATGTGTGAATACATGGAGGCCCAACTTTGCACTATTTTACATAATCTTTGAGAATTCAACAGGAAGGCTTGAGCTAAAAACTTAATTAAATATTAAAGACCCCTAGTTCCTCACACCTAAGATACAATCAAAGGATTAAAGACAATATTTATCAAAAAAATGATAGTAAAGTGATTGTAAATTGTTTATCTCATTACATGCTGAACGATCTTCTCATAATGAAATTGTAAATGCCACTAAACTATCACAGGGACAAGATCTTGTGTGATATAGAGGGATTTTAACAGAAGATTATAACAAGAACATTAAAACCATTTGAAAACATTATGAAATAAAAGAAAACACAAATTTTCCCAAGATTAACATAGATTATTTCGAAGATGATTAGATTCATCAGTCGGAGAAGGTTTCTTGAACAATCTCAGAGCGTGTCAATGGTTGTACACTTGTAACCAACTTGACACGATCAAATCTAAAACATAAGAGATTAATAGGTTTCTCATATGGTCTCGTAGGAAGATGGGATTTCTCAAATTTTCTCATGATAATTCAACCCCTAACCATTTGTAAGAGTATTCTAATTACATTTATACAATTCACTTGCTCAATCATCCCAAATTTCCCCCCTAAAACAAGGATATTCAAGGAATCCTTTTCTTGTTACCAATTTGTCTCAGAAAGTGATGTTTAAAAAATTCACACCGGAAGCTACCAGGTGGAAAAATCATTAACTGATCACATTTCTCAGACCCTTAACCATGACTGGGATACCATGCCATAGCTTTTTGACAGCCCTTGTAATCATTCTTTTATTCTTTCATTTGAGAAATCCGCTTTTTAATCATTTTCAAGTGGCTCTGTATAGCTGGATTTGACAAGTAATTATTTTCACCCTCGAGGAAACACCTTGTGAAATGAGTGCCCTCGCATGGATTCCTACATTGGTGCCTCTCATAAATGAGTTTTAGTGCATGAATTATTCCACATACCTACACCATGTGTCCGAGTTAGCCAAGTGTAAAGAGGATTCAATGGAAACCTCCATGTTTTCCTAGGCGCAACTACAAATGTGAAGTACAAAGGTAGTTTCTTGAATGAGTGTGGGCCTTCGACGTATTTTTTTGCTGCAACTTCAAAGATGAATTTTAGAGGCAAGACCTCAAATGAGCACAAGCTCTCCAGGTACCCTTGGCCCAAGAAAATTTCCTTTTGGTCTTTGAAAAAGTCTGAGTATAAAAAGGAGCCAACAAAAGCCTCCATGTGTCCCTTCAACACTTCTTCAAAAGTAAAGTACAAGGGTAGGTCCCAAATAGGTACAGGGCCTCCACGTGTCCTAGGTCTTAGAAAGTTTCTTGAAAAGTGTAAGTATAGAGAGGAGCCAATGGAAACCTGCATGTGTCTCCTTGGCGCAACTTCTAAGGTAGGACCCAGAGGCAAATTTAAAATGAGTGTCGGCCCTCCACGTGGACAAGATTTGAGTTGAAGTGGGCCTTCAAATTTCAAAATTCCCTGCCGACCAGCCTTACCACTTCTAACTTTTGATGTGGGCCCTAGTGGAGTTACGGGTTACTTCATAACTTTTTTCCCTCATACAAAGAGGAAAAGAACTTTAAAATGTTCCACCAACCCACCTTCTCGCTTGTAACATGAAAATATGCCATGTGTCCTTCTTTGAGGTCAAAGTAAGACTCTTTCCCTGTCACTTCATATTTGTTAAATAGCCAATTAGAGACTATCTAGGCCATGGGGCCAAATTGATATTTTTGCAAACATAGAAAAAAGTTACAAGTTATAAAATAGACCCGACATGCCTCATCTAATCAAAAGACACCACGTAGCTGAAGATGCTAAGATACAATTTGATGGGGAAGACACGCTCATCAAACTGTAAAATGTAAGGAAATTAGCATTTGCACCTAGAATTGAATTTTTCTTTAAGGAAAAAGAATTTGGAAATGACACAAGGCCCAAATGTGATCCAAAAACATGGAGAAGGATCTTCAACAACATACAAATGAAGAAAACCTTTCACACATCTATTCGGGGAAATAGAAAATATGACAAAGCCCACATACTGAAGAATTTTGAGGGAAAACTAGGGCACGATCAAATCAAGCACCTGTTATCCAAAATTCACCCCCAGGGTAATTTTGATAACATGCATCAGATTATTCAGTCCCGAGCAAGTAGATTGATTCAAGGCCCAAAATCATATTTTTCGGGGTCCCCTCGGCCTTTTTCTAACTCTCCCATCCAAGAAAAAATCCCAACGAGTTAGAAAAAATGGAAAAAATGTAAAAATATGTTGCAGGACTATTTTGAGGCATTTCGGGTCTAAAGGGCTCGAGTCGTACCAGTTCGGGTTGAACTGAGGTTCGTTGTACCAAGCTTGGGGCCAGAAAAATGAAAATCGGCTAAGTCCTAGTCTGGGCGGTCTGCGGGACACTTGGAACGTCGAGATGCGTGGGATGTGAAAAGTTGAAATAGTCGAAAGCAAGGGGAAAAACGTCTAAGTCTTCATTTCATGTGGTCCAGGACAGTTGGGACAAAAGTATGCGCGGGACGTGGATCGGCCGGTTTGGCGCAAGTCAGTCCATTTCGGGCGGTTCAGAGATATTTGTCCCAGATAGTCCGGGATAGTTGGGAAAAAAGTACGCGCGGGGCGCGAAAAGGCAAAATGGCCGAAAAAAGACAAGGAGGCCCGCGGGTGAATCAGAACATGCCACGTGTCAGAAGGTTGAAAATTTGCTAAGTGTTTAGCGCAAGGTAAAAATGCGCCCCTTAGGCCCGAACCAATAAAATAGTGCCACGTGTCCAAGTTGAAGGGCCTGAAAGGAATTTTCAGAGGATGAACCCGCAGATGAATCAGAGCCTGACACGTGTCATCCAAGTGGCAGTGCGCGGGCATAAAAAATTCAAACTTTTTCCCGTCGATCCGTTTTGGCCTTTTTTTTCCCTAAATCTTCAGATCGCCATAACTTTCGATCCAGAACTTGGATTTTCACATTCTTTATATCAATGGAAAGCTGGAAAAATTCTCTACATGATTCTAGGGTCAAGCTTTCATTTTAGTTCAGCTTGGAGAGAGAAAATCAAGAAATGTCTCTGACGCGTGGTAATGGCCAGAACTGACATCTCAACAACCAGTTTTAATGCAAAATACAGTTCACCACTTTTGCTGAGATTCTCACCTACCGCCATAATGAGATGAATTAAATGGAACCTAACAGGTGGTTGGGGTAGATATGAATTTCCTCTCTCTTCCCTCTCTCATTCTTCCTATAAATTATAAGGAGGGGCTTCTTTCTAAAGGGGGTTGTTCATCTTTTCTGCTCTGCTCTCCCTTCTTTTCTTCTCCAGGGTTGAAAAAAAGGAGTTCAAACCTCCTCCCCTTCTTTGTAATGGCATTTTTTCCTTTTACCATTAAAATGATGTCCTGTGTAAACTTCTGAAGCAACAAAAACATGTTTTGTGATGCATCTGTCCATCCCTGCTCGTTTTTCACTTGTTTTCCTCTTGCCTCTCTTCATTACAGGTATTTGTGCACATTTGAATGTTCATTGCAGGTTTGGAGCTGTGTTCATGGAGTTTTGGGACATTTTCTGTGTGAAATCTATCCTTGGGCCTATGATGCATCTGTCCATCCTTCCCATTGCTCACCCCTCCTTGTTCCATGGCAGTTTTGATAGATGTTCAACATTTTCCTTCTCTGGTGTATCACCGTTTTAGTGTAGGCTCTATTTTTCCATTTTCTCTCTGTCTCTATCTCCTTGGCATGGTTAGATTAGGATTAGATTAGCTTTCTTGCACTAGAATAGCTTGTGGCAGGTAGTTTAGGAAGAGGAACCAGCCATATCTAGAGATTCCTTTCTCATTCTTTGCAAGTCCCACACTTGGAGAAAGGATTCCATGTTGTGCAATCACACTGGATGCTAGAGTGATCCAACTAGAAATCTGATCAACATTCGGGGGTGCTGTGATTCTGCACTAACAGTTTTGGCACACCCGATGGGGCCTTAGAGGTCTTCGACTTCATCTTTTGCAGGTTGGTGTGTCCCTGTGAAGATTTCAGCCTTTGGAGGCACTTGCAAACACATCTGGCGACTCCATCTGATCAACAACCCATTTCTAAGGTTGCAGACCTGTTTCCATTCATTTCCATCCATTCTTCTTTCCATCATTTCTATTGTTTTCCATTCCATGAAGTTGTGCAATCATGACTTCATTTCCATCATGGAATTCACATCAACAATAGCAGTATATTCCACCTCCAACATGTTTTACAACTCTTTCAGATCAACATTTTGAGCAAATTCAAGATCAGCATGTCTACCCATATGAGCAGCAGTACCAAAGTTAGTTTGGTTGTGAAGCACATCAATAGCAAGAGTATGCATATAATGAAGACAATCAAATGAGAGATGCAGATTTTGTGGAAAAAATATGAAAGATGGAGGTAAAGATAGTGCAGTCTAGAGCAACAGCTCAAATGAGAGCTTTCAGAATTGGTTGCAGGACTCCTTGTCCATGGGGAGGCCCTTTTCCAAGACACTTCAGCCCTCAGGAGAAGCTGGACTTCATGATGAAGATGCTGCCCCAACTTGCATAATGGACAACAGAAATAGAGGCCTATACACTTGTTGTTGAACAACCTTGTCAATGGGTAAGTTCTACACCATCATCTGGTTTTTCTCTTCCCATTACTCAAACAGCATCATCTCATTTGGAATTGCAAATTCTAAACTCCCCATCTGCTGTCCCAAATGTTGATCCCATTTCTCCACCTCTCAGTCTTCCACCACACCTCAATTCTTCTTTTCGTTTTCCTTCCAAACAGTCATCCCCTCCACAAGATCTAAAAGAAATACGCTCTCCCCCAAAGAAACAAGAGGTTTCACCTCCTCTAACACCACAAAAAATTGCCAAATCAATTGAGTTACAACCCATCCCTCGTCTTGCATTCCCAATTCCATGTGCGGAAGAAGAAATTGCAAAAATCAGCCATGAAGGACAGCAAGAAGAGGAGCCCAACAGAAAAGAAATGACAAACAACTTGAGGGTTTGGGCTGCCAAATTTGAGATGACAAAGATCCCCTTGATGGTTAAACCTACAAAAGAGGCTAAGGTTGAACAAATGGTGGTTAAGACTGATTTTGTGGCAACAGAAGAAGAGAAAAAAGAAGAAGCAGATCAACAGTCAGCCTGCTTAGAAAGTAGTGTCCATGTAGGCACTCTATTTGAAGGGAATGCTGATTCAATTCAAGTTGCACAATCAACCATAAAGGAAGAAAGCTCAGAAGAAGATCTTGTAATCCTAACTTATCCTCTAGAGCAGCAGATTGAAGAGTTTGACTTGACAAACTTCGTGCTAGAGGAAGATTTCTATCAAGAGCAAGATTGTCTTCAAGTAGTAGAGAAAGGAGAAGCTGCTCTAGATCCAAAAGAAGAGGATCACATTCTAGTTGTGGAGGAGAAAATTGCAGATCCAAGGGATTTGAGCACAAAGTAGACTACAGGAGAACCTTCAGTTCTTCTTTCTACTTCACCTCTCTCAAGTTCTAGTAATGAAGAGGAGTTTGATCTCTTAAACTCAATGTTGGAGGGTGAAAGAAACCATGGTGGTCAAGTTACAGATCAAGAAGACACCATGGAGGAAGTGGAGCATTTGCAGTGGGACAGCCATGAGGCAGTTTATCTGTCAGATTTGGAGGACTATTTTGATGGAGAAGAGCCGGTTGAGTTTCCACCATTCTCTCTTTCATCATCCACATTCCAAACACTTGAGTCTACTGTCGTGAAGGAGAACATTCATTTGCAGCAGCCTGCATCTTATAGCAGCTCTTTGTAACCAAGATTGGAAGATTTTAATCTTTCATGTCCTTCATTGGAGGAAGAGAAAGGGCACAAAGATTCTACCATTGCTTCCACACCATCCATTCAAGAAGGTCTACAAGAAGACTCCATTTTTGGAGTTGAAAATTAGAGCTATGGGCATATCAAACAGACCATACCTTGCCCAATCAGGTATTTGGATTTATTGGATCCAAAGGAGAAGTCACAACCAGTCATGCTTGCTTCTGAGCATGAGGGTGAGCTACAAAGTACCAAGGATCAGCTGTCATACCTCTTCAATCCAAATGCAGAACAACTAAAAGAGGTATTGAATTTTCCTTCAGCTAATACCTTGATGATTTGGGTGGAAGACCAGCTTCTTGTTGATTTTCCATCCATCCAATCAGCCATGTTCAATGCCAAATCAATTGCATGGTTGCCACTTTTGAGAAAGGGAAGCTATTTCTCACAACCAATTGCAGGGTTTGTTTACTTGCCTTTGCTTCCAGTTAGAGTAGAGTAGGTAGGTTTGCTTTCAGCAGAAGAAGTGCTTGTGCACACTCTGCATGTTCCATTTGGAGCATGTATGATTTTAATTTTTGTACATAGTTTTGTGGTGCTGGTTTTTCTCTTACACAGTCCATTTCAGTGGCATTTTGGTGAGAACAACTCCATTTCAGTGGGTTTCCAAGTGGCTCAGAGAGGAGGTTTTCAAAGTTTAGATCAGTTTCCAGGTTATAACTCATGACTCCATGCCCAATGGATGCTTCAGGCAACTGGTAACTTCATCCAGCAGGTAGATGACCCCGCTGAGTCACCAAATTGTTATCCAAAATTCACCCCCCAGGGTAATTTTGATAACATGCATCAGATTATTTAGTCCCGAGCAGGTAGATTGATTTAAGGCCCAAAAGCATGTTTTTCGGGGTCCCCTCGGCTTTTTTCTAACTCTCCCATCCAAGAAAAAATACCAATGAGTTAGAAAAAATGGAAAAAATGCAAAAATACGTTGTAGGACTGTTTTGAGGCATTTCAGGTCTGAAGGGCTCGGGTCATACCAGTTCAGGTTGAACTGAGGTTCATTGTACCAAGCTTGGGGCTAGAAAAATGGAAATCAGCTAAGTCCTAGTCCGGGAGGTCTACAGGACAGTTGGGACGTCGGGACACGTGGTACGTGAAAAGCCAAAATGGCCGAAAGCAAGGGGAAAAAATGTCTAAGTCTTCGTTTCACGCGGTCCGGGACAGTTGGGACAAAAGTACACGCGGGACGTGGATCAGCCGGTTTGGCACAAGTTAGTCCATTTTAGACGGTTCAGAGATATTTGTCCAAGACAGTCTGGGACAGTTGGGACAAAAGTACGAGAAGGACATGAACCGGCCGATTCAGCTGAAACATGAGACTTTCGTCCAAGGCAGTTTGGGACATCTAGGCCAAAAGTACGTGAGGGACGTGAAAATCCGAAAGAGCCTCTAATGAATGGAATCTCGCCACGTGTCTTCACCTCAAACAGGAACAAGGAAGCCTGAATCAGGCGGTTCGAAGATATTTGTCCCAGACATTTTGGGACAGCCGGACCAAAAGTACACGCGGGGCGCGAAAAGGTGAAATGGCCGAAAAAAGACAAGGAGGTCGACGGGAAAATCAGAACGTGCCACGTTTCAGAAGGTTGAAAATTTGCTAAGTGTTTGGCGCAAGGTAAAAATGTGCCCCTCAGGCCCAAACCAATAAAATAGTGCCACGTGTCCAAGTTTAAGGGCCTGAAAGGAATTTTCAGAGGATGAACCCACTGATGTATCAGAGCCTGACACGTGTCATCCAAGTGGCATTGCGCAGGTAAAAAAAAATCAAAATTTTTCCCGCCGATCCGATTTGGCCTGTTTTTTCCCTAAATCTTCAGATCGCCATGAATTTCGATCCAGAGCTCAGATTTTCACGTTCTTTATATCAATGGAAAGTTGGAAAAATTCTCTGCATGATTCGGGGGTCAAGCTTGCATTTTGGTTTAGTTTGGAGAGAGAAAATCAAGAAACGTCTCTGACATGTGGTAATGGCCAGAACTGACGTTTCAACAACCAATTTTAATGCAAAATACAATTCACCACTTTTGCTGAGATTCTCACCTAATACCATAATGAGATGAATTAAATGCAACCTAACAGGTGGTTGTGGTAGATTTGAATTTCCTCTATCTTCCCTCTCTCATTCTTCCTATAAATTGTAAGGAGGGGCTTCTTTCTAAAGGGGGTTGTTCATCTTTTCTGCTCTGCTCTCCCTTCTTTTCTTCTCCAGGGTTGAAAAAAAGGAGTTTGAACCTCCTCCCCTTCTCTATAATGACATTTTTGCCTTTTACCATTAAAATTATGTTCTGTGTAAACTTCTGAAGCAACAAAAATGTGTTTTATGATGCATCTATCCATCCCTGCTCTTTTTTCACTTGTTTTCCTCTTGCCTCTCTTCATTACAGGTATTTGTGCATATTTGAATGTTCATTGCAGGTTTGGAGCTATGTTCCTGGAGTTTTGGGACATTTTCTGTGTGAAATCTATCCTTGGGCCTGTGATGCATCTGTCCATCCTTCCCATTGCTCACCCCTCCTTGTTCCATGGCAGTTTTGATAGATGTTCAACATTTTCCTTCCCTGGTGTATCACCATTTTAGTGTAGGCTCTTTTTTTCCCTTTTCTCTCTCTCTCTGTCTCCTTGGCATGGTTATATTAGGATTAGATTAGCTTGCCTGCACTGGAATAGCTTGTGACATGTAGTTTAGGAAGAGGAACCAACCTTCTCTGGAGATTCCTTTCTCATTCTTTGCAAGTCCCACACTTGGAGAAAGGATTCCATGTTGTGCAATCACACTAGATGTTAGAGTGATCAAACTAGAAATCTAATCAACATCTAGGGGTGCTATAATTCTGCACTAACAGCACCAACAGAAGGATTAGGAGGGATATTGATGTAGGATGGACGTGTAGTAGCCTTTGAGTCTCACAAACTCAACAATTATGAGCTCAATTATCTGAATCATGACCTTAATCTTGTAGAAGTTGTGCATGCTTTGGTTCGGTGGAGACATTTCCTTTTAGGCTGGAGATTAATTCTTAGAACTGATCTCTTGATTCTTTGCCACCTCTTCATGCAACCCAATCTCAACTCTCATCCATGGTGTTGGATGGAGTTACTTTATTAGTACAACATGGAGCTAGATCGTGTGAAAGGGAAGGAGAATGTGGTTTTTGATGCTTTGATTAGACGCATACATTTGGTTATGGATACTTTAGTTACAATAGACATGTAGAGTAGGATTTTTCAGTAGATTCAACATGAAAACTTATACCATTAAGTCATAGCAAAGATTGACTCTCAGATACCCCTTGAAGGGAAGTTTGGTGGATTTTCATTAGAGGTAGATGGTCATCTTTGGTACATTTGTTGGATCTTTGTTCCCAGATATGGAGGATTGAGGCAAGGTATCCTTGTTGAGGCACACCATGCACCCTATTTAGCACATTCATGGTTGAAGAAGATGCACGACACCTTGAGGCAATTGTACCATTGGAGAGGTCTTTAGAGATATGTGGCTCATTTTTTGTCGTGATGTTTAGAGTGTCAGAGGGTGAAGGATGAGCATAAAAATCCAGCTGGACTTCTCTACCCACATGATATAACAGAATGGAAATGGCACACCATTTCCATGTATTTTCTAGTAGCGATATCGATGTCGAGATACCACCATGATCACATCATGGTCACAGTGCAGAGATTGAAATTTTTTTATCATTTTTCTCCGGTAAAGACCACCTATACAGGTAGTGCGGTGACATGACTATATCTTGACAAGATTGTTAGACTGTAAGAGATTCTGTAAAAGATCATTTAAAATAGTGATCTCTTATATACCTCTCTCTTTTAGATGAGCATGGATCATGCTCTTGGGATGAATATCAATTTCAATACAACATATCACCCTGAGATATATGGACAGATGGAGTGGGTGAGTAAGATTTTAGAGGACATGCTTCCGATGTATGTCATAGAACATCAGTCAAGGTGGGAGGAGTACTTGTACTTAGTGGAGTTTGCCTACAACAACAATTTCCATAGTTCAATTGGTATCACTCCATTTTAGGCACTGTGTGGCAGGGAGTGTAGCTCACCATTAATTTGGGACATGTTAAAGGATAGGGTTTCTCTTAGTCCGGCTTTATTATAGGATATGAAGTAGTAGGTTATTATGATTAGATAGAGATTACATGAGGCTCAGGCTATACAGAAGAAATATGCAGATCAATGGAGGATATATTTTACTCTTGAGGTGGGCATAATTTTTTTTCTTAGTGTTAGGCCACATAACATCCCTATCTATTATGGAAAAGGTTGTAAGCTTTCTCCTAGGTTTTTTCATTTGTTTGAGATCTTGGAGCAGATCGGTCTTTTGGCCTATCATCTAGCATTTAAACTATTGCCTAGATTTTCTACACAGCCAACAACCTAGGAAGTAATGAGATAAATCTCCCTCATTTACCGGTGCGCCTCCCATGTAATATTTCTATCAATTAAGGATCTGAGTAAATATTTGTATTTTTTAATTTAATTACATAGATCATGAGCCATAGCTAGGAAATTTTGTAGCAAGCAACTGTACAGAAATATTTACAGAAGAGGAAAATAATTGGATCCAGTAAGACATAATATAAGATGTGAAATACAACTAATAGTTCACAAATTTGATCTCATGCACATAGATAAAACAAACATATATCACAATAAAATATTTAAAGGAAAGGAATGTTTCAAATATAGATATGAGATAACGTAAATTTTATGAGAAGATCTACACATAAGTAAGAAATAAATGCACTACTGACACACACTTCTATATGGAAATATGTCTCTTCTATATTCCTTATCTTACAGAAAGATATAAAGGTTTTTAGATCAAAGTCTGGAACACAAGAATGTTGATTACAAATTATGATCCTCTAACCCATCGGCTCTTCATCTATTTATAGTGTTTTGGTACCCAAATTTGTTCTCGTTTTCAGTCTGAGCAGCATCAAAGATATGTCATGAATTTTTAAGATAGATATATCATGGTCTGTGTCATTTTGTAGCTGGGGATATTATCTAACTAACACTCATATTTGTGGAGAGATGGATAACACTCAAATAGGACTTGATCTTTCCCTAACTGTTTTAGGTTACGCCTTTCAACCGAGGTAAGAGGACCTATTTTGTAACCCTGAAATGGTGAAGGATACAAAGATATCCCTCAATTTGTACAAATAGTATGAAGGGGCCTTGGGAAAATATGATCAACACTCAAAATCTAACTTTCACAAGTTGTCACTTCCAGATTATGGAGATACTTTCAATGTAAGGCAAGGGTTACTAAAGACATTTTGAAATCCTGATCTATTCTACATACTTTAGCAAATGAATTTTGATCTTCTGTGGGTTTACAGGTCAAAATAAGGGGTAAAACAGGGTAGGATTAGTTGTTTTGAATGATTTTTTGGGTGAGATTTTGGATAAGACAAACCAAGGTCCGCCAGACTCTTCGAGTATTTCAGCAAAATATGGAGAAACTTAACAGCATAAAATATCAAAATGGTTAATCATCCCTTTAACCAGGATATGTGCATCAAATGGAGGCCTAGATCTACACTTTTCCACACAATCTTTGATCATCTAAAGCTTGAGTTAGAATGAACCAATGAAGAATTTAGCAATTTCTATTTAATTATGACCTAAGGTGCACCCAAAGGTTTACATATAATCTATAAAATCAAGGAAAGTAAAGTGATTTTAAATTTGTATATCTCTTTATCAGGTGAAAGCTCTTCTCAATGTGAAATTGAAAATGCCACTAAACTAATCACAAGAAATGAGACCATGTATGATCAAGAGAGATGTTAAACACAAGATTGCAATAGGAGCAAGAAACATAAATTGAAAACATTCTGAAACATAATTGTATGCAAAGTTTTCTAAGAGACAACATAAAATAATCCAAAAATGATCAAATTTATCAATAGGGGAATGTTTAAAGAACAATCTCAGATCTTGTTGATGGCTTTACAACTAATACAAACTCAACATGATACAAATATGATGCAAAAAAGGAATTAGAAGTGGTTCTCATGTGGTTTCTCACGGAATGGGCTTCTTCCCATATTTTCCCATGATATTTTTAGTTTTCTAGGTCCTTTTTAAACTCATCTAACCCTTTGCATGAAGAATTCATGCAATATATAGCTTTCAATCCCATTAGAACCTTCTTTCCCAAGAAAAGAATATGCCAAAGGATCAAATTTGTTACAAAAATTCCTCATGATTCGTACACAAGAACGTTTAACAAAACACGTCCAAAAAGTTTCCAGTTTTCTGAAAAAGAGATGAATCATTAAAAAATTTGCATCATTATCCATTGTGGAGGCACATTTTTCATCTTCAAAGCATACAGACCCCCTTCCTTTCATTATTTCATCCTTATCCCTCCAAAATTTGACTCTGCACCTTTTGGATTTGATATTTCACGTTTCTAGATGGGTTAGGGAAAAAATTCATTTCAAAAACATCCCTGATCTTTAAATTGATCCTCAAAACCAATTGCATTGGTCCTTGCAAGCACAAACTACATGAATTTACCAAAAATTTGATCAAAAATGATGCAAAAAATGCACTTCCACAATTCATGGAGAAAATATGGCAGCTAAACAGAAAAAAGCATAGTTACCATCGATTTTCCTTTCTCCCTTCAATCTGAGCCCTCCACATGTCACAATGTGATTGGAATTGGGCTTGGGATCATTTTTTGACATTTTAACACTTTTAAAAAAATGTAAAAATATTGACATTTTTCTCCACCCCTACGCCCTTTGAAAACAAGCTGAACACGTGTCCAAATGTGGGTCCCATCAAAATCGTGGCTTGACTCTACACATTTCGATCATTTTTGGAAAGAGGAAATCTTTTCAATTTTCCTCCGCAGCTCTGCCCTCCCACAAGACACATGCTCTTATATGATTGGCTGAGGGGCAGCGCTTCTCATTTCATATTTTAATCATATTCTGAGAAGGAAATTTTTTTAAATTTCCTCTGCCTTCCCGCACCTCCGCCATTCCCTGCCATGTGTCTCTCTGTGATTTGTTGTGGGGCCATAACTCCCTTTTTTGGCTTCATACCTCCTTCACAAAATTTTAAAGTTTTCAAAACTCACCAGTGGCTTATACTCCCCTCTTCCATTTCTTTTGACACGTGTCTCCCTCTGATTAATTGTGGAGCCAGGCTTCAAATTACCACTTTAACTCATTTTTCCAAAAAGGAAACATTTCCCTTTTTCCCTCCAATAGCCCACCGACCCGCGCAAGCCTTTAATTTTCTTATTTTTCGGGGTTGTGCCTTCTTTTAAGACTTTAACCCTTTTTTGGAAAAAGGTTAAAAATATCAAAATATCCCAGACATATGCCACTCCACCTTGCATTTCAAAACAAAAAAGACTAAGGCATTAATTTACTCTAGTGGGTTTGCGGCCTTGTTTTGCATTTAATTACTTTTCACCAAAAAAGGTAAAATTTGTCCAATTCCACCGCTGATCTACATGCCCTCTTCCAATTAGAACAAGCCACGTATGCAAAAGTATATGAGCTAGAATTTGACAGGCAAAGGACGCTTGTATGACCATTTAAAAATGTAGAAATTACCAGTGACCCAAAAAATAATTTTTTTTCTTCATGGGTGAATAAGTTTTCAATCAAAAGAAAAATGGAAAGTGTTTTTAGGAAATTTACGACCATGGCAAGGGATATTTGAGGGAAAGTATGTACAAATCGAATGATTTCGAGATCGAAAAGCTGGGAAAACATGGGAAAATTAGTAGACGCATTTGAATGGGAAAAATTAGGACAAAATGCAGGGAAAACTTAGATATTCCTTCAAATGGTACAAAAATGGAGAAAAAATGAACAACTCAAAGCATTCAAATGCAGATACAAGTAGTTTTTTTAACCAAATGCGAAGGATGGGAGAATCCAAAGCAATTTTTTCTCAAAAATAGGGAAAATAACACACTTCTCCTTAGAAAATTTAGACAAGGTAATGAGTTTGTAAACATTATAATGCACAAGAATGGAGCTGCAACTTCACATCATTGATTTCATGAGGAAAAAACATTTCAGAGCACAAAGAGCAAAGGGGAAACATGGAAAAATGATAAAGGATCAAAATGGGCACCAACATCGGCTCCTGCTTGAGGATGGGCACTCTCAGTGAGTGCCACGAGAATAAAAGTAGACCAAGTGCCAAAATAATCCATTGGGAAAATGGAGTCATGAGCCAAAGCCACCAAAAAACTAGCTAAGAAACCAACAAAAATGTCTTTCACACACCAAGGCAAACCATGAACTGACAAAACACCAAAAAAATAGAGCAAAAGCTAAATAATATACACTATACAAGTGGTGCATACCTTAAATTTGGGGATTAATCCAAGAAATACTTCAGATACATTCCATTAATAGGTAGTTCAAGAAATTCCTCATCTAAGTCCTTGAGAAAAAAGGTATTTTCACAAATTTTGATATCAATGGAGTCATGGCCCATCCACAATGCATCAAATTTAACATGTTTTTCCTTATCTTCGTGCCTACTATCCAATAACAAAACCAGGTCTCCAATATTGAAATCCCTTGGAGTGACCTTCGTGTCAAATAACCTCCTAAACTTCTCTCATAATTTGACATGCATTTCGTGGGATGCTCTCCTTTCTTCATTTAGCTCAACAATCTAATTAATCCTTGCTTCATATGGACATACCTCTTGACCTTCAATTTGTTGAACAAACTGAAATGAAGATAATTATAGATGTAAGGGTAGTAGTGCTTTAGTTCCATACACCAACTCAAATGAACTCCTACCAGTATCTCTTTTGGCATTGATTCTATTAGCCCAAACTGCAAATTTCAATTGTTCACCCCATTTTCTCTTGTTCAACTCTAAGGTTCTCCTAATGATCTTCAACAATTTATTATTGTTGGAATCAGCTTGTCCATTTCCTTAACGGTTATAGTTTTAATGATAATTCAGATTGGTTCCATACTCCTTGCACATTACCATCAAAGGTTTACCTCTGAAACAAGTGGCATTTATAGCAAAAATCTTGACTGGCACACCAAATCTGCATATGATATGATTCAACAAGAAGTCCATAATAACTTGGTGTGTTACTTTCTTAGTGGGTATTTCTTCTACCCACTTGGTGAAGTAATCCATGGCTACAAGGATCTACTTATGTCCAGCACTAGAAGGGTCTGAAATTTCACCAATGAAGTATATTCCCCATTGTTTGAAAGGAGCTTCAATTGATACAGGATGTAAAGGAAGGGATCCTGAAGCTTTCATTCTTCCACAAAAATGCTGACAGTTTTTACATTTTCTACCCAGCAAGGTTGCATCTTTGAAGAGAGTAGGCCACTAATAACCAACTCTCAAAATTTTTTATGGTGTAATCCTTTTACCAAAGTTTCCTCCACAAACTCCCTCATGAAAATAAGAAACTATTTTGGGAGGTTCATCTTCAGTTATACATTTGAAGAGGACTCCTTTAGGGTTCTTCCAAGCCAACCCAAAGTCATTGATGATGTAATTTTGAGAAGCGAGCTTGAAGGCTCTTTTCTGATTTTTATTCAAATGATCAGGCCAGCATAGGTGTCTAATGTAAAAGATTACATCCTTGTACCACTCAAAACTTACCAGCTTCTCAAGAACATCTACCCTTTCTTCCTCTACTTCATTCACTTCCACAATCTGAAATTTACTCTCAGCCATGATCTTAGTAAGACCCAAACCTCTTACCAACTTTGTGGGTTGGATGTCCATGTCATACTCCTGAAGTTTGTTCACCCATCTACATATTTTTCTTGAGATCCCCATATCTGATAAGATGTATTTTACCATGGTTAGGGGAACATAAGCAACAACTTTTGATCTTAAGATATAAGGCCTGAAAACCTTTGTTGCTTTCACCAAGGCAAATGCTTATTTTTCCATGATTGTGTATTTGAACTTAGCAGCTTGTAAAGCCTTACTAAATAAGGCAATAGGACTCTCAACCCCATCTTCATCCTTCTACAACAAAATAGATTCAATGGTATTTTTAGAAGTAAAGGAGAAGATTTGGAAAGGCTTCTTGTAATTCAGATCTTCCAAGACAGGTGCATGCTTCAATGCTTCTTTAATTCCTTCAAAATCTTGAATAACATCCTCCTCCCATTTGATAACTTGGTCTTTCCTTAATATGCATATAATATAAGAGTAAATTTATCAAAATTAGACACAAACCTTGTAATGAAATTGATCTACCCCAAGAAGGATTGGATTCCCTTTTTTGTTCTTGGAATTGGAACCTTGTTGATTGCTTCTACCCTCTCAGGTTCAATCCCGACAGCAGCCTTTGAAATAATATGACAAAGAAACTTGGACTTTTTCACCCCAAAATGCCACTTTTTTGGATTGAGAGAAATTCCATATTCTCTACATCTGATTAACATTATTTCCAAGTGTTGCAAGTATCTTTTCTACTCCTTGAAAACACAATCACATCATCCTAATAAACTGTAATGAATTCATTTATGTAACCAGAAAAAGCAACATCCTTTGCTCTTTGTAAGGTAGCTCTAGCATTCATGATACCAAAAGGCATTCTTACATAAACACATGTTCCCCAAGGAGTGGTAAAGGTAGTTTCAAATCTTTTTGACTCCTTGAAAACAACTTGATTGTAGCAAGAGAAACCATCCAAGGTGGACAACAATTCAGATCCAGTCACTAATCACAACATGTTTTCCATATTTGGAAAAGAATAATTGTACTTCAATGAAGCTCTATTTAGATTTCTAAAGTCTACACAAAGTCTGATATCTCCATTTTTATTTCTGACTAGCACAAGGTTTACAACCCAAGATGAATAACTTGTGGGTTGAATGTTCCCTCCCTCTTTTGGTTTCTTCAATTCATCTTGCATTTTCACTGAGAGGAGTGGATTAATTGGCCTCTTATTTTTCCTAAAGGGCTTGGCATTTGTTTCAAGAGGAATCTCATCCTAAAACAAGTCCTCTATGTATGCTTTTAGCTTTGAATAAGACCAAGTAAGACAGTCCTGATATTTCTTTAATAGTTGAACATAGGACTGTTTTTCCTCTTTGTTTAGATTGGTGCCCAACAAAACTTTTCTTGGTTTATCATTACTGCCCAAGTTATGCTCTTCCACATCCCTTGAGGCATACATGTTTCTATTGATGATGTAATCGACATTGTTAAAATTTGACTCAAGAGCAACCAACCCTATAGGAATGGTGTTAGTTTTCAATTGGATAATATCCTTTCCAAAAAATGTCTCTCTTTCTTTAGTCACACACACCATTTGTTCCCAATAAATATTTTGATCTACAAAATCACTTTGATTTTGTAAGAACCTTTGCACTTGAGCATCATCATTGAACACTTGCTAATGCTTGATGTTGTCAAGGACAATTGGCCTAGTTAACACTTCACTATTATACTCACAATAAGGTGAAATAGTGTAATTTCCAAATCTTGACCCCAACATTGCCAACTTCTCAGCAACAACATTGAAACTCCTGTCATGATGCACAATGTTAAAGGAATCAAACATCTCAATTAGATCCCAAACTACATGTTTGTATTGTTTCATCTGCTGATTTTTTGTAGCATATAGTTTTCTTACTTGTTTGACAACTAGCTCTAAATATCCTTTTGCAATGATGTCCTTGACACCATACTTCCATGCAATTCTCAGATCCAACAACAAGGCTTCATACTTAACAATGTTGTTAGTACATTCAAAATTAAGCTTGAAGAAAAAAACAAACTCTTCCAAGCTAGGAGAAATCAGAATTATACCAGCACCATTTCCAAATTTGGAGCAAGATCCATCAAATAGAAAGGTCCAAGGAGAACCTACCTGTTCAAGGAAATTTTATTTATCCATCTTGTTCTCTCTGCCATCCACAAACCCAATAAAATTATCAACATCAACATCAGAAAATAATACTTCATAAGAAGCATTGTTTGGATCCTCAATTAGATGTAACATCTTCTTCTCTCCATATAATTTTACAAGGCTACCTTCAATGGGAATGATGGCAAAAGACATATCCATTTGGACACTCCCTCCAACACTTGCAGCCCACTTCCTTGACAATAACATACCCCGTTTGGCAGGGCAATCAACAATCACAACATCCAACTTTAAATTCCTCCAAGGATAAGTTTCTAGTTACACCACCAGACCGTACACACAACCAACTACCAGAAATTCTCTTGAGTCCATGGCAGTATACTTTCCATAGGATATTTTCACTTTGATATCCAACTCATTCATGACTTCTAGAGGCATGAAATTTCATGATGCACCGGAATTAAACATAAAATTTTGAAGTAGTGTATCCTTTATGATCAAATTTGTAAAGAATGGATCAAAATTCAATTGGGAATCAACCAACGATGTCCCCAAGTATAACTCTGGTGTTTATCTAAGATCCTCTAATGTTGGTGGTGTTTCAAGGTCTGTAATGACTAGAGGAGGAGTTTCAACAGTATTTAAATTTCTTCTTGGGTTACTCTTCTCCTCTTTCAATCCCAAGTACTCAAATGCTCTCTTCTTGTGGTAAGGAATCCTAAGCAACTCAATGATTGGAAAAATCACTTTGATTTGGCTCAATACCTGGGCTATGTCATAGGGAACATTCTTTGGCAAGGTAGCATTGGCATAGAGAAAAGAAAATTCATTAGATGATAAGGGATTCTTGGCAGTTTGGGCATGAGGATGACTGTAATTTTTTCTTGGGACAACAGAGTTTTCGGTAGGTGTTTCTCTTCTAGGATCTTCTTTGGGAATACTTAAGAAAGGGTGTTTTAGTTTTTTCTTGGGGCCCAACTCCCTTAACAACCTTTATCCTAGTGTTATACTCTTTCTCTTGAGCCACAACAACATTCATTAACAATTATCTATCTTCCTACGAAGGGATACCACCATCATAGTTTTTAATCATCAAATATCTTAAGTAATCAAAGTAATTGTTTTGGAATTTCAAAAGCTTGCACTACATCAACTTTAGGAGTATGAGAGGGAAGAAGGATTTTTACCTATTTGATGCAATCCCAAAAGGTTGCAGTTGTCCTTGCACTTATTGCCTCAGTTGATGTTGCTCCTTCTTGTGATCTTGAAGAACAGCCCACCATGCAAATATCATCATCTATACCATAATCATTATTAACTTCACCATCTTGCTGGTCCATTTCACATGGAGGATGGGGCATAAAAAACTTATCACACTAATCAATATCAATAACTTCCTTAGCAGTAGAAACCCTAGTAGTTAGGGGATCAGGTAACACTCTTCCTTCACATGCTTGAGGATGTCTATTTGTAGACCCCATGGGTCCTTTCTCTCTATCATCAGATATTTGACCACCCCTTGGATGATTGGAAAATATGTCATGGTCTTTTACTTTTTACTAACCCTGTGAAGTCTTCCCAATTCCCTTCTCATCTTTTTCGAACTTGTAGGAAATCTCTTTGACAGCCCCTGCCAAAGTTTTTACCACTTCCTCCAAGTCTACACTCTTACTTGTTTAAGGCTTGTCAATGTTTACCAACTTTAAACCATATCTCTTGAGAGGTTTCCCAATTGCTTTGATATTATTTTGAATTTGAAGTGCCATGGTGAAATCTTGACTTAGATTGGTAGGGTTCTTATCTCTTAGGTAATAGGCTGCCTTATGATCAAATGCATCTACATGTTTGATTAAACAAGATTGATCACAAGGCCTCGTATTAAAAGGAAGTCTTCTCAATGTCTTGTTAAACCTTTTGTTGAAGTCATGAACTGATTCATTAGGGTTCTTATTCATATTCTCAAATTCAGACATGAGAAATCTAGGACAATTTTTGTCACCATATTACAATCTGAATGCATTTTGCATTTCAATCCAAGACTCAATAGAATTATCAGACAGAGCCTTATACCAATCCCTTGCATCCTCTTCTAGTGTATGAATGAAAAATTTGACACACACATCTTCAAACTCTATTTCAAAATCCTCCATCATATTAATAAAGAGTTTCAAATGCTAATCACATGTTATAGCATTGTTACCTTGGAACTTTGGCAATCTATTTCTGACATCTTAAGGCACATCATTAGGAAATCCATCCATTCCACTAAAATTTATTGGGCCAAAGGTGTTAACAACAAATGGAGGTCTAGGCGAAGCCATATTGTTTTAAGGTGGTGATATTGGGGGTGACACAATTTGATGAGAAGTGCAAGGTATTTGGGGCTCAAGAATGTGGTTCAAAAGCTTGGTATTCTCTAGGTGCTAATTTAATGGAAAGTTTTACTATAATTAAAACACATAGGTGTAGATTGAAGAAGAAACTCAACAGGTACAGCAGAAGGACCTTCACTAGTTGAAGTAAACAATTTTATGTGAAGATTTCTTGAATCAGAATCACTGGAAGAAGAGTGATAATCCTCTACTAAAATATGATCTCTCTCAAAAATGAATATACCTTTTCCTGATGTTTGACCTTTAATAACCTTCTAAACTTTTCTTTCCTCTAAAACTATCTTTCCCAATTCTTGAAAAAACTTTCTACTTGGGTCCCTCCTGAAGAAAGATCTTCTTCCTTCTAGGTTTGTAAATTAGCAACACCAAAAAAAAAATGACAGAAAGCTAAGACAATGGTATTTATCAAGATCAAAACAACATGGAGTCGCTACTAAGGACTTTCACCCTAGTTGTGCAAATGCACTAAAATACTTTGTCATATACCTATCAGCACTGAAAATCTTGCCAAACTTTATAGATCAGATGTTCCTTTTCTTGAATTTACCAACCACAAATGCAAATGGAGTGCAACTACTACTAGAAACTAATAAAATTATAGAAAAAGTTTGAAACATTTTCATACACCTTACAAATCTGAGTATAGAATGATTATTTAATAATATATTTGTAGACAAAACATGTAAGAGGCATTACCAGGGTTTGATATGCATTCAAATATTTCAAATATGTATGCTCATGGATCAGATTGAACTAAGATTCTCCCCGGTAATAGCGCCACTGGTGTTGGTACCCAAATTTTTTCTTCTTTTCAGTCTGAGCAGCATCAAATATATGACATGAAGCTTGAAGACAAATAGATCACGGTGTGTGTCATTTTTTAGCCGGGGATATGATCTAACTAGCACTCAGATTTATGGAGAGATGCATTGCACTCAAATAGGACTTGATATTTCCCTATTTTAGGTTGTGTCTTTCAACCAGGTAAGAGGACCTATTTTGTAACCCTCAAATGGTGAAGGAGATAAAGATATCCCTCAATTTTTACAAATAGTATGAAGGGGCCTTGGGAAAATATGATCAACTCTCCAAATATGAATTTCACAAGTTTTCACTTCCAGATTATGGAGATACTTTCAATGTAAGGCAAGGGTTACTAAAGACATTTTGAAATCTTGATGTATTCTGCATACTTTACCAAATGGATTTTGATCTTTTATGGGTTTATAGGTCAAAACAGGGGTAAAACATGGTAGGATTAGTTTTTTTGAATGATTTTTTGGGTGGGATTTTAGATAGGACAAACCAAGGTCCGCCAGACTCTTTGAGAATTTCAGCAAAATATGGAGAAACTTAACAGTGGAAAATATCAAAATGATTAATCATCCCTTCAACCAGGATATGTGCATCAAATGGAGGCCAAGATTTGAAATTTCCACACAATATTTGATCATCTATCACAAAATCTTGAGTTAGAATGAACCAATGAAGAATTTAGCAATCACTCTTTAATCATGACCTAAGGTACACCTAACGGTTTATATAAAATCTCTGAAATCAAGGAAAGTAAAGTGATTTTAAATTTTTTTATCTCTTTATCAAATGAAATCTCTTCTGAATAAGAGATTGCAAATGCCACTACACTAATCACAAGAAATGAAACCATGCATCATCAAGAAATATTTTAAACACAAAATTGCAATAGGATCAAGAAACATAAATTGAAAACATTCTGAAACATAAGTGTATGCAAATTTTTCCAAGAGACAACACAAAATAATACAAAAATGATCAAATTTATCAGTAGGGGAATGTTTCAAGAACAATCTCAAAGCTTGTTGATGGCTTTACAACTACAATGAACTCAACATGATACAAATTTTATGCAAAAAGGAATTAGAAGTTGTTCTCAGGTGGTTTCTTAGAGAATGGACTTCTTCCCAGATTTTCCCATGAAATTTTTAGTTTTCTAGGGCTTTTTAAAACACTTCCAACCCTTTGTATGAAAAATTCATGCAATATATAGCTTTCAATTCCATTCAAGCCTTATTTCCCAAGAAAATAATATGCGAAAGGATCAAATTTGTTACAAAAATTCCGCATGATTCGCAGACGGGGACGTTTAACAGAATACATTTGAAAAGTTGCCATTTGTCTCAAAAAGAGATGAATCATTGCAAAATTCGCATCATTATCCATTGTGGAGGCATGTTTTTAATCTTGAAAGCATGCAGACCCCCTTCCTTTCATTATTTCATCCTTATCCCTCCAAAATTTGACTATGCAACTTTTCAGACATATGAAAAATTATATGAGCTAGAATTTGATGGGAAAAGGATGCCTGTATGACCGTAAAAAAATGCAAAAATTGCCAGCGACCCCCAAAATCAATTGTTTCTTCGTGGGTGAAAAATTTTTCAATCAAAAGACAAATGGAAAGTGTTTTTAGGAAATTTATGACCATGGCAAGGGATATTTGAGGGAAAATAATTACAAACAAAATGATTTCAAGCTCCAAAAGCCAGGAAAACACGGGGAAAATGGCAGAGGCATTTGAATGGGAAAAATTAGGGCAAAATGTAGGACAAACTTAGAGATTCCTTCAAATTGGTGCAAAAATGGAGAAAAAAACGAACAACTCAAAGCATTCAAATGAAGATACAAGTTGTTTTCTTATTACCAAATGCAAAGTATGGGATAATCCAAAGCCATTTTTTCTCAGAAACAGAGCAAAAAACACTTCTCCTTAGCAAGTTAGGGCAAGGTAATGAGTTTGCAAACAATCTAATGCACAAGAATGGAGCTGTAACTTCACATCATCGATTTCATGAGCAAAAAATGTTTCAGAGCACAAAGATAAAAGGGGAAACATGGAAAAACGGTAGAGGATAAAAATGGGCACCAACATAGTGCATGAAGGAGAAATTACAAATTGTAAACTACAATTTAACTAGAACATTAGGAAGTTATAAAGGAAATAGTTGGCAATATTTCTCATAGAATTCCTCTCTAAGTGGCATGCATTTGAAGATTAAGTAAAATTTGTCCTCATCTGCCACTTATCTTTGAGAAACTATTCAAATAACTTAAAGTAATGGATTTTAATATATAATTTCATCTAAGAACATAAGAAGTAAGATTTGAAAGAAGAGAAGAAAAAAGATCTACCATTTGTAACACAGTATGCTTTTTTTGTTCTGATATTGAATATACTTGTCGGAAATGTAATTTAGTATTTTCCCATCTATTTCTATCATCCTACATGCTAATTTCAATCAGTACTGGTCATGCCAAAATCTTCATACAATAATTAATGAATTGTGCATCCAACTTGATTATTGTCTTCCCTGCAACATCTCATATTTTTCTAGAAAGAGGATGATAAGACCTTGCACACTCCATAAAAAATTAAGGAAATTGAATTGTGAATGGAAATAATGAGGCTTGAATAATACCACTACTTTTAATTTCTCACATAAGAAATCTCCTTCCAGCTCTGGATCTGTCAATTAAATTGGTGATAGGTTCAGGGCCAATGTCTGTATCATTGAATTCAAAAAATTTGGAGGAAATGCATGATTTTGCTGACCCTTCTCTTTCATCATGCTTTATCATGCCTGGATTAATCTTTGTATGATCTCTTTTTATTTTTACTTCTGTCAGAATCCCTTTTAATTGAATCAATTTGTGTAGATCTAGAAAATTCTTCTTATTTAAAAGATATATTCAATGTATCTGACATTGATTTGGACTTATTTTCACCAATATGAGCACTTGTGATGAATACTTAGGAACTTATACCAACATGCAAATAGTTGGAATAATAACAATAAATGTATTACAACCCTAGGCACCAAAAACTAGAAGCTTCCCAACCATGGAAAATATTTTTTAATTCAAAATATTCCTTCCCTTGGCGTCAAAATCCTTTCGAGCTGCAATCTCAAAAAAAATGAATTCAATTCTTCTCCCTTATGGCATCCCATGCTTATATATGTATGTGCCTGCTATTTTTAATAATTGTATCTCCCTACTTTCTAGAATAAATTAATTAAAATTCATGCTTCTACTTCCAGTTTGGGTGCCCAAGTCTGCATGCTTCTACTATCTTTTTTTTTTATGAATTTATTTTATTTATTTTTAGCATGCATCCTTGAATTCTCTTTAGCTCATCCAATTTCCTTGAATTTCCTTCTATTTATGGCATCAAACTTGGCTACAAATAACATTAATAAATATCATTAAATGCATGTATTAATCCCAAGGTGGGTCACACTTTTTGGCAAGATGAATTTCGAAAAATAGGAAGTCAAAGCAATGGGAATTTTCACCCTACAATGTAGGAAAGAAATTCCCACATTTCACTTAAGTGACTTGTCTTTCATAATGAGAATTTTCACTCTACAAGGAGCTACTAAATTCCTACCTCCCTGCCATTGCCAAAATTCCCACTGGTAACTTAGATCTATTATCCCAAAAAGTGTGACTTGCATTACGACTTTTGTCTTTAAAACTGTGTGAAAATTCATCACTTAAGGCAGCATGGAAATATGACATGGAAGGAAGCCTTGTAACATGCAACTGGCATAAAGACTGCATTTCTTTCCTTTTTTGAAAATTGCAACTCGCATGACAGAATAAATTTTTCCATTTTTGGAAAGGTTCCGAGAAGATGTAATAGCAAAAATATGCATGTCCCATAAAATTTCATTCCATGGTTTTGTTTTAGGTGTCATTTTCTCTAAAAGTGCATATTTTCTTGAGCTCTATGCATTGATGGAAATATTTTATTTATTTTCATAAAATCCACTTTTTCTCCTTTTTGGACCAAACGACTTCTTGCAATCTTCTGAAATAATCTTGAGCTCTGATTGCCTTTAAACAGATTACTAAATAAAAGATACTGTATGGCTTTCCAAAACCCTAGGCCTGGGGAAAGATCTTGCATGAAGAATGGATAGGCTATGGAAATTTCAAGAGAAAACAAACCAAAACATAGTGTTAGTGTGAAATAACAACACCCCCCGAATGGCCTTAGATTTGAGTGGGGCATTTGGTGTAATCTGCAAAACGTGTGACCATCTCTCAAGTTGTCGGACTTGCGAACTTGAGAAGGACTTTAAGAGAAGGTTGGTTCCTACTTTTAAAATACCTTCCACAAGCTACTCTAATGCAGGAAAACTATCTAATCCTAACATAACTATTCCAAGGGACTAGGGAGAGAGAGTGCATGAAAACAAAGCCTACACTAAAGTGGTGATACATCAGAGAAGGAGGTTGTTGGTCACAAATCCAACTAACTAGAATAGAGAGAGGTGAGCAATAGAGAGGATGGAAAGATGCATCATAGACAAAAGATAGAGTTCACACATAACACCACTTAAAACCCATTAAACACAACTCTCAAAACCTACAATAGAAAACAAAAATATGCACAATATACCTTGCATTAATGAGAGATAAGAAGAGACAATAAAATAAGCAAAGGATGGATCAAATCCATCAAAAAACTTATTTTATTGCTCCATGAGTTCACATAGTACATCATCAGTGGGAAAGAGGAAAGAAAATGCCATTATAGAGCCAAGAGAGGAGGATTAAACTCCACATTCAACACTAGGGAAGAAATAGAGAGGGGGAAGGAGAGAAAACATGACCAAACTTTTATTTTATGCCCCTCCTTACAATATATAAGAAGAATGAGAGAGAAAGGAGGGAAAATTTGAATCCTTCTTCAACCACTCCAACAATGCATTGAATTAACCTACTACAATGATGGGTTCCCTTACAGAGCCCATGCCTCCATTACTATTTCTTGTTGGGCAAGAAATGAAACCATTATTCATTATGGAGGTAGGTGAGAAACCTAATAGTCTTAAAATGGTGGAGTGTATTTTCTCATTATTGTGGTAGGTGAGTAGCTGACATTGGGAGCTTTCCAAAAATTCTTCTCCCACTCAAATCCAAGCTCTTAGTTGAAATTTATGGCCACATGAAGGTGCCTTGGGTCGAGCATTTAATTTGGGTTCATAATGTTTAAAATATTCCATCCATACAAGATCAACATGGCAGCCCCACGTGTCTTAAGATTTCACCCCCTCCTTTCACTCTTGAAGTTACACCGAAGAGACACTTGGCATCGCTCGTGGGCCTACTCTATTTTATTTTATTTTGGCTAGCTCCCTCCTGTTTGGTGGAACACTATGTCTGACCCTAGATACGTGGAGGCTTCACACTCTTTTGGAGACTGAATTTGGATCTTACCGAGAAAGTTGTGCCGACAAGACATGTGGCGGCTTCCATGGTTTCTTTCACTACTACCACAGCTGACTCTGCCTTTCTCGAACTCTAACCATGTGGAGAGCCTGCACTCGTCTGGGGTATACCTCTAGAGTTTTCCTTTCATATTGTGTCGAGAAGACACGTAGCTCCATCTATGGCTCTGATGCTTTGCTATAATTTTTCAATGGTCGGTGCTGCCTTTTCTCAGGATCCAACCACGTGGAGGGATGGTGCTCATTTGGGGATCCTTATTTGGATTTTTCTTTTGAAGTTGTGTCCATGATACTCATGGCACCTTCCAATGTCCTTATACTTTTTAATGGTTGATTCTACCTTTTCCGCCCATTTATGAGCAACTTGTAGGACCTTACACATGTGGAGGGCCTACGCACATTTGGGGTCTTCGCTTTTGATTCTACCTTTGAAGTTACGCCGAGCTGACATGTGGCTCCTTCCGCTAGCTCTTTTACTTAGCTGATTTGGTCCTCGAGTAGACATTGTCTTAGGTTTGGTTTTGAAGTTCAAGAGTCGGGCATGAGGTGCAAAAGAAAAATAGAGGGAAGGCATGCACAAGGAGGGCTCGAGGGGATAGAAAAGAACACGTACATGCAGGAAGAAGGTAAGAAAGAGAGAGTGCGAGAGGAATATGAGGAAGGGAAAAATAGAAGGGGAGAAGAATGTGAAATGAGAGTATGGAATCGGGCTGTGAATACCCAACTGAGGAAGAGTGCGCAATGGCAGTAAGGAAAGAGGGCACAAGATAGGAAAACGCAGAACTTAGCTAATTTAGAATGTCTCTGCGGAAGAATTGCATGGCACGGGGAGTGCACGGAAGGAATACAACCTATAAAAATTGTGCCAAATAAGTAATCCTATGGCGCGTAATATTGAAATGTAAAGCATCAAAGCTAGAGTGAAAGTAAAAGTAATCCAAATATCTGGGATGGTTATTTGGACAAGAATTTGGTGACTTTCGGGGCCATCTACCTACTAAATGAAGAGACCAATAGCATTGTTGCATCCATTGGCCATGGAGTCATGAATGATATCCTGATACTAATCTTGTTTTTGAATATTGAACCCGAATGCTTGCACTTGGTGACGCTGAACTTGTCTCGCTATCCGTACTTTAAATTTTCATAAGAAAATATTGAAAAATGAGGTTTCTTAGAGTAGAAAATCGTCATGACCTTTCACTTCACCTATTCTTGAAATGGACTGTAGGCACACTGAACTCCATAGTGATATAACCTTGGAGAAACAAAACACCACAACATCGATATGTACAAAATTGAAAAATCAAACACACCCCAAGTGGGATATGTAGAGTGTGCAAAAGCACTTCTTGTATTGAAAGAAAACCTACCTACTCTATGTTAAATAAAAGTAAAGGGAACTCAAACAAATATTGTAACTGGCAGGGAGAAGTAGCTCCCCTTCCTCACAAATTGTGACCATGTCATTTATTTGGCACTGAACATGGTCAGAAATGAGAGTAAAAAACCACCTCGTAGATTGTGTTTTTCCCTCCTAAAAGTATCAAAAAATAGAATGTACACATCCAAGAGTTTTTTTACACTTGTATCTTGGAGGTTCTGATGCTGAATTTTGGAGCTTTCTATATCATCCTCATACCCTGTAGTGGGCATGACTTGTTGTGACTTCTTCCTTGGCTCCAATGAAACCAAGTACCTGATTGGGCACAATCTGATCCACTGGATGTGCCCATTATTTATAAAATTAATCTCCAAAAATAGATTCCTCTTGCAATCCTCCTTGTATGGATGGTGTGGGAGAGATGAGATCCTCATCCTCTTTTCCTTCATCCACCTGAGAAGAACATGGAATATTATAGTCCTCCAACCTTGGTTCCAGAGGGCTATTGTGAAATGCAGGTTGTGCACTTGAATGCTCTCCCTCGAGAGAGAAGGCTCATGTTATTGGAAGGTGGATGATGGAGGAGAAAATGATGTGATATCGTCGGGCTCCTCTCCATCAAAGCAATACTCCAAGACACACAAATAATTTGTCTCCTCGTTGTCCTACTGCATGTGCTTGACCTGCTCCATGGTGTCTTCTGGATCTACACTTTTATCACCATGGTTCTCCTCACCCTCAAACATGAAGTTTAAAAGATCAAACTCTTCTTAGACATTAGATCTTGAAGGGGATGAAGTGGGAGGAAGAATAGGAGGTTCTTTTGTGGCCTGATCTACACTTGAAGCCTCTAGAACTATATGGTTCTCCTCCACAGCCGGAATGTACTCCTCCTCTTTTGGATTTGGAGTAGCTCCTTCTTCCCTCACTTGTGTTGTAACCAAATCTTCCATAAATTGTGTCTTGACCTCAGCCTCTTCCATGGGCTTGACCAAAAAGGGATTTTTTTCAATTCTAAATCTTAGAGCCAAGCTCGCTAAGCATCTAATCATTTTTTATTTTGTTGGATCTCCTTCTTGTTTCTCTGCTTGGCTAGATTTTTGAGTCTCTTCCTGACATGGACTCAGGAAAGTAGGAAGAGTAGTGGGTGGGGAAGGTATTTATTTGGACTCTTGTTGAGGGTACTTATATTTGGAAGAGAAAATGGTAGAGGAGTTAAGATGGGATGGGACACTAGAAAATGGAGAAGGGAATTCAACGCTAGGGGCAGCAAATGGGAGGCTTGGAAACTGAAGCTCAAGTTGAGATGGTGTTGTTAAGGATTTGAAATTTTTCACTATGAAGGATTTAAAATTCCACACTATGAAGGAAATAGAAATCCGTACTATAAATGCTTTATTCAATTTTGATGGGAATATACAAAATGACATAACTTTTCATAAGGACCACACAATTGAGCAAAATTGGTACCATCAGAAAGGTATTAGAATGAGATAGACATTAAATAAAAAAATTTCATGATAAATCAACTTAAAATATAAAGAATGTTGAAAATAGCACGAGACATGAACCATGAAAGCCTCCATAAAGGGAAAAATCTCCATGGTGGAATTGAGCAATCTCGCACTATGAATGTTAACAATGTATGTCTACACAATGTTCCTGATTTGTTTCATCCGCAGTTAAAATGGAGTTCACACTACTACACTATAGGTAAGCATAATGGTTCTAAATCTTTTCACAATGTAGATCTAGAGGAGTTATCAAATTCCGCATTGGATGAAGGATTTCAAAATCCGTTACTATAAAGTGTGAATTCCCAAATTTGACGAGAATGTTCAAAATGCCATAAATTTTGATGGGGACCATAAGATTGAGAAAATTTAGTAGCTTTGGAAAGTTTCTAAAATGAGATGCACATAGGACTATAAATTTATAGAATGGGATGTTGACCAAATGGATTTTGTCAAATGTGATTAACCAAAATATACGCTACATAGGCTAAAATTTTGGATCCGAGTTTGTGACATCAAACATGATGGACTGAAGTGGTACGGTTCCTCATATCTTTTTATCTAGAGTTTTGTTTTACATGAGACCAGTCTCAGTGTAGTCATAGTGGTCTACTAAGATTTGTTGTATTGACTCAATGAGATCATCCTTGGAAGAGGAATGAGTAAAAATACTTGGAAGATTTTAATGTCCCACTGAGTTTTTGGTTCTTTCAAGACTATTAGTCTGAAATCATATTGATTCACAAATCCCGTTATATGTGCCTTTTTTTTTATTCATGGGAATCTCGGTGTATTCTTCTTGACATGGGACCATATCTCAAGTTGTGGGACATACAAACTTGAGATGGACCACTAGAGAATGTTGGGTCCTGCTCCTAAACTACCTGTCACAAGCTACTCTAATGCAGGAAAGCTATCTAATCCTAATCTAAATATTACAAGGGACAATGGAGAGAGAGTGCATGAAAAAAAATCCTACACTAAAGTGCCGATACACCAGAGAAGGAGGTTGATAGTCACAAATCCAACTACCTGAAATGGAGAAACCTGAGCAATGGAGAAGATGGATAGATGAATCACTGACGAAAGATAGAATTCACACAAAACACCACTTCAAACCCATTAAACACAACTCTAAAAGCATGCAATAGATGTCATAGATATGAACAATATACCTTGCAATGATGAGAGGTAAGAAGAGACAATAAAATAAGCAAAGGATGGACAAAATGCATACCAAAACAAATTTTATTGCTCCATGAGTTCACACAGTACACCATTAGTGGGAAAGAGGTAATAAAATTCCATTACAGAGTACTGAGAGGATGCTTAAGCTCCAAATTCAACCCTAGGGAAGAAGGAGAGAGGGGGAAGGAGAGAAAAGATGACCAAATTCTTTAAAAATGCCCCTCCTTACAATATATAGGAAGAATGAGAGAGAAAGGAGGGAAAATTTAAATCCTTCTTCAACCACCCCAACAATGCATTGAATTAACCTACTAAAATGATGGGTTCCCTGACAGAGCCGATGCCTCCACTATAGTTTTTTTTTGGGAAAGAAATAGAACCATTATTCATTATGGTGGTAGGTGAGAAACCTAAAAATATTAAAATGGCAGACTGTATTTTCTCATTATGATGGTAGGTGAGTAGTAGACATTGGTATCTTTCCAAAAATTCTTCTCCTACTAAAATTTGAGCTCTGAGTTGAAATTTATGGCCACTTGAAGGTGCCCTGGGTTAGGTATTTAATGTGGGTTCATAATGTTTAAAATATTCCATTCTTGCAAGATCCATGTGGCAGCCCCATGTGTCTTTAGATTTCACCCCCTTCTTTCACTCTTGAAGTTTCACTGAAGACACACTTGGCATCACCCTCAGGCTTACTCTTTTTTCTTGTATTTTTGCTAAGTCCCTCCTATTTGGTGAAGCACTATCACTGACCCTAGACACATTGACGCTTCCTGCTCATTTGGAGACTTCCTTTGGATCTTACCGAGAAAGTTGCGCCAATGAGACACGTGGTGGATTTTGTGGTTTCTTTGACTTCTATTATAGCCGACTCTACCTTTCTTGAACTCTGACCACGTGGCGAGCCTACACTCGTTTGGGGTCTACTTATTTATTTTTCCTTTGAGGTTGCACCGATCTGACACGTGGCTCCCTCTATAGCTCTACTTCTTTGCTTTGAATTTTCAATAGTTGATGCTTCCTTTTCTCAGGCTTTGACCATGTGGAGGGTTAGTTCTCGTTTGGGGATCCTTATTTTTATTTTACTTTTGAAGTTGCGTCGATGAGGCATGTGGCGCCTTCCGCTGGCCTTAGAATTTTCAACAGATGATTATACCTTTTCCACCCATTTAGGAGCAAATTTTTGGACCTTATACACATGGAGGGACTACGCTCATTTGGGATCTCCACTTTTGATTTTACCTTTGGATTAGCACCGAGATTACATGTGGCTCCTTCCACTAGCTCTTTTACTAATCCGATTCGGGCCTTGAATGAACATTATATTGGGTATGGTTTTGAAGTTTGGGATTCTAACATGAGGCATGGAAGGGAAATAGAGGGAAGGTGCATGTGAGGAGGGTGCGAGGGGATAGAAAAGAAGGCTTGCTCTTGAGAAGAAGGGAAAAAAGAGAGAACGTGGGAGGAAGACGTGGAAGGGGAAAATGGAAGGGGAGAATATTGGAAAAGGAGAGTATGGAAGCGGGGCATGAATACCCAACTAAGGAAGGGTAGGGGATGGAAGAAAGGAAAGAGGGTGCATGATAGGACGACCTGAAACTTAGCTAATTTTGAAGGCATCTGCAGACGAATTACATGGCATGGGGAGTGCGCAATAGGACTACATCCTAAAAAAATTGTGCCAAATGAACAATCATGTGGTGCACAATCCTAAAATGTAAAGCATCAAAGCCAGATTGAAAGTAAAAGTTATCCAAATAGCAGAGAGGGTTATTTGGACAACACATAGAAAAAAAGAAATAAAAAAAAACAAAAACAACTCTGGGAAATTAGTAGAAAAATTTCTCTATTTAGATGATCTACAAAAATTCTTCCCCCTGGGAGAATGTTCTATAGTAATAATGATGGGGTGATATGCTTTATATAACCTAAATCCTCCAATTTTATCTCTAACTATTTTTAAAAGAACTTTATTTATTTAATAAATGAAAAAATAAAATGCTTGTAGACAAGGTCTGAAGAAGGGTTTGAGTAAGTATTGGCATGTCAGTATTTGTGGCTACCTTAGAGAAATGCAAACAACTGTAGGAAAATCAAACACAAAATGACCCATTACTTTGAAAAGAATGAATTTTCAAAAAGAGGGGTAGTCCCATATTTCAGGGTGAAATCTCACAAACACCAGCCAACCAACTTGTCTCGCATCCATCACATATTTCATTTTTCTGTTCTTATGAGGTACATTCTAGATCCTTCTCATGTATTGAATTGCACCGCATTATAGGTGACATAGCAGGGGAAGGTAATGGTGGATCCTGTCCATATTTTAGAGCATAGGATCTTAGGCCTTCGAGGTAGAGAGATTGATCACTTTTGTGTCTATTGGGATCGATACAATGAGACAACAACTATGTGGGAGGACACCACATCCTTGAGAGCATAGTTCCCACATTTGTTCTTGTGAATTCCTTGACGAATTTGAGTTTAAGAAGAGTGGGATGAGGTACCCAATCCTCTTCGAAATTGTTATTATTGTGTTTCCGCTTACTCGGGATTGGATTTATAGTCCATTGTTATCATATTTTAAACATTGTAAAATAGAAATTGTTATATTTGTTTAACTTATTTGATAGACAGTATGGATTTTTAGACATATGACATGATTTATAGGATGGATTATATGCATGGATGGATATATCATTATTTGATGATCTTGAGCTACTACTGTACTAACACATTGGATGTGATATATAGATGTTTCTAGATGATTTAGTTGATTTTGTGATCTTATTGCTAATTGAAAAATTGATGAAATTGAAAGTTTTTAAATTGTGAACAATTAGTGAATTACTTGTTTTAGTGATGATTTAGTTATGATATTTGATTATATGAATTGATATGTATATGTGTGTGTTGTATTATCTCAATGTCATTAATTTGGCCATGAGGCAAGAAAGCTATTTTTTATGTTTGCAGGCATTTGCAACACAACAAACAAAAGGGGATAGGAGACCAAAAATGAAGGAATTTGGGGTATTAGCAATAGGTCACCTATGTAACTAGAGTAAATTTATGATGTTATTGTTGTTAGATTGTTAGGAGGTCCCCATTGTGGGTTGGCCTCAATTGTAACCTTGGGTAAGTTTTGGTTTTCCCTTTTTGGTTTTATTTAGTTGTGAGTAATTGTATTTTTGTTAGTATTGTGAGTCACTTTTATTATTGTTGTTAAGTACTCCATTTAAGTTAGTTAAACTTGATTAGTTATTATAAATTAGGATGTGACAAAATGGGGGACATAAATGTGAGTATTTAGTCTTTTTTTTTTTTATTTGAAAGAATATAATTGATTTGGAGTGGTGTGTACTCAACCTTGCATGTAAATTTCGAATTTTGACTTTCAAGCCAATTTTGGAGGCTTGTGGGACAAGTTAAGCTTGTCCCAAACCTGTTAAAGCCACCCACCCACCATGTATATGATGTGAGGGGATAATTTTAGGACTTTTTGTGTTTTTTAATGGAGAAAAAGAGAAATTAATTGCACTTTTCTTACAAGAGTCCTTAATTGTGTCCTTTAGGGGTGTGGGTTTGGGTTTGAGCATGTAAGAGGGTTTTCATTCCCTCAGCCACTAATTTATTGTTCTTTGGAGATTGGGTTTGACCTTGAGATGTGGAATGGAGGAGAAATAATGTGGCATCCTATATAGAGCCACATCATCCCTCTCTCCTCTCTTACTATTTCATCTATTTTTTTAGGATTTGTGGGTTACTTGTTTTATTTTTGAGACTTTTGCTTTTAGAGGAGCTTTCTTTGAGATTGTTGTTTGGATATTTGTGTTGGATTGTGCTTCCTTGGACTTGGAAAAAGGTTTGGATATTTATTGTGGATTGGAAACTCTTGTAATGGCATGGTAGGGTCTTCACCCATGTTTTCTTTGCTATTTTTTTGTGCATATGATTTTGAATGAATGGTTGTTGCATGTGTGAATTTGGGAAGTATAATGGCCTTAGGTTGTGTAGGAGAAGATGGAAATGGTATAATTTTGGAGGGAAGCATAAGAGTTTTTATTGGGATTTTTAGGAGGGAGTTGGGTTAGAGTGTCTCACCTTGTGATAAGTAAAATGTGATTATTTTGGTGTTTTATAGTGGGAGGCATAAGAGTGAGGGAGGCATAATATTTTTTTTGGTTGTGATTGAATTTTTTGAGGTTTTATGGTTGACAACAAAACCCTTGGGAGGCATAAGTAGATTCCATGTGTTCCTTTATATTTCTTGGCTTGAGTTTAGAGCCATTGTGTTGGAAAAACATGTGTGTGTGGAACTAATTTTTATTATTTTTCTTATTGTGTTGAATGCTTATTTGAATGTGATTGTGGAAGCCTTGTTAAGTTTCTAATGGTTATCTTATACTCCTCATTACTTCATTTTTGGGACTCATGGGCCAATGAGGAGGAAGGATTCTCTTCCTCATTGGATTATTAGTTGGGTTGAGAGTGTTTTCTACTCCCCCAACTTGTTAGTTGTGTTTGGAATTTGGGAATAAGGTGGACCTCAAATGAAGAATGATCCTTGCAGAATTTAGAGAATAGAAGCAAGACCCCTCTTTGTAAATTTTTGGTCATGTTGTTTCCACTTAAAGTTGAAGGCTTGTAAAATTACATTTTAAAAGTAAAGTTATTGATTATATTGTTTAAGAAATTTATGATGTGATCCTCTGTTATAAATTAAAGTGGAGAGCTTGAAATTTATTCCCTTGTATTTGTTGGAAAAAAAATGAGACTAATTTATTGTAAGAATGAACCAACTTCTTGAGAAAGATTTTCATTGTTTGGATGAAGTAGAAACTTAGAAGTAGGCTGGAAATGGAAATGAAATTATTTTCAACCTAAGTTATTGTATTGTCTTCAAAGTTTGAGTTGTATCATTTCAAAAATGTTTATGATCTTCCTAAAATATACTTGTTACTTAAAATTGAATGCCATTAATTTATTGTGATAGAAAGGGAATAGTTACTTTTGTTTTATTGTAAGTAAGGAATATGGAAGTAGTTGAATTATAGTTACATTTATAATGAAGGAAATTCTTCGCTTTGGAAACTACTAGGTTGAATGAGAAATTTCAATAGTTTGTTCAATTTCAATATTATTTGAATAGGTAGAAAAAAATTATAAATGCTTTGACTTGTTCCCTCCTATATTATATAACATGTCAATCATTTATATAAAGCAAAAAAGAGAGAGAAGATAACTATGACTATATTTAATTATATAAATTTATATGTATTAAATACATTATAATATATATATATATATATATATATATATATATAAAATAAATAAAATTAATTACATGATAAAATATTAAGTTTTTAATAGTAATTAATATGTGTGTGTGTGTTAAATGTTTTTAATTAAACAAATAAGAAATTTTAAAACATGGGCTGAAAGGGATAAACCCTCCACAGCCAGCTTTGGGATTAATAGTGGGAAATGGGTGGGGCAGGACATTGACCCCACCCCCCCACCCCATATTAATATGGGATAGGGAGTGGGAATGACGACCTCACCCCCAATACATAAACCATTAGCTTATTAAACTTTACCACTGTGTCTATTTGTAATAGTCGGCCCACTTAAATACAATGCAGACTGTGTAATTCATGGCTTAACAATATTTTCGTACATGACTTTTAATAAATATGTTATATATTCACACACACACACACACACACACACACACACACACACACACACACACACACACACACACACACACACACACACACACACACACACCTAAATCATTTGTGTTTATTCATATTTAAAAATAGATACAAAATGGGGCAAAATGCCCATACCTAAATAGGGAAAATTCCATAAAATTTCTCAATAACAAATAAAATTTTAACCAAACCCTAGGAGAGGGTAAAATGGAATAACAAACAAAAATGCAAAGAAACCCCAAAAGGGTTACAAATAGAATAAACAATGAAATAGTGAGTATCCACCCTTGAGCTCCAATATCCTTCCATGGCTTCCTTCTTCTTGTTCCCCTCCTAACCTGCAAAACAAAAATCAGAAAATAAGTAAAAAAAATGAATAAATCTTTCTAAAAAGAAGTTTATGGTTAGTTTAAATCCCTAAGATTGAACGGCCCAGATTTATTCCATCCAATGGCTAAGAAACATTCCTACAAAAGTTAGGTGAGAATTAGGTGGGAATATGTTTTAAGTGAAATTCCTGTGTAACTTTTGAATGGGGCCACTGAAGGGGTGTTAGGACATAAGTTAATTTGTGACCTTAATCTTTAGTTGGTGACTTTTAAAATAAAAAATATCTTACTTCTTGTATTTAATTAAATCAAATTTACTCAAGGGTATCTAGACAACATTTATATTAGGAATTAAATTTATTTGTATTTATCTTAATTGGAGGGTAAGTTTAATCTTAGCCCTAGAATAAAAATTTATTAAATGACATTTGACCTATGTTACTAAATTAAATAAAGATTGTTGTAAGGGGATTTTAAGCCCAAACGTGGGAGTTAAATATTATTAATTAAATGTTAATTAAAATGAATAAAGTGTTAACCAAGGAATAAACTAAACCTAGTAGAAGGTTGCCCCTTTGCAAGTAGTTTAAATAATAATAATAATAATTCCCTAAATTTTTAAATCTAACTATTGGGTTTTGTGTGGGAAAATTGTGGGTGTTACATGTTTAGTGTCCTCCATAACTCTTGTGAGATATAATCTTTTCTTCATGTTTTTATGTTATGTGATTCCATCCAACACTTTTCATACCTATGTTTTCATCCTCTCAGTTGATCCACTATGGGAGTTTACAAGATAACATAGGAAATTAGTGAAGCTCCATGTAAGGTGGTTTAATGATGCACTATTTTTAGTAGAAACTTAAAACAATCATAAATTTTGACCCAAGTGTCTGTTTGAACCCATTTTTTTTTAACTACTTATTTCGATGAGATGAACGCACTTTTCAATCCGTTGTGCCAGTTGGATCCATTTTCGGCACTTTTTCGGCCCCAAAATCCTCCATTCGAGGGTTCTAAATTAGGAATTAAGTTGTTCTATCCAAAATTCACCCCCAAGGTAATTTTGTTAATTTGTAACAATTGCTTCAGGATTGAGAAAGCAAAATTTTTTTGAGGCCAAAAATCAAGTTTTGAGGGGTTCTTTGGATTTTCTCTAACTTCCCTATCTAAAGAAACATCAGAGGAGTTAGTGAATATTTGTTAAAAAAAATTAAAAATGAAGTTAAGGGCCAATTTTACTACAAATCGGGTCTGGGGGTTAAAGATTGATCCAATGTACGGATTGTACTAGGGTTCTTCATACCTAGTCTGAGTCCAATTTACAAATGAGGTAGTGTATTGTAGTTAAGTCGGCTCTCGACAGCCCAGGCCACAAAGGTTAAGTTGGGCCACCAGTTCCCCACATCGCTGAAGGTTTCGATCAACGAAGGAGCTCAAAAAAACTGGAAAAAGAGGATGATTTTTTTCCCACATGGTCTGCGGGATAGTTGGGATGAAATCTTGTGTGGGCCTCAAAAATCTGAAATAGCCGCAACCAGAGAAATGTGGAAAAAGTGAAATATTTTGTCCCGTGTGGTCCTTGGGATAATTGGGACAAAACTACCCAAAATTCCTAAAAACCTAATTTGGTCATAGCCAGTGCATTACAGATAAGGTCAAGAAAAATGTGTGGGACATCTAGGACATGTGCACTCGATATAGCAGAAATACCCATGGGTGAGTGGTGCAAAGAAGTCGGCAGTCAACGACCCACCTGGCGCAATCAATGGTGAATGTGTAAGGACAAAAAATATCGAGTCAGACAATGTGGACAAAGAATCCCTGCACATTCTAAGTACCAAAGCAACATGAGTTCCCCGAAAACCCATAGTACCTGTAATACAAAGGAAAATTTGAACACCTGACCACTAAACTTCAAACGGTCATAGCTTTTGACTCAGAACTCTGATTTTCACAAGATTTAAATTTTTCAAAAGGGCATGATTTCTTATTTTTGATGAGGGTAGGTGAGTGAAAAGAAAAGAAACATCTCCATCTCCAAAATTTAAATTCTCATTCCTCTAAAATGTAAGAAATCCCTGGCAACCTCAAAATAGTTGCTCACACTGAGAATGCCATATCTTTTGCATTTCGCAACAAAATCATGTAAAATTGGTCTCGTTGGAATTACAAATCTAAAAAAAAGAGAAAGAAAATATATATATCTTGAATTTGATGTTTATTTGATAGATAATTTTGAGGAAAACATTTTTGGGTTTAGAACAGTAATTTTATCAGTGGTTAGGAGTGCAATTAATGAGCATGGGAAACCATTATTTTACTACTACAAGTTAAGGGACAACATGGGGATCCTTTTGCGAGTAACATACCATCATTCCATCTCATCTATTGCATCTTGAAAGTGGTGGGAAGGCATATTTAAGGATTTCAATCTTCTCTCTTCCAAACTCTATAAATATAAGTGTTGGCTCGTTGTAAAGGGGGAGTTAGTTTTCCAAGTAGAAAAACTCTATCATTTTGGTTTTTTAAGCCAATGTGTTATAGGACCTTCTAGTGGACTCTTTTAATAGTGATTTTTCCATTAATTTGTAATAGGTTAAATTGTGCACCTCATAAAGCAATAGATGCAAGTTTGTGGATGTATTTTTCCTTGCTTTGTTTATTTGCATTATCCTTGCCTCTTCAATATTATTGAAAATATATTTTTTCTATTTTATTCTCTTGTAGGGATTCATTATCATTGTGTGTGTATGAAATATTTTTATGAATGCAATTGCTAGACTGAGGAGGACTGTCATCACCCTCTCTAGTATGTATTTTTCTTCCATTTTTCACACATTGGAAATTGATTCTCATTCCCTCCTTTTCTAGTGTATCACTACTTTAGTGTAGGCTTTGTTTGCATGCACTCTCTCTCCCTAGTATCTTGGATGGTTAGATTAGGGAAAGATAGTTTTTCCTACATTATAGTAGATTATGGCAGATAGTTTAGGAGCAAGAACCAAATTTCTTTGGAATTCTATCTCAAGTAGCGAGTCCCACAACTTGGATATAGCACCCATGTTACCCAGTAACACCGTGAGCTCAATCACACACACTTGCGTAAATGGGAGGGTGTTATGATTCAACGATACAAAGTTGTAATTTATTTTTTTCCTATTTTAGGGAATTAGTTCATTTTAGTCTCTTAAATGCATAGTACGTTAGAAAGTTTTCAATTCATCTAATTTAGGAATGTATAAGATGCATTACAACTTTTGTGCCTATACAAATAAGCATGAAAACTTATTAAGAATAGCAGTTTGTTGTAAACTGGTAAAAATAGTAAATTTTACCACCTACATTAGATTTAGTCAAAGTTAGGTAGAGTTTGTTTGGAATATCAAGTTGGGATTTGTTTTCTTATTAAATAATAATTTTACTTAATCATTTAATAATGAAGAAGAAGATCTATTTTCTTTGAGTTCAAGATATTTGCATTGTATTGAAACTTTTGTTAATTTGTGCTACATTATCTCGTATCAGAGAATGTTCGAGTCTTGATGGAGAAAAAAAAACACTTGCTGGAAGAGGAAGAGGAAGAGCGGGTGGTATTGCCCAGATGAATAGAAATATGTAGGATCTATAGAGGAAATTTGTTGAGCTTGTTGTAATTATAGCCTAGAGAGGAAATCAAGGTAGATATAGAGGTAGCCTAAAACTAAATGAGTGGATAGACTTGTTGACTAGCATGGGATGAAGAACAAAGTTGTGAAGAGGATGAAGTACATTGACCACCCTTAGGTTTTTAAGAAAGGATGCTTCGAGCATTAGAAGGAAATAATGATGGAATAAGAGTTGATGCTTCATAATATAGAGGTAGCCTAAAACCAAATGAGCGGATAGACTCGTTGACTAGCATAGGAAAATATTTTGAGTAGAAGGTTATGTTAGAGGAAAAGAAGGTAAAATTTTCATGTATGAAATTAAAATGTCATGCTATGTTATGGTGGGATCACCTATAAAAGGAACGGTAAAGAAATTGGAAAGAAAGAATTAGTACCTAGAGTAAGATGGAGAAGAAGCTAAAAGATAAATTTCTCCATGTTGATTAAGCACAAGCCCTTTACATGAGGTTTTAGAATCTCATACAGAACTTAAAAAACATGTAAGAATACAAAAATGAGTTTTACAAGTTGTCCATTCATATAGATCATGAAGAAAATAAGGAAAAAATGGCAACAAGGTAGTTCAATGGATTAAAATTTTATTTTCAAGATGAGTTAACCATGCACAAGATCAAGAGCATGGACGATGCACATAAAATATCTTTAAATGCCGAATAAAAATGAAAATGTAAAAGTTTTAGGATATCATATGGGATGAATCCTCCTTTTAGGGAAGAGCTGGTTTCATTCTAGGTAGAGGAGAAACACCTCATGGAGTTGAAAAGTAAGAAGATACAAGACATGATTTCTTAAATTAGCAAGAGGTTAAGAATTTCCTAGGGGAAAAGGATACGTTGGTGGTAGAGGATGGGAGGCTCCACGAAGACCATTTGTTTTCTACATATGTGGTGAAGAGGGGAATAGGGAATTTGAATGATTTCATTATTATACACATGATAAGACACAAGCAGATCCTATAAGACTAAATCTTGTTGAAGCTAAACAAGAATAAGAATAACATGACCTATAAATTCCACCAAATGTGGGAAAAAATATGATGATCAAAAGGATGGTGATTTCTCTAAGAAATGATACAAAGGATGATGCATGGAAACGTAAAAATATGTTCATAACAAGATGCACTTTAGGAGGAAATGTATGTAATTTTATTATTAATGGTCGTAGTTATGAGAACGTTGTTTCAAATAATATGGTTGATAAACTAGTCCTGCATTATGAGAAGAATCATAACCCTTATCCTATTGCATGATTTAAGAACAGTAATGAATTTACTATTAATAAGAGATGTTTACTAAATTTTTCTATTGGGAAAATTTATAGAGATGAGATTTGGTGTGATGTTATTCCTATCGATGCATGTCATTTTCTGATAGGCAGACCATAGAAATTTGATAGAAAGGTTATTCATGATGGAAGAAAGAATGCTTATACTTTTTGGAAGGATGGAACAAAAATAATTTTTCTACCTCTTAAGAAACAGCGAAAGACTGAAAATTTGATTTATGCAAAATAATCTGTGAAGGAGGAAAAGACAACTAGTTTTTTTATACATTGGTCACAAATAAGGATGAACCTGTAAGTGCATTAATACTTATAGAGGTAGAAAAATTAATATATGAATTCTATGATGTTATTCCCGAAGATCTACCATATGGGTTAGCACCCAGAATAGATATTCAACACGATATTGATGTAATCCCAAGGTCTTCACTCCCAAATTAAGAATCTTATCTCATGAGCTCGACATTGCATGTTGAATTTAATAAGCAAGTGACATAGCTCATGAGAAAGGGTGTAGTAAGGGAGAGCATGAGTCTGTGTGAAAATCCAACTTTATTAAATACAAAAAAGGATGGAACATGGAGAATTTGCATGGATAATAGAGCGATCAATAAAATTACAATCAACTAGAGGTTTCTTATATCTCTCTATGGTGATGTGATGTATGTGCTTGTTGTATTAAGGTATTTCACCAAGATTAATCTTCATAGTGGTTAGCATCAAATTCATATAAGAGAAGGAGATGAGGTGAAAACAACATTCAAGACAGGGGATGGATTATATTAGAGGTAGGTGATTTCATTCAGGTTATGTATTGCATCTAACACTTTTATGAGGTTGATAAAGATTGTGTTGTGAGAGTATAATGGTAAGTTTTTTGTGGTTTATATTGATGGTATATTTATTTTTAGTAAAACTAATGAAGAACACTTTAGGAATTTTGAGGGTGATATTTTAATTGTTAAGGATAGGGAAACTCTATGAAAATTTGAAGAAGTGCATGTTTATGCAAGAGAATTTGGTATTTTTGGGTTTTATTATTTCATAACATATGGTTTAGATGGACTCAAAAATGATAAAGGAAATTATTGAATGGCCTAATCCATGGGGTATAATAGAGGTAAGAAGATTCCATATTTTAGAAACATTTTATACAAATTTTATTATAAAAAATAGCAGTATAGTAGCACCTATAACAGATTGCACAAAAAAAAGGGAGTTTTTGTGGACAAAGGCATATGAGGATAGCTCTATGTTCTTGTAGAAGAAGCTTAGAGAAGAACCTATTTTGGCACTACCAGATTTTGATAAAGCTATTTAGGTTGATGGTGATGCCTCACATGTGGGAATTGGTGATGTCCTATGTAAGGGTGAGAAGCTAATATCTTTCTTTATTGAGAAATTGAATAAGGTAAGAAAAAACTAATCTACTGATGATGTGTAATTTTATGCAATTGTACAATCATTTAGACAATGGATCCATTATTTAGTGCCTAAGGAGTTTGTGTTATTTACAAACCACATAGCCTTGAAGTATGTGAATACACAAGAAGTTGAATAGTAGACATGCAAAGTGGATATCATTTTTGCAGGGCTATAATTTTTCTCTAAAACGTAAATCAGTAAATCAAAACTAAGTTCTGGATGCATTTATTAGGCGTGTGACTCTATTTACAACTATAGAGAATGAGGTGGTTAGTTTTGAAGAAATAAAGGATTTGTATTTATTTTATTTTGATTTCAAGGATATTGTTTAAAGGTTAAAAATACCATTGTCACGTGATGAAGGTGATGTCATGGATGAATACCTTTTACAGGATGGCTATCTATTTAAGTGATGAAAACTATGTATTCCAGTTGGTTCTATGAGAGATAATATAGTGAAAGATCTGCCTACCAGAAGATTAGCTGGTCATTTTGGTAAGGATAAGACTATAGCTTTCGTAGAAGAGAAATACTATTGGAAAAATATGAAATTATATGCTGTAATATATGTGGAGAGGTGTAGAATTTACCAAATCTTGAAAGGCCATGCATAGAATACAGGGTTATATATGCCATTGCATGTTCCCAAAGGACCGTGGATAGATTTGAGTTTGTATTTTTTTTTTTATTACCAAAAACACAACGAGGTAATGACTCAATTTTTGTGGTTGTTGATAGGTTCTCTAAGATGGTTCATTTTATTTCCTATAAGAAAGCTAGTGATGCAAAAGGAGTGATAGATTTATTTTTCAGAGAATTTGTTAGGTTGCAACGTGTTCTAAAAACCATTACTTCAGATGGGGACACAAGGTTCTTAAGTCATTTTAGGAGGACTCTATGGAAAAAATTGGGAAATAAGCTATAGTTTAGCAGTGCCTATCATCCTCAAACTAATGGGAAAATAGAGGTGGTGATTAGGGGGTTCTGAAACCTGAAAGGGTGCATAGTTGGGGAAAAGCCAAAACAATGGAACATAGCACTACCCCAAGTTGAGTTTTCTTATAATAGTTCAGTAAATAGATCCACATAAAAGCATCCATTTTATATTATGTATGGGAGTAATCAAAATGGAGTATTATATTTATTGTTGCTACCAATTAATGACAAAGTTAGTGATGATTGAGAAGGATTTGGTGAACATATACAAAAATTGTAGGAAGAAGTACGAAAGAAGATGCAAGATAGTAATGATAAGTATAAGTAAATAACATATGTGCAAAGAAGGAGAAAGGTGTTTAAAATTGGTGAGTTGGTTGTGGTATACCTTCAGAAGGAAAGGTGTCCAAAAGTAACCTATAACAAGTTGAGGTACAAAATGATTGGTCTGTGTAATATCATGAAAAATATAAATGATAATGCTTATGAGCTAGAATTGCCATGTAATTTTGATATTTATCCAGTTTTTAATGTTTTAGATTTATATTATTTTCATGGAGATAATGATGAAGGGGATTTTATTGAAGAAGTAGTAGATTGGAGAAAGCATATTCCTATGAAAAAGAAAGAAGAAGTGGATTATATTTTAGACATGAAAACAATGAAAACACGACATGGACAATACAACAAAAATTTGTTACACTGGAAAGGATTCCAACAAGAGGACAACACATGGGTCACAGAGTGGGAGATTAAGAAACTGAATAAAGATAAATGGTAGAAATTTGAAGAAGACAACTTGTAAGAGCTGAGTTTTTTCAAGCGGGGGAGAATGATGCACTATGTTTAGCAGAAACTTAAAATTGTCATAACTTTTGATCTGAGTGTTCATTTGAGCCCTTTCTTTTTCAAACTATTTTTTTGGATGAGATGACTGCACCTATAAACTTGTCCTATTGGTGCGAACCATTTTGGCATACTTTTGGGCCTGTAATCCGTCATCTGGGGTTGAAAATTAGGATTTAAGTTCTAATTCAGTTTTACCTATTTTAGGGCATTAGTTAATTTTAGTCTCTTGAATTTATAGTAGGTTAGAAAGTTGGTAATTCCTCTAATTTAGGCATGTAGAAGATGCATGGCAATTTTTGTGCCCATACGAATAAGCATGCAAACTTACTAAGAATAACATGTTCTAGTGAATTTCTCCACCTACAGTAGATTTAGTCAATGTTAGTTAGATTTTGGTTGGAAACTTGAGTTGGGATTTGATTTCTTTTTAATGAAGCATTGTAATTCATGATTTAATAACAAAGAAGAAGATTTATTTTCTTTGAGTTCAAAATATTTGTAGTGTATTGATTTTTTGATAATTTTGGATACATTATTTAACTATATTTAGTTCCCAATGTTTGGTGTAGAAATATATTAGGTTCTAATATTGTGTTATGAAATATGTTGCTCACTATAGAATAATTGAAAAAAACCCACAATTCAAAAATAAAGGGAGGACCCAAACATGCTCACGAAACATAATTTTCCTCTTTTTCTAATGCCTCAAAAAATTTATTACATTGATATGCCTATCCAAATGGGAGTCTAAATAATTGTGCTTGACACACATTAAGGAAATTAAAGGTCGATTTTTTTTGCTAGTGGTCATTGGTGGATGATTTTATCAAGAGTGTTAGTGAGGAAAAACCCTAATCATTACCTTAGTCACTAAAAATAAACCTTGATTGCAATGTGGATGAAATCGAACCCCCAATGCAAAGAAATGATGTGCTTAACATATGTTGACTTCAACATTGAAATAAAAGATGTAAGTTTTACTTTCAAGTATTATGTGACAAGACCTCGCTTTCTAAGATATCTTCAGACTATATTGCCATGGTGCCCTACACGCCATCTCCCCTTTCTTCATCAAACATTTGAAAAATTATGCACATGTTACATATGTTGTTACTCGTAAAAGACGTTTTCTTCCTCAAAATGGTTCCACCGAGTATTATCCTCTTCTAATTGCTTCTCCTCCCCCTAACCCTGTCTACGACACCCCTCTACCTCCTTTTATGTTTATGTCCCCCAAAATCAACCTCCTCCTACATTGCCCCTTCGGCATTCACATTGCACATTCCACGTGCGATTGCTAGTTTAGGAATTTGTGATTGTTTATACTGAGAAAGACGATGACATATTGTTAGTGGTACATATTAATTTTAAGTTAGTCCATATTATGTCCTAGATTTGTTGGTTTCTAACTATATAAGTTTTCTGCTAAAGATGTAATCACATTAAACATATAAAATCTACATTCCATTTCCTTGGAATCAGCCAAATTCATCCAAGACAAATATAAAATTTATAAACCAAAAACATATACAAGTAGTCTTCCAACATATAAAAGCAGTCTTCCAACACTTAAAAAAATACGCGAATATATAGGACTTAATAACCATATAAACCGGGACGGACGGGGACCATATTTTCCATCAGATGGTTTGGCTCCTTGAACTCCGAAGGGTGGAAGAAATCACTGATTACTTATTTTTGACAAAATTGTGTTCAGTACATTCCATGTGTTAAAGAGATGATGTATATAATGTACCACCTTAATATTGAAATATTTGGTAAAGATATGATAAAAGGGTTACTGCTAATGTCGAGCAATGATAGCTCGTAAAAGAAGGGAAGTCGTAACAATAATTTTTATTCAAATACAAAATTGCGCACAATTACACATATAAAGAAGATTAACTAGACTTTGATTAAGATTAAGCATATTTAATTACTAAACATAATAAATCTCAAAGCATCAAATCTTGCTGATTCAATAGTCTTGCTAATGAATTAAAATTGAATAAAATATAGAGTCATAATTTTTTTGAAGAAAGTTGAGTGTACCTCCTATGGAACTATTTATCGTTATTTTCAACGATGGAAATTTAAATAGTTGTGGATAAATAAGCACAACGAAGGATAAAGTTACATTTTAAATTATGAATGAATTTAACTAAAAGGGATAGAGCTACTTAGAATAATGGACATTAGAGCTCATTCCACTTGTCACGTTAATTAGAAATATTTTAGAAGAACCAATTCCATATGATGATAGTAAATTGATGTCGAATGCGAACAATGAGATTTAATGTAAAGGTTGATATATCCCTTACTCTTGAGAATCGTTAGATTTGCATAATAGATATGGAAACGAAACATAGACATGTAATATATATTATCATATCTCCTACAAATAATGATTCTTCTTCACTTTAGGAGGCTCACGTAAATTTTCATTGAAAAATAGCTATGGATATCCCACCATAGAGGAAATTGTGGACGCAGTTTACTACGTTTTATATATTTAATAAGCTATAATAAATTTTGAGTTAGATAATACAAATACCTTCTTCATTACTTGTGACTAATATTCAAATAATTAATCGATAAGCATAGGGCTGTGTTGAAGCTTAATAAAGAAAATCAGAAAATCAAGTTGAGTGTTTGTATCTATTACTATAAGATATGTTGTAACGCTATCTAAATTCTCCTCACTTGAGACCCAAGAATAATCTAGGTTTAGTTAGAAGAATTAAGGAATATTATATATTTATTTATTTATTTTTAAGTGTTCCCAACAAAATTCCAGAGTTTATTTCAACAGTTATTAAACCATCCTACAAAACACAAAGAGAGAGAAATTCATCCCTAGTGCAGATAGATTATCCTCTTGTGGGGCGCGCAGAAGAAATTTCTTCAAGCGCGGAAAGGAACTCTTTTTTGTTTTCTTCTGGGCATGCAAGATGAGCGTGGAAGAGACTTGTTCTCTCACGGTTGTGCAAGACGGGCATGGAAGAGACTCATTTTCTAATGGGTGTGCAAAACAGGGATGCAAGAGGCTCATTTTCTCATAGGCACGCAAGACAAGCATGTAAGAAGCTCTAGGTGCACGAGACGGGTGTGCAAGATGGGCGCTCAAGAGGCTTTTCTTCTTTTGCAAACTTTAGAAGACCATAACTTTTGATAGGGAACTCTGTTCTTGACAAAAAAGGAGTTTTTGGAAATCTCTCGACGTCCTCTTTGTACAACAACCTTAAAAATTTAATTTGGATAAATTTTCAAGGGTAAATTTTGAGAAAATGCTCTACAGGCTTACAAAATGAAAATTGGTAACATTCAACTTATAAAATTTTGTTCAATTTAACCTCCTTCCTTTCTCAATATGCCAAATAGACATGGAGGGTTGCTCTTAGTGGAATTTAGGATGGATTGCAAGGTAAATTTTGTTTGATTGATGATCAATTTGAAGTTTCTCAATTTGACAACAAAATGACTGTGAGAAGTTTTGCGCCCGATTCTCAAAGTTTCTATAAAAAATACTTAAGTGTTTTAGTTTGTTTGGGGTCATTTTAAACATACTAATTTCATTAAATATGATTTATTTTCTTATTCATTGTTGTAGGGGTCATTCTGTAAATTTTAACTAAAATATTTAAAGAGATTATAGTGAAGCAAAATAAAATCTTTACTTAAACACAAAGAAATATATTTCTATTTACCAAACTTTAATATATGCATTCATTTCCAACTCAAATCTGAAATGTTAAATTTGTTTCAATTCAAGTTGTAAAAAATCCAAACTTTAGTTGTAATTTTCAAACATTTCTGCAGAGCAGAGAATTATGACATTTCTTCATACATATTTCCATAATTTCAATGGAGAATTCAAAATATATTTCAAACACAGGCTTCCAAAGAACACCAAATTATTTGAACAAGGTAAACAACTTCCATTCATTCAAAAACGATTTCTTTACATATTTCGTCTTTCATTTCTCAATTCCAATATATAGAATACAATTTCCTTCTCCTACATTCAAAACAGAAAACATAATACATCTTCTTCACATTTCAAATTTCAACTTTCATAGCCAATACAAAAACATCTTTCCATCATAGAATATAATACATTGTCATCCACTTCAAGTGGGAAAAAGGCTTTACAAATAGAACTCTCACAAGAGACTGTCAATAATTGTCTTTTCCTTTTCTCTAGGACAACAACATGCAAATCCATCATTCTCCAATTTTGATCACAACAAAGGCAGCGGAAAGGAAATACTCTCCACCCAACCAAGACATCCAAGGAAAGGAGAAGTCATCCTTCTTCATTGGCCTCCTAGCCCCAACCACATTACAATAAGAAATGTGACTCAACTCATGGCAACAACATGATTCCACATCACAAAGGCAATATTTCAACATGCACATTTCATATTAAAACATAGTCCAAAATGAAACAACAGTTTTATAACCACATGAAAGACAACAAACAAAACTCGGGGTTCTTCATGCAAGCCAAAGGAGCAAGAAACTATGCGGGATGCTACTTATGCCTCTCAAAAGGGAAATGGGTATCACCACCTGAGAACAAACTACCAAAATACATATCATTTCAAATCCCTGAGATACCCTTATGCCTCCCCCAAGTACCCCTTATTCCTCACATTTTCTTATGCCTCCCTAGCCTCTTATGGCACCCCATAACGAGAAAAGAAATACAAGCTATTTCTTTTTACCAGGTGGAACCCAAATCCCAACTCCCTCCACACTTATACCTCCCCAAAAAACTTATGCATCCCATAAGAATACCGCATAGTCTTCTCCTACACCATCCCTAAGACATCTACCCAATCAGCCAATAAATAAAACAACACATTCAAACATTCAACCATTCACATATGCATAAAATGAAAGAAGAGCATTTCAAGAGCCAAGCTCCTACCTCTCCATGATGGATTTTGTTCCAAGGTTCCAAAACAACAAGCTTTCCAATACAAAATAGTCCAAGATCAACAATCCACAAACATTAACAATATCTCCAATCTTCTCCAAAAGCAAGAGCTCTCAAAACCCAAAAGAAGTCTCCCAAAAATGAAGTGATAAAAGTGAAGCAACCCCAAAAACAAGCTAAGGAATTTCAATAAATAGAAGAGGAAAGAGAAGAGGATGAGGTGGATCCATGTAGGATGCCACTTCACACATCCTCAACGCTAAGACCAAAATCAACTTCATTCTCCAATGCATAATCAATAGGTGGGTGAATAATATGACAATTTTACTTACACACTCAAACAAACCCACACCACATAAGGACTGAAATTAAAACATGTAAGAAAAGTACAATAAAAACCTTCAACTTGATTTCCAAAAATGCAAAATAAAAGTTGAAATTTAACTCTCCAACAATAGGTAAGGTTGGTATATAAATTTAAGAGGCATGGGACAAGTTTAACTTGTCCCACAAGTCTTCGAAATCAGCCTCCAAGGACAAATTCAAATTTCAAAGAAGATGAAGTGTTTTTTACTCCAAAATCACTTTACATATCTCTTACACACTACTTACACATTTCTTATAACATTTTAATTCAAGGACAAGAACTCTATTAATTACTTTCTTATGACATATTTTAATTAATTAACTTAACAACTTGATTATTCACAAAATTAACACACCATTTAATAAATAATGAAAGGGGTCAATGCACCAAAAGATAAACACATGCAAACATTAACAAAGGGACCAAATAAAAGGAAATAAAGAAAATTCTTTTGTCACATTTAAAGGTAATCCCCTCCATGGGAATCCCTAAAAACAATCAAACACACACACACACAAATAATACATTTACCATGGTGACCCTGATGAATTCATCAAGAATTCCAAATTCATTGGTCCTTAATCCCCCGATGTTTATTGTGATATTTAAACCTGCAAAATATAAATACCTCCTTCGGCCTTGTGGCCATATCAGAAAATCCAAATGAATATAAATATAATTTCAAGATCATCAATATATATGTGAATCACAACAATCATCAAGACAATCAAAAATATCACTTAAAATTTTGTCAACAACTATATCATCATCAATTTTAATCCAATTTTAATTTTCTAGGTCTACTCAAAATATCCAATTATCACAAGTCCGAACAACATCTATAATATAACCATATAAAATAGTATATCAACATCAATATATAAAAATGTTTCTAATAATCATCATGCATCATTTAATAATCAAAGTCAACAATAATCCACGATCGAACATCTAACATCATACTAAATCAAAACTATAAAAATGTCCATGATATAGTCAACAGTTTCATGATCAGTATCAAAAGGTGTGAAAGGGAAGTGAGCACTACATATGTGACAAGAAAGTTAATTGTTGGATGTTTTTTTAGGCCATTTTGGAATCTATTTCTCATAAGGGTTTGTGAAGGGATAACGCCCTTTGACTACTTTTGCAAGGGGTTCCACACAATTCTATATTTGGAAAGGAAAATCCTAATCCTATTTTTTGACATTATTTATAGGAGGAAGAATCCTAACTGTACTTTTCCAATTATGTGTATTTATCTTTGTGGAGAGCCAAAGTATCTCATAATGAGTTCACATATAATGTGTTCACCTTGAGTTAATAAAATCATGATATATTGCATAGTGGATGTTTCCCTAAGAAATCAAAATCGGTGTTACTACATAAATTAGTGTTTCATCTCTTGCATGTTTAGCAATCTATACAATAATTTTATCTCTATCTCTATAAAACTATTATATTGATATTCAAATTCCTACTTATTGATTGTTGTAAAGAGTAGTTTACCATCTATCTTAGATACAGTTAGGTGATACGCCTTTTTTGCCAAAAAATTGACAAAAGCATTTGAGGGACGAATCAAAGGGAAACTACTTATCCCTTTCTCGATTGATTGGAAACAACTCAAGTGTTTGGCATTTTCATATATGAAAAATATTTCTTACGTAGATTGTATGCAACTAAATTTATGGTAAAAAGTTTGTTTAACGCCCTTAAAAAATTATACTTCTACATAGAACCTTTTTTAGATCCGAGGAATATATAATTGTTTTGGATAATGGAAAAAAAAACATGTTAAGTATTTTCTGCTTCTCTATTATTAAAAAGCAATAATAATAAATATGTATGGGTATTTAGAGTAGGTTTTCATAACAAAATACAAAATCCATAATCTACCATATGTAAATGCAAGCATGATATTTTTTATAAGTCGAAAAGGCATTCTAATGATGGGAGACACAATGTTGACTAAATGACCAATTTAGAAAACTAAACTATAACTGACTCAATATTCATTATTTACCTTGAGCTTACTACAATAACGAGGTAAAGTGATCTTGACTATAATTTTTTTGTATATTAATTGAGGATGTGATAGGATGGAAAGTGTTTTCTTAATTTATAATGTTTTTCTACGATTCAATTTTAGTTTAGGACATATTGGGTCCTAGGTTTGTTGGTTTGAAACTATATAAGATCTCCACTTAATATATCTAAGGTTAATTTATGATTCATATTACCTTAAATATTTAGTTATCTAATAAGGTAATTATTTTATATATCGTTATATAGTTTTATAACAATATTTTTCATTTTATTTCGTATTGTTTATTTGTCACATTATTTTTGTGACAATACTTGTTTGTATTTATTTATTGCTTCCCATATGTATTTAGAAAGCTGTTATGATTTCGGTTATACCTGTGCAACCTTGTATTTTTCTGCACGATGTTGTATAATTCCTATAATAATTACAACACTCCATTGTAATGGTTGGTTTATTTGATATTAATAAAGTTTATCAGGATTTTGCCCATTGTAGGTCAGATTAGATTTTGTACCAAAGACAGAATCTGGACCGGTGAAATAGAGAAGGTTGGAGAAAGGAAACACATAGTTTTGGAGGACATCTTGCACTCTAGGAGAGCCTGTGTTCCCTCCAATAACTTCCTGAAATGTTTTACATCTCCACAACATCCTGTCATTCTCTAGGTGTTTGTAAGGAAAAATTTTTTTTGCCTTGGTGCCTCCTCAACTAGGAAAAATTTGCTCACTGGATGCTATTTAAAAAAAAAATCTTTTTTCCCCATTAGTGGTTTTACCTCTAATATTAGAGGAGATTTTGGTTACTTCTACATTTAGCAATCTGCTAAATTTGGAGAAACCAGGCTGGTGGTAGAGCTCATACCGAGATAATGCATGAAATTGGCAGGTTCCTAGACATGTTGGCAGATCGAGCACTCACTGAGTTTGGGCTAAATATTCTATTCACATCGAGCAGTGCCAACATTTCTTTGCAAATGATGGTGATCCCATAGGTGAGTAGTGCTAATTTTAATTGTACTAAGGCTTGTGAATAGACCTGTAAATCCAATACAAATAGACAGAAGACGTAGTGGTCGAGGCATCCAATTCATAGAGACCCACAAAAGCCATGCTTTGCGACCTCCTCTTGACCTTGCGCCCTCAGCGTGAAGCCACACACAATTTGAGTTTCATTTAACAAGTGAGCGCTCTACACAGCTGAGGTATCATATTGAACATGAAAAACAACATCAACTAATCCAACCTCCTCTCAACATCACACGACATGCAACCTGTAGCAAAAGAAAAGAGTTTTAACAATTAATAAGGAGTTAACAAAAAAAGTGGGCAGCAAATTTTTAAAAAATGATCCACATGCAGGCAGAGAAATTAAAAAAAGACGTGATTAGAAGAAAAATAAAAATTTATGGAGATCAAAACAAGGTGGTGAGATCAATAAGAAATTAGTGGATTTCATTACAAAAAGGAGATAAAGAAGTGCAAGATAAATTTTTTGAGCATGCAAAGAGTAACTGCCATCCTCTAGCCATACCACATGGAGCTCCATTCCAGCCACGTCACTTTACAAAGGTTGACATTTTTTACATTAATTTAAATGAAATTTTTTTCATTATATTGCACAAGCACACTATGTTCCAAGGTGGTTAGTGTGAAAGACTTCGGTGTCAAAAGTTTGGGGTTTAACTCCCACTCCTAACCCACTTTTCAAAACAATTGATTTTTAGTGAAAAATTTGGAAAAACCACTAAAATTTGTGGGGAATTTAGTGGAAAAACCTCCACTGAACAAATTAGTTACAACTAAAAATACTTCTAAACTTTTAGCGAGAAAAAAACTAAAAAGGGTCAAAACAAAGTTTTATGCCATTAAGCCTATTTTTTGATTCAGAGCATTTTTTGCCAAAGGAGGGGTGATAACAAATTGCATTTTAAGCCATTTTTTTGTAGTTTTTTGCATTGAGGGTCATTTTGGGCTCTAGAGGCCACTAGGGCCCGAAAAATAAAAAGCAATTTTCTTGTCATTCAATTTTTTCCAAATATTTGAATGTAATATTATGCTTCAGTATATTGTACTAATTTGTAGATTTCCATAATCAACTGTAAATATTGTAACTACTCAGAAATGAACTTAGAGTTGTAATAAAATTAAGTAAAATTTGGTTCAAAAACATTCGTGAGATCCTAGATTGCATTCCTAGTGTTCAATATATACACTGCCTTTGAGAAACACTTACGGGTAGAGCTGTCGCATTTACTACTGCATTTAATGCCTAATATAGCTACAACAACTTCATCTGGGCATCAAACCTTTAAATAGAAAGGGAGTAAAAAGCACTCAGTGCACACACTATGAGCCATCCCATCCATCTGTCAATGATTTCAGGACATAAATCTAGACTGACAAATTATCCAAGTATATAGCGAAGTTACGCATGCCTATGAGGATATGTCTTTGATCTGGTGTCAATAAGCACACAAACCCCTTTTAGTACTATCTAGGTACCTCATATTGAATTCTTTCACGTATGTTAATACCTCTTCCACATACCATCAAGTATATAGAAAGGGTGAGCTTCTTCCACGTATTATCAGGTATTTTAGAAGGGAGCGTATATAGAAAGGTTTGGTATATCGTACTGATGGTATATAGATTGGGATACCTTATACCTAGACTGATAAGAGCTTAATCCTATCAGTGATTTCTATAAAATGGACACTAATGCCCCCAAATTTTTCTTCTGGATTCACAACTACTCAAAAGAAACCATTATGTTACATGTGTTGAAAAGTTTTGCACTTGTACAAAAATGGGAAACTCAAAACTTCATTACAATGGATAACAAAAGAATAAGGTGAACCTAAGCTAGTGGAGTTTCTTTCAGTCCATATTGTTTCTGTTGAATTAGTTAATGATTACATGAAATCTGCAGTTATGTGTGATGTTACAAAACATAACAGATCACATAGTCTACAATTTCATGACTATCTTCAGCAAAAGAACACAAAGACCTGAAGGAAATATGTGTTATCTTGATGATATTACATAATAGAGGAAATGTTTAGTTTTGTAATAGCAATCATAATTACATATTACAATAGTGAGAGTTCATTGCTAAATGTTAACAGTACCTTTAAGGTTCTTTCCTTCATGATTAAGACATTCAATTATATTATTGAGTTGTTTAATTCATCATAAAATCCATATAGAAAGCTGAAATGCAGAAAGAAATACACAACTCAATTTATAGAATTCAATGTTTTGTTCATAAGGAATTTCGAATGTTCCCACACAAGTCGTGGGATGTAACTGAAAAAGTAAAATACAGCTACTGAAAAGTAAGAGGTACATGTGCATGAAAGAGAAAATAGAAGAGTATGAATGAACCCATCATTGCCTTGAGGTTTCTTTTGTTGGGGTTGATGTACATACATCTCCAACTTTGTTCCCTCTTCATCTCATTGTTTTAAGCACTATACATGAAAACAGAAAAGAGAAAACTCTCTGTTTATGAGCTCAAGGTTGATCCATATTCCTATACTATCAAAATTTGTGCAGGTGGATATCTTAAAGCAAGAGGTATAAATTACATGAGTACCAAAGACACAACTGATAAAATTACTGTAGCAGTACACCTAATTTATTCACTCAGAAAGAAGGATAGAAAAGAAACGAAAACTATGGAACATAAGAGAGGCCAAAAAACGTAAATATTTTCTAACTATTTTCTTAAGTGTGCAGGTGCAGGTTGCAATGAAGTATAAAATAAAATCATGTCTTATAGTCCTCACTATTACATAAAGATTGTAGAGTTTACTAACTTATAACCTATGGTACATCAAGATTGGAGTAAATCACAAGTACATATTGATATGAAGGAGGAATACAACTCAAAGGTGAAGCAGAAGAATGAGGAACTAAAGGATGAAGTTAACTGAAATGAAATAAGATTATAGTAGAAACAAAATGAAAGGCAAATCTAGTAAAATTTTGATAGGGCTTCGCCATGTAAAATGGACATTTTACATCTTTCTATCATTTGGTTTCAAACTGATACATGGTTTAAAATCTTCATATAATCAAATAATGCTATAGAAATGCTATAGTACAATTGTAATAAAGCTATAACAAGCAAACTAGAGTCAATTTTTTGAATATAAAGTCATACCAGCTATTCAATCAATGAAATATTTAGGATACAAGGTTGATATAAAGTCTACATGGTTGCAAAATAAGTAATGCACCCAAGTAGCAATTACAGAAAAGAGCATCTCATAATACACTTGAGTCAAGATCAAATACAAAAGGAACTCATAAGAAAAATGTCTTTTAGAAAGCATGACAAAATAGAATAGGTGGACTTTCTCTACAAGCATACCTGAGATTACTGAAAGTATCGAAATAATATGCATGTATTGTCATCTAGCTAAAATTTCAAGTACAATCAGGCCAAAGGATAAAGAGTGGAAATTAAAATGAAAAAAGAATTTCTCATAAATTCTTAGTGAAGAGAACCATCCCATTTCCAAATGTTGGAAAAGTGTAATGCCTCGTTTAGTACAGAATCCTTTCCTTGCCTTAGAACCATGTTTCCAGTGATGCCTTGTCATTTTGTACCCTGTTGTCAAGTTTCGAAGCTCACCTTGCGAACCCAGGTAATTGGTGTAGGTTCAGATTTTGGCACCACGGGAAAGTTACTGTGGAAATAAAGGAAGGTATGTGGTGGTGCATGCTTTTATGTGAGACATGAATTAAAAAAATAATAATGCTCCTTCCATCTACCGCCCCTCACCATCTTGGCAATGTCCTGTCATTGTGTTGTGTGGCCTTCTCCTAATGCCTCTTATCTCTGTTGGACGCCACTTTCTTTCTTGCCCCACTTTACAAAATTTATGTATTAGCTTGCAGTGGTTGAAATTTCTGACCTCCTTTAATTCTTTCAATGCATATTGGTTTTGGTCTTCCTGGCATGTTTTTCCTTTTGGGATGCATTTGGGGGAAGAAATATCCATTCCCTTGCTAGTAGCATACCTTTTTACTCTGTAGTTATGTGATCTACTCTTTCCCTGGTTGTTGGTTGTGTGCTTTGTTGAGCTAAAAACCCCTTCCAGAAATGGAGCGCCTAGTGGCGAAGCAACTTGTGCTTATGAATGATAAATTACAGTCTTGTGCCTTGTTTTGAAAGGAGTTGAATCTTGCTGGCATGATCTAGGGGCGTTTTGTTTTGGTGCATACCCCTGCCTGTACAAAAAATGTGAACCATGAGCCATTTTAGATGCCCTAAAGGTAGAAAACTTGGCAATAAAAGGAGTATCAATGTTCTGCAAGATGAGGAAGAGGGGAAGGCTTCCTGTCCTTGAAAAATCATGGCTCCATTATGTGGATGCAACTTGGGGAAAATAATGCATTTCAAGCATGTTAAATGTACACCTTGCAATACTTTTCTACCCTTCTTTTTAAGTATCTTGAATTGAATGTTCTATCTTCATGAAATGGATCCTAGAAAAGGATTTCATGGTTTTTTAGCTACTATTTGAGTGTGCTGGTTAGTTCTTTGTATCTCCTAAATTTTCTAGTTTCGTATGAATTTCTTTCTTCTTTCCTTTTGATGGATTATTCTATTTCACACTTGTATAAATGGGTTTCTGCATCATTTTATAAATAAAACAAAATTGTAATAAAATAAATATTGTTGGGCTTCGTTGCTTGGGTTCTAAAAAAAAATTTGGGCATGAAAGTATTTTAAATGGTTATGGTAATAACTATGAAAGTTTGTAATCCACAGTTATGATTGAAGTAATGGGAAATATTCTTCTATTTTTTATTATTACCATATGAAAAATATTTGGTTATAACTAGGTCACACCCAAAGGCTCGAAGCAGTGTGATATTGTGCCAATTCCTTCATTAGGTATGTGTTGGAACTTGTTGAGATAATGGGTGCATCTTTGGTTTTTGTTTCTTACAAATGTGGTATTTGAGTCTTGATTTTCTTTATGTGTACAGGTTGTTTTTTTGTATCAAGACTTTATAAAAAATTTTGTAGAGATGACCTTAATCTAGTCACTCATTAGTATAAAAGAAAATAAATTTAGCCCTATAAGAAGAATTGTAAGAATCATAACATGAACCTTCTAGAACCCAAGCTCAGGTCTTGAAAGACTGTTAGTGAATCAATAACCTTAAGAGGATTTTCATAGTGGGATTTCCTGAGCTATAACTATATATTGTGGTTGGTATGTTGTGGATCCTTGTCAAGGAGAAGAGTAAATTGTCCTTGATGGGTGTGAACATTTACGTGTTGCCTTTGTGGTCATTCTTGTATCAAGTTGTTAACAAAGTTAGTTGTGACCTTGGTGATGGCATGTTGTGTCGTGTTATGTGTCTAGCAAGTAAAAAAATATCATGTGTTTTTTTTTCTATGTAGTCTTATGTGTCAAATTTAGTGGGTGTTACACAAGTGGACTTTCTCTACAAGCATACCTGAGATTACTGAAAGTAAAAAAATAATATGCATCTATTTGCATCCAACTAAAAGTTCAAGTATATTAATTACAATCAAGCCAAAGGATAAAGGGTGGAAATTCAAATGAAAAATAATAACTCATACATTCTCAGTGAAGACAAGCATCCCATTTCCAAATGTTGGAAAATTCCAAGGTTTTCAAGAGCTAAGCATTTTAAACTAAAACAGTCCTTCATATCTCAACAATCATTTTTTGCATAAAAGAATATGTTTCAGTATTATGATAAAATTGTAGCAGTCAAGCACAAATTAATTGAATAGTCCAGATCAATGAATTTCAAGGAACAATTTCAATTCATAAAATATTGGGAGAAAAAAATGAAAAATGAAGCTGATAATTATAGATTGACAAGGAGAGAATATGAAGCACTCAAGCTTGTAGCTAAATTAGTTTTTCAATTGTGATTTCAATATACAACTCATAAGAAGAACCAAAAAAAATGAAAACATTTCTAGCAAAACCAAGTAAGGTAGCAAACAACCCAGTTCAAGGCTACGAGTGTGGAGTAAATCTAGGAAATTTCTCATACATCTTAATAGTTATAATTTTGAAAAGAGTATAGTATTTAGATAGAATGCATAGGTGTCCAACTATCAAGTGGTCAATGGAATAAGCATGAAGAAAAAAAAAATCCATTAAAAAAAATACCCACTTCAGTGACAACATAGTGAGCTCTCAAGTAAATTTCCAAAAGGAAAACTAAGTGTAAGTTCAAATCAAATACTCCATCGGAAACACTTTGAGATTCCTATAATTACAGACAAAGAGCCATTATCATTTCATGGCGAGCTCAAAAAGGAAAACCTAGTTCTTGATCCAAATCAAACAGTGATAACAACCCACAAAATGGACTTATAAGCCATGAAATTCACTTCGTCTAAGCTTGAACATAGAAAATAATGCAGAACCCAGGTTCAAGGGAGAACATAAAAGTAGTAGAGAATAAAAACAACCATATTTGTAATCAATTGGCGATCTGTTATATAAAATCTCAAGAAAATCATTAATGGAGATATTGCAAATAAAGATGAGTCTAAGAAACAATTACAATGTTTCGAAAACAAGTAATTAGCTTTTAAAACAATGACCAAGAGAGTCCAAAAACATGCATGCATGAGAGCTTCAAAATACCAATTTTTAGAGGAAATGAAACAAATAATAGAGCTCCTAGATCAATAATGGTAGCGTCATAACCACAAAGAGCTCAGATCAGATTGAAATCCATGCAAATACGTGTGTTCAGATGGAAAAACCAGGATCAAGAAAGCTTTAACAATGGCTGTGAATGAAAATTTTCCATGGCTTCACCCTGAAAATGGAAATACAAATGAATTGATTGATCATGGTCAATATGTATTGTACTCACATAAATAAACACCACAAAACCTAACTCAAATCAAGCTAACAAGTCAACGTACTGGGATCAACCTACACACAAAATCTTTGCATACAACCACATAGACCAAATGGAAGCTGAGCTCGAGGACTTACACAGGCCATTGGAGATAGTACACGGTGTGTAGAGAAAGTTTTCAAAAGACCACGGTAACAGATTATGCAAATTTCAAGTGTTTTAAGGTATGGAGGGATGAGCCCTAGAAGACTTATGTAATTATACACAAACTAAAGCACCGATCTTTCAGGCTCATCAACATCTTTATATAATAGTGAAGAGAAAAGATAGAGGAAATCACTTACTTAGATAAAATGATGAGATTATAGCCAAGAATAATCCATGCTTGCTTGTTATCGAGCAAAATGTCAAGTTCAGAATGCATGACCAAGCTAAAACGAAACATTCATGGTGGATATTTCAGTATAAATACTCAAGAAAATGACAAGCCAAGCTCTTTAGGAAAAATGGTAACTTTTGCAGTGAAGAAATTTTTTATGCAAGCCACCATAGAAAGCATTCTTTCATTAGAGTCTTTCCAATTTTTGTAAATACAGAATTTTTTGAGCAAAATCAGATTATATCCTGCTTAATCTCCATAAAATCCAACAATGGTGGCCAATAGAGTTAAATCCATTGAGCTAAATAGAAAATGGAGATCTACAAAAAATTCTAGGGCTTCACCCATATTTTTGTTACTCGACGTGTGCAAAATGATCAACTTAGCATATTTTATCGTGGTTACCCTAAGTGTTCAGGACATCAACGGCTAAGGATAAAAGATCCTATCGAATGGTGAAAGATTAAGTCATGCTCAAGATCAATGATCAAAACATTAATCACTGCTAAGAACAACTCCAATCAATAGTGAGATCAATTAGGGTTTGGAAGATCAACGACTAAAATATTTTCCACATTCCAACTCAAGTAAAGAAAATCAACGATAGTAACTCAAAGATAAATGGCCAAGAGCAATGCACGCGTCTTCCAGTGACCCCAATAAATTCTAAGAGGATCGATGGCTCACAGAAACCAAAAATTAGAGGATCAATGGATGAGAGGACCCAAGCCCTTAAAACAAGAGTTGATACACTTTAAATAGATCGCAGGCCATCACATGCTCCCACGTAAGATCAACAGTGACGGAGTATCCTTGAGAAATCAACGGTCATGGCAAAATCATAGTGGCCAATGTATTAAATGCAAAGTGCCAGCGTAGAGGGTGAAGGGGTGAGTCATCGTCACAAGGGGGCCATCCCATATCCATTAAATATCATTACAAATTGACTTTCAAAAGTCTAAACCATAGTCTATGTCCTAATAAATCAAAAGTGGCTAACAAAATATACAATGCAATGATAACCAAAAAGTGGTGGAGCACTATAGTATATCCATATGTTATGTAAATATGGTCAAATTTCCAATCAAACCAAGTGAAGCCCGTAATCCTTTTGACCTACTATAGTCTATGTCACAAATAAATCAAAGGTGGCTGAATATGGTTTGGTTACTCTTTACAAAGTGACCCCAAGTGTATCTAAAACCATGGTGACATGCTAAGTCCATAAGAGTGGCCAAACCCAATGAAGACAAGTGCTCACAACCACCAGTGGTCCCCACTGATGTAATGATTTGAACATAACTTGGAATGCAATTTTTCATATGATCACAAGGAGATGGAGTAGGGGTCAACATCAAAATGCAAGTAGCCTTTTGAACACTTGATTACCTTATTTTTCAAAAATAAGAGTTGATTATGATTATACATGTGCTCCCAGTGGTTCCCACAATGAAATGAATAATTTTGCTAAGTATTGAAGATCAAAAGTATTTATTTTCTTCCATAGGAGTATTTTTGCGTACCTTCAAAAAAGGACAGAACAGACAAGAAGACAAATTTGCTTGCACTAGGAAGGAGACTTGCTCATCAAGCAAAATTTATTATTAGGAAATTATTTCACCCATACTTTTCTTAAAAATAGAATAGTCAACTATAGTTTGACTGAGATGTAACCCAAGGCTATTAATGTCATTTTGTATTAACTTCCTTATTTTGATTCCTTTATTTATTAAAAGGTAAAGGATAAAAAAATAGGATGCATGGGCAAGTACCTTTTCATTCTGTTTTTAAGAAGAGTGGGGGGATAATTTCTACTATATATTGTGTGCCTTGGCAAAGCACAAAGGAGGAATTTTAGATACATGAGTGATGAAGCATATTTTGCTAGTTTTTCCCTTTGAATGAGATGTATTTTTTTCCTTTCCAATTATTTACAGTCTTGTGTATGATCCATTAATCTTGTGAATGTTTAATTCCCTGATTAATCATCTTACCCTATTGCAAAATTCTATAATTTCCGCATGATATTAATGTGTATGTTTAACTTAGCAGTATTGTTATGATACTTTCCCTCAATACATCAAAATGTTTTGCCCTAATATTTTGAAGAAAATTATTGGCTTGTGCATACAAGAATTCATTCTCATATCCATTGTGCATGTACTCAATCAAAGACCTCATACAAGTTTGGTGTATCACCTCATATTTCAATCCATTTACATTAATCTTTTTCCCTTATACCCTAGAAAATTAGTTTAGGATACATCAATAAGGAACCGACCTTGATACTAGAGACTCACCTCAAAATAGGTATACCCACAAACCTGAGGTGTTTCCATTTTATCTAATAAAGAGAGAGATAATTTTTGGAAGCTTAGAACACCTGTATCCATCTCTCTATACAGTGCACTTTTGAGAGATAAGCGTGGGATAATTTGAGCACATTTTATGAGGCCAAAAACAAGAATTTCATATTGAATGTGCATAGTCCGTTACACACACTGAAGTTCAAGGAGAATGAGAAAATTGAAGCTTTCTTGAGAAGAGTTTTAGAGTTGAGAGCTTCACTTTTATCCCCAGGATTAGTGGTCATATATGAATCTATCATTTCCATTGTTCTGAGAGCTCTACCTTCTTCCTACTGCATTTTTGCAATAACACTATACTTGTCAAATACGATAGTTAGTTTTGACAAACTAGTAAACCTACTCCAGCAAGAGGAAGGTATGCATAATAAGGATGATGAAGAGGAGAAGGTACTTTCTTTACATCAAAAATGGAAAGGAAAAGGTAAAGGAAAACCTAATTCCTATAAAAATTCCCAACGTCAGATTCTATATCAACATCAAGGGGAAAAACAATAGAAGAAGCAATATCCAATCTGTAAACGAGGACACGAGTTGAAATATTGTTGGTATAATACATACAAGAAAGTCTCATCAAGTAGTTATGGACCTCAACACCAAAAATATAACAAGGGACATACAAACTACAATCCAGGGTAGAAAAAGGGGAATTGGAAAAGATGACCCTATCAACAAGGAAATATTACTGAGAAAGAAGAACATTTAAATAATAAAGACTTCTTGTACACTAATCGATCAAGTGAACCCTCCAAAACATCTATTGATGTCTAGTATGTTGATTCAGGAGCCATTCGACACATGACCGACCAAAGAGACTAGTTTACTTCAATGAGGGACATGCCTTCAAAAAACCATGTTTCAATGCGTGATGATTCTTCATATACAGTTCAGAGGATTGCGAACATTTATCTAACCCTTGGTTCACGCAACTGTAGACTATTAAATGTCTTATATGTCCCTAAGTTGACTAAAAATCTTCTTTCAGTCAGTCAACTCCTAGATCACAACTAAAAAATTGACTTTGATAGTCATTCTGGCAAGAAAATGTTTTTAATTCAAGATAAATCACGAGGCTCGAAATGTAGCTGTAAAAGCCTCTAATGATTAAAGTGATGATGAGGATAATGGTGATGATCTAATACAACTGTGTCCCACGAGAACAGTTCAACATATTCCCAAGGGGTGTACTAGCATGTTACGAGATGCAAGAATGGATTCTCCACCAGATACCTCCACCCCTAGACCACAGACTCACTATAAAGAAAGAGAAGAAGTTAAATTTGCTTTGATGAGTAGAGTTAGTGAGTGTGATGAGCCATCTATATTCTAGGAAGCCCTATAGTCAAAATCTTGGAAAGATGCCATGGACTTTTAATATCAGTGGCTAATGAAAACCAATACTTGGCAGCTTGTCGATCTTCCACTAGGGAAGAAACCCATTAGATGCATATGGCTATTAAAAAAAAAGTATAAAGCAGATGGGATAGTGGACAAGTACAAAGAAATACTAGTATCAAAGCGGTATGCACAAAAAGAAGGCATTAACTACGAGGAGACATTTTCTGCCACAACTAAGATCAAGATGGTTAGGATCATCTTTGCTCTAGCTGTACAACTTGGTTGGAAAGTCCATAAGATGGATGTAAAAATTGCCTTCCTGAAAAGAGATTTACAAGAAGAAGTCTACATGACTCATCCTAAGGGATATGTTGTATCTGGTAAAAAAGCAAAGGTATAGAGACTCAGGAAATCTCTGTATGGCCTTAAACAGGCACCTCGAGCATGGTACATCAAAATTGATAAGCATCTTACACAACATGGATTTGATATAAATCCATACGATCCCAATATTTACCTCAAAAAGTAAGGAGAGAAGATTTTTATTGTCGTTGTCTATGTCAATGATCTAGTCATCACTGGTAGCTCAGTGAGAATGATCGATGCAATGAAGAAAGATCTTAATCAATCATTCTACATGACAGATCTCGGGCTAATGCACTATTGTCTTCGATTGGATGTATGGAAGAAAAAGAATCACATTTTTCTTTCTCAGATGAAATATACCAAGACAACGCTCGAGAAATTTAGGATGATGGATTGCAAACTAATTGCTACACATATGGAGAATAGATTTTAGTTATCTCATTCAGATCCATCTCTTGAGGTAAATGCCACTCTCTATCATTAGTTTATTGGGAGTCTCATTTACCTGACCTACACTAAACCAGATATCAGCGTTGCACTAAGCTATCTATCCAGGTTCACATAGGAACCCAAAGTTTGTCATTGGAAGGTAGCAATGTGCATTTTGAGATATCTCACAGGATCAGTGGATCTTGGTCTAGAATACAAGAAGAATGACAACTTCTTCTTGTCAACATATTCATATTCTGATCATGCAGGTAACATTGATGACAAAAAATACACTTCAAGATTTGTATTCTTTATGGGATTTGGACCAATATCATGGGGAATCAAGAAACAACACTTTGTTTCTCGTTCATCCACATAAGCTGCGTATCATTCTCCAGAAGAAGCTGTCTGTGAAGCAATATGGCTACGTCGCATACTTGAAGGACTTCAAATACCACAAGACAAACCGACCACCATGTATGTTGACAATGAAGGTGTTCACAAACTTGTTTACAATCCATTTTTTCAGGAAAAAATAAAACAAATTAAGGGACACGTACATTTCATACATGAGCATATCTTTAAGCACAATATACAGCTTCAGTTTTGTCCAACAGCTGAACAACAAGTATATATCTTCACAAATTCACTTGCACGTGACAAGTTTGAGTTGTTCAAAGAGTTCCTCTCATCCCTTGAGGCATTGCAAAATTAAGGGGGGGATTGTTAGGTTAATTTATGCATCATATTACCTTAAGTATTTAATTATTTAATATGGTAATTAGTTTATATATTGCTTTATAGTTTTATAACAATTTTTTTCATTTTATATCCTATTGTTTAGTTGTTGCATTATTTTTGCAACAATACTTGTTTGTATTTGTTTATTGCTTCTCGGATGTATTTAAGAAGTTGCTATGATTTCGGTTGTACATGTGCAACCTTCTATTTGTCTGCACATGGTTGTACAATTCCTATAAGAATTACAGCACTCCATTGTAATGGTTGGTTGATTTGATATTAATAAATTTTATCAGGCTTCTGCCCCAGTTTCTCAAATTACAATATCTAGAATTCTATTAAATATTTAAAACCTATAATCTAATTTCTCGGGATTTGTTGATAGTTAGATTCGTTAAACATAAATAATTTTTTTTATAAATTACATATAAAAGGTAGTTTTCTACCACTTTAACAAACCAGTGACTCCATATAGATATAATTAAATAATTAGTTTAATTTTGTGTTGAGCTTATTATTTTGTAGTGTAGAACATCATTTACAAATTCATGATTATATATACTAGGTGAGATAGAGACATTCTATCTATGACAAATATTCAATTTTAGTTTACTAGATATTGGATCCTAGAATTGTCGGTTTGGAACTATGTAAGCTCTCCACTAAAGATCTAATCTAATTAATATATAAAACCTATATTCTATCATTACAATTAGCCAGATTAATCTAAGACATAAATATAAGTATTATAAATTCCATACATGTAAACGTAGCCTTCCGACAATTACAACACTCGCGTATATATGGGTACGAGAGCATTATTATGGAATTAGTGATTATGTAGACTGGGACAGAAGGGGACAATCTTGTCTGAGGTACAGATTGTTTGGCTCCTCGAACTCCGAAGGGTGAAAGAAGTCGCTGACAGATGATGTATATCAAATTATCAATTACCTGTTTCCAATTTTATTTAAACATGGACCACAGCTTATCTCCACTTTAATATTGAAATATTCGGGTAACGAGAAGGTAACTGGAAAGCGAGATATATAAAAGGCTCACGGAAAAATGTCAAGAAATGATAGCTCATGAAAGAAAGTAAGTGGTAACAATCATTTTTATTCAAATGCAAATGTGCGCATCCCAAGGCCGTATGCATTTAAATTATAGTAATAAGCCAATTTTTAATAGTAAACTTATCTCTTCAGCTAACGTGTATGGAAGTAATCAGTTTGGTATGGCTTTCTGTGGGGATTGTGGCCGTAACTGTTTTAGAAAACTGAAGATTGTTCTTTTACAGGAGATATGGTATATTGTCGAGCTTTTGAAGGAGATATGAAACCGTCAAATATGCACACCGTACTACATTGCTATCTGTTCACAGTAAGTTTACACGTCTTTGTTTATCGAGAAATTTTAATTTGGTTCGTTTAATTTCATCGTTGACACCCTATAGAAGATTTAATTGTTTTTGCATGCCATAAACTAAACTTAGTTAAAGGAAATTTAGTTGACCGATTTCTGTATAAACTAAACTTAGTTAAAGGAAATTTGCATTGGAGATGACTTTTCAGATTTTGAAATCCTGTAAAATTGCAGCATCATAAATACGCCAATGGTAGGGCAATATTCGTAGAGAAAGATATAGATGGATATATCTCTTTCTATACTTAGCTTTCAGTATGTTAAATTTATTGCATTATCTTCATCTACACAATGCTTTACGTTCTCATTGCTGGCTGGAAGAAGTTCGTATTTCTCCTTCAACGGCTTCGAAGTGTTTAGTTTTGGATGCCGTTGAAGAGGTTAAAAACCAACTATTTTTCTGACAATGGCATTCATTTCCTGCAACTGTTTAGTGAATCCTCGTGTCGATTTCTTGTATTTAATATAAATTTAAGTTGGATATTTTTGAATTTTCTTAGAGGGATTTCTTAATAAATGTTGGATCTATTCTTTGTGTAAAGCAAATCTTAAACAAAATATTAAATAGGTATTTGGTAAGTGTTCTGTAAGCGAAGGGGATATTCCATATCTCAGCAACACGGATTCTCCTTGTTACAAATTTACAAGTGATGAATAAACAACTCAACTTTGCATACAAATTATATTTTCAAATTGCAAAACACACATAGCATAGACAAACTGATGAATAAACTGTAGGTATACAAGAACATAAGATATACCCTAGAAAAACCCAATTGGCCTTTGCAACTTTGCTGATCAATGAATACAACATGGAGACATGTTATCTGTGGCATTTCCGACCCTTTGTCCTACACAAGATGTGAAATGGATGCAAACGAGGATTAAATAATTGCCCATTTGCATGATTATGCGAAGCATTTGATAAGGTATCATGACAATAGGTAGTGAAGGCACCGTATAATTTCATTATTATGAAAAAAGTATACTAGTTCGGCATTGCAGCCATGCCACTGCTTTTTTTGTTTGGAAGAATTTGGAGAACAATGTCTTCACGACTATCAAAGACCTACATCAACGCATTAATAATGCGAATGGCGAGAAGTTAGAAGTATAGGAAATACTTTTTAGTGTGAAGTTATGTGTGACTAGACTAGAAATCGCACGCAAGCGTGTACGATGGGAACGCCGAAACGGATATTGGTAAAGAGCAAACTAAGAATTGTTTGAAATGAAGAGAAGAAAACAGTAGAAAACAATGCATTCTAAAACAAGAACATTTGCGAGAACGTAAGGAGTAATGAAGAGCGGTAAAGAAGATAAAATTATTTAGTATAACAAGCCAAATATGTACATAGTTGTTTGATGCAGAAGAAGAAGCGGAGGGGAAGGACCAAGAAAAAGGTGAACAGGAAATGGCGAGATTGCTATGCGTGGAGGATGTTATGGGGGCGGGTAGTTAAAGACAGGGAAGGTTATAGGGGACGGCGGTAGGGATTGGAGGCGAAGCTCTTCTTGTTTTCGGAATTGCAGGAGGGAGGCTGAAGAAATTCTCGAGTAACGGTCAAAGGAGAAAGCTAGGGAGATACGAATCTTTTCCAAGGAGGGGACACGCGAAAGAGCAGTAAAAGTAAGGCCTGGACTCTTAGTGGATCCAATGTCTATGGTGGCGTGACCAAGGGTGAGTCCTTGGGCTTTGTGAATCGATAACCCCAAGGCCATTTTTAAAGGTAGCTGTGTACAGGAACCTCTTGAAATGGGGGGAATGGGGGATGTGGGTGGGATTTGACGGATTCCACGGTGGACCAGAATAGCGTTCAAAGTCGACAATAACAAAATAAGGAAAAGAAGGTGGAGCCGAGGAAGGGGAATAAACAATGTCAACGATAGTGCCAGTTGCGCCATTAACAAGCCCGGTAGCAATCCATAAATTAGCAGTGAGCATGATTTTTTGGTCTTTGCAAAGGAGCACTATTTGTTCTAGCTGGTCATCATCAGGATCATTGTAGTCACTTCTTCTTGTATTCAGAGCAATGGACAAGGCAACTGGAGAATTGAGTTCCTTCAGCATTTGTAAATTGTGTTTTTTAACAAGAATATTTGTTGAGAAGAGGTGGGGGGCATTGTGGAAGTATAGAAGTTCTTGTTGTGAGAGGCAAGATTCGGTGCGAGACATCAAATTCTCCCAATATGGAAGGGTGGCCACACCGTTTCGGATGTTGAGAAGCAAAATTGCGAAAGGAAACTTGAGCCGAAGCAGAGCCTTATTGTCAGAATATAGACGTTAACGAGATTGAATTTAGAAATTTGTGCCAAAGGGATCCACCGTAGGAATTACTGGCATATAGTGGAATGTCCATAACGAGTGGAAGTTGACCAAGGTCTCCAACAAGAATCATTGATCTATTTCCGAAGGGGGAAGTACGGAAGTTCGGGAAGGCCTCACGCAGGCGGAAGTCAATTTTTGCAAGAAGTTTAGGACCAATGAAGCTCATTTCATCAATCAAAATGTATGTGACATGTTTTAAAGAGTCTTGAAAGGAGGCCAAAGCTTGGCCTTCAAGGGTTTTTAAATCTCGAATGGGAATTCGGAGGCTAGAATGAACAGTCGATGTGGAAATGTTAAAAGCAGCCACACCAGTAGGGGCAAGCAAAAAAAGGGGCGAAATGGCAGGGGCAGCGAGGGAGGAGAAGGCAGACCGAAGAGAGTGGATAAGGAATGACTTGCCTGTTCCTGCAGTTCCTTGAATAATGAGAAGAAGGGGTGGTAGGCTGTGTGTTGAGGAAAAGTGGTGGAGTATTGTAGTGAAGGCTAGTTGCTAGTTATCAGAAAAAGTCGACAAAGAAGGAAAACTAGATGGATTTGTATGGTCAGGGAAATAATTTGCCCTACCATTCTCGACAAAAGAGGGGCAGATGTCAACCAAGTGAACCGAAACATTGTTTGAGGACCAATCATAGCAGGAGTCATATTCTCGAAGGCCAAGCATTTCTAGATGGTCAAGACCTTCAGAATGTCCCGGACGGATGCCTTCCAAAAGTTTCCATTCATAGATTCTCTTGCTTGTCTGCATTGGGTCTATGTCAGATTCAGATGATACATCTGGAGATGTATCAGGTTCCGTGTCTATTCTTCTAACATGCCACGGTTTGTATGAGCTTTTGAACAGGCGCCAATTGGAAGTAACAACATTTGGCGAGGAACCAACATCTGAAGGAATGTTCCAGAAAGGCCTATACAGTAGGAGCTCAGACCAATAGAAAAGGTGGAAAGCCTCTGTATTAG